>JASJOG010000024.1:2290000-2689243 GCA_030142905.1 Heliopora coerulea | reverse complement strand
CTGTATTTATACTATTTTTCATGTGTTACTGATTATTATTGTCCGTATTTCATGCTTAATGTTTTTATGGTCATCTATTTTCGCCAGCCACGGAAATTCAGAATATTCAGGTAAGAATAAACTAGTTAGATGTCGCACTGCAATATTACTCTCGAAACTTGCCACACCGGAGCAGAGCGTCCTATTCTCTATCCTGAGTTCATAAAGTTTTGTAAAACTTCGTCTAACATATGATGAAGACTTTACCAGCAAAACGTACAGTAAATTGCTGTAAAACAAAAGATTGGCATACTCGTCACAAAGTCCGGGATGGTCAATTCCGCGGTACAAGGGTGACTGAGATGGAGAGTAAAATGACTGCGGCCCCCCATTGTGAGTGGTTGTGGGGTTCCACCCGGAATAAAACTGTAATGATATCTCAAATGCATGTCTAATATTTCAGCATACAACTCAACAGGTCTTACTGTACCCTATTATGAGATCAGCTACGAGATCCAGGGTTCTGCCCACGGTGGGCGGCGCCGGGCGGCAGCGCCCGTCACATATGCTAGCACTAACCCTTACGCCCGGCACTCGAAATTTTTCAAATATGTGACAAGATAATCTCTAGTGGGTTTTTTTTTGTTTTGTTTTGTTTGGCTTTTTTCCTTCAACAATATTATTGACCATTATTTGGTGAAATTTAGCGCTGCAATGGGCACACTATTACCTACCGGTGATTCGGTGAAATATGGTATCCATTTCGAACCTGAACGGATTATCTGATGACTTTGGGGGCGTATGACCCCGGGCCGGCAAGTGCCCGACTCAGATGGTTCTGGACAGAACCCTGGAGACCTAGTCGTGTGAATAGTAAAGCATAAAGAGCAAGCGTGTGAGGAATTTCAGCTGCTCGGAATAAATATTGACATGAAGGAAATGGGGAAGTGTATTAAATAGCCTGGACCAATAAACTGCTCATTATATGAAGGCTAGTTCTAGCCAATCTTGAAACCAAAGAGTGAAGCCAGAAATGGTGGATATCCTAAGTGGTCACTGACAACATTTTAGTGCTGAAGAAAAAAAACACAGTTGAGTGAGTGAACTGAAATTAAACTGCGTTTTGGGTAGGCGCTTATGTCAAAGTTACCGTTCAGTGGTGGGTGCTCATTCGAATGTATGTACATACATACATACATACATACATACATACATACATACATACATACATACATACATACATACATACATACATACATACATGCATACATACATGCATCCATACACACACACACACACACACACACACACATACATTCACACATACACACATACATACAAAGACATATATACATACATAAAAATGCACATAAAAACACTCGTATATATAAATTGGATTTATTTTGTCAAATTGTTTTAAGGTTGGTGAAGGAAATGTGTGTACGAAACTTCCTCTACCAATTTATATGATTTTCCCAAGACTCTTTACGTGTCCCACACTTGCTACTCCAAACTTCAAAGTTGGTAAGTACTTCTAGTACCAAACACTGCTGTGCCATTCAGGGCCTCATCGTTGCTTTTTACTGCTATATAAATAAGTTAGTAGCAGTATGTTGTTAGTAAATCATTTTTAAATACTGTCATCTGCACTATTTTGGTTTGGAAGAGATTATACCCTTTGCTCATTTTCTCTTTCACTGACTTAAATACGGCGCTTATTGGACGAAGTGCGGGAAAAGTCAGTAGCTGTGTATTAAACCAATTCCTAACTGAAGTTGGCAATAGCCTCATAATCATTCTTTTTCATCAGCTACTGTCGGGTGTACGCCAAAAAGTCGTACTAAAGAAAAATTCAAAAGTGCCATGGGTTTCATTGTACCCGCGCCGCGTTTATTACAAAATTACATTAATCTCGTAAAAAATTAATGACAAAACCTGTCGCATAGAGATCCTAGGATTAAAAGGAGTTACAGTGGGGCAATCGTATACTCCACGCAGTGATCTTCTCTGGAAATTTTGCATCCGAGGGATACCTAGAGCTTCTCAACCGCGGTAAAACCTTGTTTTTATGAGCATATCGAAATTTACTTTTCAACCGAAGACAACTCCTCCTACAGCCGTTACACATTTGTTGGTTGTTATAAGGAGCTGTGAACACCTCTTCAAAAATTCATTAATGAGTCATGATTAGAGCAGAAAGGAAAATCGTGGCCATCATGTGTATTGAACTGTGACGAAGACACACTGATTTTGTTAAGCTTCTCGTTGGTTTCTACCGCTGAGACAACATTGATTTTCCAACTTTATATTTGAATGAAAGAATAAAAGGATTCGATTTTGAAGCCATTTCTAAAATTCGCAGTAAGTGCTTTCTTTGGTCTAAGACAATGGACTGTCACCTTGTATTTTAAACCAGCTAAAACACTACTGCTGGTTTATTACACAGAACACTTGTTTTACGTTCACCGCTCTTGATTTTTCCATCATATATTTTCATCACCATTTCTACATTTAAAATTGCCAGAGAAGGCGTCTTTTGGATTAATGTGTTTGTTGGGTACGTAGATTCCATGGCAACAGTACTTTCAACTTGCCTTCGTTGTTCAACCTCTCATACGGTCGTCAGTTGGCGTCTTTTGGCAGCAAACATGTCTTTTAAAGATTAGAATTTAGATTGAAGACGCTAGCATGTAATGAAATATAATCTATTACGTCAACGATTTTTCCATAAATTTTTCGACCTACTTCGCTTCACTGCGAGAAAATCTTCTCTATATCCTGGTACGCCTTCTGGAATTAACGAGTTAACCCGGCATCTCACTCCCAAACGCTCCTTTTCAACACATTCTCCACCTTCTTAGTTAGTGTACACGTTTGGTGACCAAAGAATTGGCCAAAAGACATGAATTGGCCTTTTGTTAAGTAATATGAATGCCAAGGCAATATTCATGACGGTATGAATCACTCGGTTACTCCATAGCATATGTTATTTTGCTCGTGTTCATGGACACACGAATTAATACACTCCAAATCCCACAAATCACTGAAACTCGTCCAAAAGGTATGAAAGGTAGTGAGGTTTCCATTGACTTGCAGATTTTTCACTCTACATAAATTTGCTAAAAAACCAGCCAAGTCTGGAGTTCCAGTGTGCTTAGGTTTCGTGTGAACTGAAATCCAGTTTTGAGTTGGTGCACATTTTGCGTAGTAGCTTTGCATTTTTGGATCATTTTTTTTGGATCCACGTGCATTATGTCAATGAGCTAAACTATGAACATTAATCTTTTGCAGAATTTGAAGTGAATGTTGTGGTCGTCTTTAGTGATGATTACCTGATCACCGAAAACTTTCCAATTACTATTACAAGATTTTGATTTGACATCAAGGACGGAAAACAGATTTCTCATCGGAAGAATAATGAATTGATTCATATATGTGAAATTATTGATAAGGAGCTTTGTATTTAACCTTTTTCATACTCCTTTTGATTCAAATGTTTTCTATAGCGTATAAATGTACACCTATACAGCATTCAGAATTATGAATTACTTCTCTAGTTTTATTTAATGTTAGAACTAAATTGAAAAGCCTTTATTTGTTTGAAAAATCAGTAAGCTTTTACGTTTTTCCTAATAAAAGTAGTTTGTTTTTGGAAGAATGTAAGAGTCGACATGCACGACAAACGTTTTAGACTCAGCACTCCGGATGTTAACACCCATGCACACGTTTCCCCCTGTTAACTTTTCGTTTACACAATAATTTTTGTTCCCATGCCTTTTAGAGTCCTATTTGCCCGAAGTTCCTGTTAAAGTTCTACTTACACGACCAAAACCGAGGTTGCCGAGCCTTAAAGTTTAGGCACACTTAGCAAAGTTAAGAGGTGCCATACCTGAACGTTTGTTGCGTAAACCAGGCTTATATAATCTTTTGTAATGTCAGGTGCCAGCAGACAATTTTATGAAATAGAGTTGAAAATAAATTACGATAATTAACATCTAGAAAACTCCAGATTTCAGTCGACAATTGGACCTGAGAAAGATTGCAGTAATATTTCGACTTCATTACAAAGTCATTACACATAAATTATTGCATACTTATAAGCGTGTCCCCACAGGAAAGGTTTAAACTGGAAAAACTCCGAGATGACTGAAAATGTATTTTAAATTATTAGGCAAGAGGAGATTGTAGATTTTATCCAACTGGTAAAAGATGTGTTTGAAAAAACTAACCATTAAGAATAACTGACCTCTATAATAACCATTTAACAAACCTATAAAACTCACGCAATTGCAATTCTAACATTGTCGAATTGCGATTGTGTAACGTTTAACACTATGAATGCATGGACTGTGAAATGGCTTTTTTAACCTCTCGTTTTTCAACTGGACAAAAAAGTAGCGGAGGGGCTATAGGCCCCTGCCCTTCCCCAGATCTTTGTCTTTGTTCCTGTCTCTTGACCGTATTCCGGTAAGACTGCTAAGGGGAGCAACTGCAGTTATCCATGCGTGACTCTTAAAGTAGTGTTTTTAATAAATCGGTAATCCTAAATCTCAATTGTTAGTTTTAGCACAAAAGTACTTGAATCAATAATCTGTAACCAGTTAGTGCCTATTAGGAAGTTAACCACTCATTTATTAAATATATATCGGGGTTTAGATAATCTTCTCAAACTCATAAATATCTCGTAAATTTTCGTAGCCAGTCCATGAACTCCTACCACATCACATGCATACATTTTTTTATGTCCAATGAAAACCTGTAGGAAACTCACAAGTGATCTGGATCACATTTTGTAATCTACACAATCAATGAAACAAACATGCAATAAATCACTGGGAATTCTCTTTTATGGTTCCAGCACTCGTTTATTTTGTTTTATCAGGGGACTAAAAACACTCGAAAAGAAGAAAAAGCCTCGGCTGTGCGCCCCTCGTGGTTTCGTGTTGGGAAACCCTTATGAAACATTCAAACTCTAGATCAAACTAGCGCATTTCACAGTCACATTTCTTGACGCTACTAAGATTTGTCGAAATGACAAAAGCATTTGATTCATTTAACTGTACGATTTCGATCGAAAAGGTAAGATTGTAATGTGCGAACAGCGAGGCTCCAAATAGTTTTCAGTCGTATCCAGTGAACTCAATTTCCATATCTGGAATGCTAACTGGCCAATGAAAAGTGATGCCAAGTTGGCCGCCCATGAAGGCCAATTTTGGACGTCAATTTCAGTCCTCTACGCGGGCTTGTACGTCAGATTTAGTCTCCCACGCGACTTTACATTTTCTGACGAGTTTTCTTTGGAAATACACACAAAACATGTCTTCAAAATATAGAAAAAAGTTTAAGAATTTTAAATATATTTCGACAAAGTCAAACCGAGTTACAGATTATGTATTTTTACGAAAATAAATTACCAAACATACGAGAAACCTGATAAAACTGTCTTGAAAAGTTACTTGAAGAAACTACTAAGTGCAAATCCTTTTTTTACCGTTAGTTAACATCTTCAGACAATTTAGAACAGTTTTTACGCCACACGGCAATAACGAATCCTTTTAAAAACTCGAATATGTAAAACTGGTCCGGTAAAATTTCGTCAGTGCACTTTTTCCATGGTTGTGAATGTTTTCGAAGTCGAACCAAAGAAAAACTGAAAGTTAAAGTCGTGTAAAGGACTGGAACTGACGTACAAGACCGCGAAGGGGACTGAAACTGACATCCAAAGTTTTCCTCCATGGGCGGCCATCTTGGCTTCACTTTTTGCTCGAGCAAATGACTGGGAGTTAGCATTCCAGATATGGAAATCGAGTTCACTGGTCGTATCTAAGCAAATGCAAACACCAGTGTCTTGTGTGTAAATGCTCACCGAAACCCTCTGGCTCTACAGTGATATGTGGGACTCTCAGAACACATGCAATCCTGAGACCACTGCTACTTCTCATTTACAATTACGAACGTCTATCGTGGTGATCATATTCAATGTTTGCCAACAATATCAACCTTATCTCTTTACAACTGAAATCATCCACGGATAAGAATATCGGATAAACTGTGACCTGGGAAATAATTAACAAGAAATGGCTGTCTGCGAACTATTAACAGCTCGGGACAGCTCACAGTTTCTACCTAGGCCTGCCAACCGCGCAGGCGTGCAAGCTCTGGTTCATACTGTTACCGTAATATGGACTCAGCAATTAAGTTATGTCACAACTCGCACGCGTATTTTACTTACGTAACAATGCACAATTCTAATTTTCTAATTGGGTTGTTATATTGAATCGAACGAAAATATTTCGAAGCATGAAAACTCAGAACCTGAATAAGTGGAATTTACGGGGATGGATAGTAGGGCCGAACTATTCACCTCGAACTCTCGTTGGATACTGGTATGATGAAAGACGAACTGTAAGTCTAAACTAACAATCCGCATTCTGTTTGAAGACGATCAGCCAGTTTTTGACGACTGGGTAGTTACTTTTTGTCATTGTTTTCGGCTTCAAATGTATCATTTGCGTCACTTGGATAAAAATGATCAAAGTCGAGTACTTGTTGCGAAGCTGGCGAACGGACCGTAAGAACGAACAGTGTTCATAATACGTGAGATCCCAGATTTTTTACAAAAAGAATTTTAAAATGTAAATTCAAAAGCATGTTGCCACTACTGAAATCCCATTATATATCTAATTAAATCGCTTGCTTATGTACAGTTGCGAGCTGAAGAGTTAAGGGACAGTTGCATGCGACAGGGTTACGGATCTTCCGCGGCAATCGTATCTCATGCATGGGCGCTAAGAAATTTATCATGAATTTTGAATGTTTCTTTCGTCATTTTTTCCTCAGGTCCTTAACTCTTTCCTGCCTGGATAAGACTTCTGTTATTTTACTATGGCTAACGCCAGACGATTTTACTTATCAAAGGGAGAGCTTCCACGGGGAAAGAGTTATTGACACGATTTCATATCAATATTCTGATCCAAGTGACAGCTTTACTGACAATAACTGTAGTCTTACTCCTAGATATTCAGTATAACTCAATTCTTAAACTTTGTTTAATTTTCTTTAATTCCAGTTTCCTCGTGGTGCTATGTCCCGTTTCACCAGCTACATGATAGATTTTCAAAAATGTGTGCCGTCTCGTGATTGGCGCACGATGTGGGATATTAAGAACATTCAAGAGGTTTGTTTAGTCACGTTACTAACCATTGTGTTCTACGGTTCAGGCACTGAACAACAAAGTCCAGCTGACTGCATGATTTTAAACTTGATTTTGCCTGGCACCCTGAACCATAAAAGAACTAGGTATTATATGAGTACGTCAGAAACACTGGTCCATCATTGCTTCTGAGGAGGGGACTAAGAAACCCTCACTAAAATTTAAGGTCTATACCACATATTTTTCTTGCTTAACTAATGGTGTAAGAAAGATCTATCCATTTTGACGTCTTTCTTCATAAAAAGAAAGTACAGAAATGCCATTTTACATATTTCTCTACTTAACTTTAAAAATGTTCTTATATTATTTCTATCGGTAAAAGTATAAGCAATGCATGAGCCAATGGGCAAACTAGACCAGTCGCGTAGCTAGGAATTTGAAAACGGGTGGAGGGGCAGGGGAAATTTTTAGACCAATGTACTAACAAGATGTTAGCAATGTACCGACAAATATAGTTAAGGAAAAATCAAAGTTAACCAAACCGAGGGCAGAAAAATTTGAGTCGCACAAATGTATCAATTTAATAAACCCAATCACAAAGTCTATCTTCACTGATTCATCAATCAAACAGTAAAAGTAATTAACAATAGCAACAAGACATCATGTATTAGGGGTGGATCCAGGCTAAAATTTGACCGGGGCAATAGAGTACTGAAACTTAGGGGGGTCCGGGGACATGCTGCTCCGGAAAATTTTGAATTATTAGAACCTCTAAAACACTATTTCCTGCATTTTTGTCGGTGATTAACCTGTACATGAATGAATCAAAATCAGAATACTTTTCAATGGAAAACTAGTTATTTTCCTGAACACATACTTCCCAAAGTATACATTTGATGTACTTACAATTTAGAGTAAGGCATAACTCTCTTCAAACCAGTGCAACCAACACTCAACTCTTTCTGGCATTTACTGTATAAAACATTTTACTGCACTTTATTACAGGCTCTAGGCATCCAGATTCAAGCACTTTTTAGTTTTTTCAAAAAGAGTTGTAACCACAGTAACTACAGCAATTAATGTAACAAACAAAAAGCAAAGTAAAATCCCAAATTATTGTTTTTTTATCATATTCTAAATGAACTGTAAATACGGTGTATTACAACACTTAATGTGTCCATAACAATTTTTAATGAGCATTGAGTTACCTAAGTAAGATCTAAGAGTTCATTGCAGCAGTGAAAAAATATAGTAAGTTGGGTCACAAAACTATAAATATATTGCTGTATTACATACATTCTAAGTTCACATTATCATCTTTCTGGAGCTTCTTTCTACGAAAAAGGAATAAATGATTTCTATTTTGCCAGTTCTGGCTGGTATAATAGTATTAAATTTTGAAAATGATTTAACGTAAAAGTGCGCACAACACGTTTACTATGGTGTCTACTAACATATCTTCTTTTTCGGTCCTCACCGCTACCACAAACACTTTGTCCTGAGGATTGATCGAATCTATCACTTTTGTCCGTTAAAAAAGAACAGAATTCCTAACGAACATTTTTTATTGAACACCCTTCCTATACTTAACCTTCGCCGGAGTTTTTAACAATTTTTTATTTTGTTATTTAAAACCAAATGGAATCCGTGATAGACAAGCTCACTGTGCCGACAAACGTACTGGATGTATCGATAGACCTAGTCAGGACGAAAAGTGGGGAGGGCAGCAGCCCCCCCTGCCTCCCTTGGCTACGCTAATGAATTAGACCCAATGTTCGTAAGCCTGTTGAATGAGTTCCTTAGTTTTATAATTAGGCAAAAAATCTACTTTTTGAGATGAAACCATATTGATTCAAATGCCCGGGCTCCCATTGATGTTTGCAAACCCTTACCCGTTTAGATTCATAAGGCAAGGAAACCGCAGCCAGGTCGGTTCTACGTAAAATAGAAGTTAAGGTATTTTTTTGTCAAAGTTGATCTATAAATCTGGACATCACGATGTCATGCGCGAAACGTGAATTGACGGTACCGAATCGGAAAGAAGATGACGGCTGAACATCTAACTACAATGCTTTGCAAACTTAAATCGCGCTTAACCCTTCATCTCCCAATCCTACAAAACTCTGCGGTTTAATAGAAGCAAATCAGTCGTGTGAAAAGGTTTTAATAGATTTTCAACGTAATTTAGAAGTGATTAAACAATTTAAAACTTATTTAGAAAAATCTGGAATCGAAAGAGTTAATAACAGCTGAAGAATGTTCAACATTCCACTGAGTTAAATTCATACCAAATTTAATCTTTTTGAAGCCCTTTCTTCCTACATTTTAGCAAGATTCAACGTTTGTGCACGGAAAGGGTTATGTTAAAAGTTAAAATTCGCCATCCCTGTCGGTACATTTAGTTATTCATGAGCAAATAGCTTTACGTAATAACTGTAATCAATTCCTTTTTGAGTGAAGGTTACATGCATGTAGGTACGAACCTGCATTAGTGATGTAAGCATGTACGGTCCCGGTGACTAAGTTCTTCTGCGAGTTTAAGTAAATGATCTAATAAACGCCCACTCTCAAATAAACGCCTTTTATCTAATAAACGCCCCCCCCCACGCTATTAAGTTTGTATTAAACGCCCCCCGTGAAAATTGCTCCAAAATACTAGGAAATGGCGAAATAGAGCAAAATCAATCAATTTATTAATTTCATTGTTTGATTAACATCGGTTTGTGTATTATGTCATGTTCAATTTCAAGTTCAAAGTAAGGATAGCGCTCTGATCTTCTTGATCTCGGTTGTTAATATGTCTGCAATTTTTTTCCTGCATGTTCGAGCTCGATAGCATCCAGGAATGACAAGACCCACTTCGCGTTTTCGTTTTCCGCAAACTTGGACGGTAAGGCAATTCGATTCAGACGCAGCTAGAAAACCAGCAAGGATTCTGGGGTGTTAACTGCCTGGTCACGGCTCTCTACAGATGTGATTCCTAAATTGTTCAAGTCCTGTGCCTTGAATCTCGCAATTGATGGCTCTGAAGATTCAGAGATTCATTGCTTCAATAAAGGTCAACCGTGTGAAGCAGGAGCAGAACAGTTAGAGGCACAACTCTCCGTGCTGGATGCAGGGGCGGCGGAACAACATTTATTTTGGGGGGAGCTAGTTTTCAGCTAAACCAAAGAAAAATTTTAATTGAGTTTGGAGTATTAGCTATGAAACATTTCTTAATGCACATCCGAACATAAAAATAGTGGCCGGTTGTTTCGTATACATAAAGTCTAAATGGATTTTTCTTTGCATTCAGACAATCATTAACAAGATATATTAGCATAAGCCAAATGAAAACATTTATTCAAATGTAAGACCACTTTCACTTCCTACAGTTAATACTTCGTTTTGCCTGTATTCAGAATTTTGGCTTTCTTAACCCCTTTGCCGCTTCCGTGAAAGAAGTGAAAAGAACTTAAACAGTTTTGACTGCTCCGTTGATCACTATTTACTTTTATTAAAATTATTTTAATATTCATGCAGTTTTTTGACTTTTTTCTCGCACCACGTGGATTTGTTTAGAAGGATTATGGTTTGCTTTGGATCGGTAACGAAATTTATTGTTATCCTTAGATCTATGAGATTCAGTTTTACATGAAGAATTTACTCCAAATAAACGAATTCAACTTATGCAAGATGGCGGTCGGAAATTTCGAGATGTGAGACAATATTAACCATCTTAACTCATGAACTTTTTATCAATGCTTCAGTTTTAAAGGTAAAGATAGGTAAAAAAAATCAATTTAAATACACTTTTTGCTTACTCAAATCTTCAATGAATCACAATGTCTGTTATACTGTCTATTTCGTAATTTTATATTTTTCCAGTAAATATTTGGGGGGGCTAAGCCCCCCACTTTTACTTTTGGGGGGCTAAAGCCCCCCTAGCCCCCCCCCAGTTCCGCCGCCACTGGCTGGATGAACCAAATCTCCCAAACCCTTCCCAAGTCATAACCGACTCGGACATCGAAGAGACTAACGATGAAAACAAAATTACTCTGGATGAGGACTCTGATATTGACGTTGAGAGCTAGAAGATGTATTTTTTCCTGTCAAAAGCCACCTCTCCCCATCGCTTTTCCAAATTATCTAAAATTTTTCGAGAGCTTAAGGACTTCAGCGTTTGGTTATAATATGAAAACAAGTCGCACTCGTTAAAGCACACTCTTGATTGTAGCAAAAGAGAAAAAAAAATTAAATTAGAAACCCTCGAGTCCAAAAGCCGTCAGCCCGCAGTCGAGATTCTGTTAACATAAAAACGTTTTTGGCGGAAAGCATACTGTATACAGTTTTGAGTTCGTTAAAATAAGTTACAAGAATAAACGTCTCTCTCTTTTAAACGCCTCTTATCTATTAAACCACCCCCCCCCACTTGGACACCCAAAATTAAATAAACACCCCGGGCGTTTATTAGATCATTTACGGTATATATAGTTCAACCGAATGTGAACTAGCATGACGAATGTACAGGACAACCAGCGTTACACGTCTTTTTACTGGCTTGTGTGATTAAGCTTTAAGTACGTGAAAGGAATTGTTAACACGGTAATGTTTGTTGTTGATGTTCCTGCTCTGTCGTGGGTAACGACTGATGAAACAATCCGCTATGTTTTGCAAATTACAAATATTAGTATTTAGTCATTATTAGATCAGCAGTATCGCATTACTTTCTACAGTATGGAATAAGGAAATAGTACTTAGATTGTAAAATAATATTACAACTGAAATGAGGCAGACAACTGGCATACATAAGTAATACCTATTTCAAAATCATCCACAGGGTATTATGAAACGAAACTTCACAATTAACCTACACTGTGCGAGTTCAAATCCCGCTCGAGTCAACATTTTTCAGTTGACTTCGGCAGTGTAGGTTAATTGTCAAGTTTCGTTTGTGAAGTTTGAAGTAATACCACATAGCAAGTTTTTTCTAAACTGAAGTATTCTGTAAAGGAATAAATTTGTGATTTTAATTTTAGAATAATTATCAATAATATCATATCTTAAATAAGATTATTATTTAAGACTCTTTCAGAATAAGTTGATTACATTTATCCAGGAGGGAGAAACAGAGTCGATAGATTATACTTATTTCCGCCAAAAGGTTTTCCTTGGGCAAGTGAAATCATCTGGCGTTAGCCAAAAAGTCAGATCGTAGGACCATGATTATCTATTTACCAGTTGTTCTCAAGGGGAGATGTAATCCCTAACTTCTCTCAAAGCAAGGAAAATTTCCAATTTTTTCCTCATTAATGTACACAAGGCAACATCAAAAGAGAAAAAAATTTTGAGCGATACATACCGATGAAGAGTTGGTTATAAACAAACCAAAATTTATTTGATCATGTCACCAATTTCCTGTCAAAAGGTCTCCCCTTGACAAGATCGTCTGGCGTTAGCCAGGAGACTGCGTGATCCTGCCAGGACCGAGTTAAGCCCCGTTCGCACCAGTGAAGGGAGCGCAGGTACATAGACAAAACTAAAGCTACGAGAAAGTTTTCCATAAAGCTGTTTTCCAACGAAGAACTGTTCTTACGCCAAGAGAGTTTTTCATTTCTTGGGTTCTCTAGTGGAACTAGTGAGATATCTATTTAACTCATACAAGAACGCGGTAAAAACAGCTTAGTGGAAAAGTGGGACAGGAGATAAAACAATGGTTCTTTTGCCAAGAGTTGGCACTTGCATTTTATTAACAAGCTTTACACGTAAATTTTCCCCGTATTTCGCTTGCGTTTGTTTTACCCAAGTTCTTACTCAAACTTTCCACTTGCTCGCTCCTGCAATTGTCTCACTGTGAACCACGCTTTATATATCCAGTTTAACTACCGTATCATACATTTTAAGATCAAACTTGGATCTGGTGCGAAAATCTCATGCCTTTAGCTGGAAATCGAACTCACGTCCTAACGAATTTTGAGCAGTGCTCTGCCAACTGAACTGCACCAGCCGTTGCCGAAACCATTGTCACCACCTCTAAGTTACTAATGCCGCTGAGGTGAAAGGTATATTTAAGGAATATTTAGCGTTTGCGCAATTACACTCAATCACTGAAATGGAGTTTACATTAAGTCACACTGGGATCAGTTGCAAAAAATTGCGACTGCATGAGATCGACTGTAAATCCTTCAGAAATCAAGTGGAAATGCCTAATATTTCTTGAATATGCCTCTCGGTTTACCGTCATTAGTATCTGCATAAATTGTAGGAAACCCAATATCTGTATTTTTTTGCAAGTTTCCTGGTTGGGTCTGACACTCGAAAACTTCTTTCAATTAAAGCAAATAATTTCGGTGATCAAGTGTAAATGCCTAACATTTCTTTATATCAATCGTGTCAACCAGACTTTATGATTTATTGGAATAGTTTCTTCATGCAGTTGCATAAACGGAATACTGTAGAAGTAACGATACTTATTAGCTGTTTTTCACAAATTGTTAAGGCTATTTGGTTTTGTTTCAAGGGAGGATTAGGAAGAAAACATTTGCTGGACCACCATAGTAATGAACCTTTTAAAGAGAGACGATCAACATATAACTTAGAATACAGTCAGCCCTTCAAAATGCAATATAGTCGTTATCAGCCACGGAAATGGGATCGACATAGATGTGCATGGGTTCCTGAACGGCTGGATCTACATTTACCGAGTAAGTAGTAGAGTATTTGACAAGTATTGTGGATGTTTACTGGTGTCGAGTTTAGCAGCAGTCTTGACAACTGTTGGACAATATTAAAAGTTTCATCGGGCCTTAAACAGCGGTCATCCTCATCGTCATATGAACAAATCAAACAAAATAAAGTAAAAAGTCGTTTAAAGGACTGGAACTGACGTACAAGACCAGGTAGGGGACTAACAGTGACATGCAAAATTGCCTTGCGCGGGTGGTCATCTTGGCTTCAATTTTTGGCTCACGGATACTATGTGTACATGTATCAGCATTTGAGATTTTATGCGGACAGTCCCAGATTTTGAACATTCCTAAAGTGTAACTATGTACAAGCTGCTTTGCAGTTAAACAGATGACCAGACTGATTTAACACAACAAGCTGCAACGACAAAGCATGTCAAAAATCACTTGCATATAACATATTACACGTAACGATTTTCTGTAGAACACACGTTGCACAAATACTTGTTCTTAAAATCAACTTTACTCCCGGTAGAACTACAACTGCAGTGCATTTTTTAGCAATGACATAGCGTAACAACTTGTGTCGTAATGATTTGACTTGTCATCCAATTAATGGATTTCCTCTTGCACGTATTGCAAAAAAGCTTTGCTTTCGTTGTTGCAAATGAGCCCCACCACTCTATTCTCAGCTAACTACGTCGCACATTTTTCAGCCACTGCGAAAAGTTTCTCACGAGTCACGACAACACTGCCTTACAAGCTGGTAAATTTTAACTGCTGTGCGCTTTGCATCTGTGAGTCACCCTTAAGGGAGGTTAGGTTCCCCGCCCAATTGATTGAAAGTTATCATTCAAATAGGATACACTGCTCTTACCTCGGCAGTTAACACGTAAGACCAGAGGTCTTCCTTAACTCCTTACCCACATATAGGGTCACATGACCCTACTTTGGTTCTTGTGGTTTTCAACCATGTTAAATCGACAAACCAAGCATGAAAGCGCAATTTCAATTTTTTTACATCTAGTATTGTCAAAAAACTTGCGTTTCTTATTGCTATATACTCTCAGTATAGTCCCGTATCCTCTCATCTGGGATGCTACTCTCGGTCTTTAATGAGGAAATTACGTTGAATCGCATTCTAAGAGAATTGATCTAAAACACTTCAAAAATTATCCGTCGGTAAAGCGTTAAACATCCCTGGTGATATGTGCCGGAAGAGGCAAAAGAGTTAAAAATAGTTTTACATGCAGTTCATTATTAATTTTATCGATAACCTTCAGCAAAATCACCAAAACCCTAACCAGCACTTGAACGTTAAAAAATGAGGAATAAATTCCCAACGGACATACAATAAAAAGCAGCAAACGTAATTCCCACCCCATACTGTTTGCACGCGAATCTGTTGTATATGCCACCCGCCCAGAACGATCATCACCAAGCCCTGGATAAAAATTGATTTTATCGTGAACTAAACACTTATGTAACATAATGCGATACGCCTATATTTGAAGGCGACCGAATGTTGTTGTGAACACTATACCCACTTAGCACGGGCGCAACCTTATGAACTGGTGGCAGATTAGAGAAACGTACTCCTTCGAGTACAATAAAGACAGCCTTTTTGTAAGAAACCGACTACCTGAAGGACCTATGACGTAATATACAAGAAACCAGCTGACGGGACGAAAACGACAATGGTTGGGGTCAAAGCACTTAACAAGTACAAAGATATCCCCTTAACTCCGACGCATAACAGAAGCATATTTGGCAATGGAAGTAACTGTTCTCAATTTCTTTTTTCCCATTATTTTTGTTTATGGATCGTCATGTGTGTAGAAGAAAACATGTTCCATGGCATAATAAAAGAGATGAAGGTATGATAAGGCTTAACAAAAGCAGGTCGAAATATTTTATTATTAACAATTAGTATATAAAGAAGAAAAAGGGCTATGCTTTATGATAGTCGTCAAGTTAGAGTCCCCCATTGGTTCTCAAAGTAAAGTAAGACCAGGATTATCCGGTTATCACTTAATGCTCATCTTGATCATTTCTATGAAAAAAAAAAAAATCCCAGAAATTTAGAATAAAGCTACCAAGTGATCAGAAAATATGCTTTTGTTCCAGAATGATCTTCAAGATGATTCCAAATTTGAGAAAAACAGGGAGAAATCATTTGTTTTGTCACCTAAGCCTCTCCACGAAGCAACGTCCAACACGCCGAATTCTTATTATAATCACATGGACAACGAGGAAGACAACAATAAGCTGAATAAACTTGCTCAATGACATGGTGAAGAATATATTATATCGATTTCATTTTTTTTTCTTGTCAAACGTGTCATGAACGCGTTGTCAAGTTTATTTGCTCATTAAGAACTTTACCATTAAAAAATACAATACGGAGTTTGTTCCTTTACAAACTTCCCTAACCAGAATAGTCATGTGATTTGCGAGAATCTTTGAGCTTCCTTCATGATCGCTTGTATCAAGTCTAAAGTAGTTCAGAACCAAATGCTTGATCGCTGAACTCTCAGCAGAACAACGTGAATGAACAAACCAGAACTTTCTTTGAACTATTAGATACGTTAACACATTGAGGGAAAAGAAATTTTCAACAGCTAATGCTCCTTTCCGTTACCAGCACTGATCAGATTTAAGAGATCAATACGAGTTACAATTCCATAAGCCACTTCTTGTTCCTTGGCTTTTTCGCCAGAATCTACATCCAAAGTTAAATCATAACGTAGAACACGTTAGTTATACATACTGAAAAAATGACTGTGGATGAGCTAAATCTGAACCTAACTAGGGACATTGTCTGATTAAAAATGGTTAGGTTGGAGTTAATCGCTTGAACCTGGCTAATAACGGAGGGTAAGCAGTTTATAATAAACAGAATCCATTACAACGTTAAATGAGAGGTTTGAAGTCAAACGGAACACTCGAGAAGCTAGCAACATACGCGGCTACATTACGCATAGGTGTTAAAAAATGTGTCGGATATCAGCAACGATGCAGCTCATTCCTCATCAAGTTTACGAATACAAAGAGACACATCTGGGAGGGGAGAAACAAACCACGATGGACCTAAAAACTGCTGGTTGTTTAAATTTGGAACGGTAAATTAATATAAACGTAAATATTCTCGAAACTAGCGTGGGCGTTGCGTGGAGCGAAAAAGTGGGGAACCAATTTGAAAATGGATTTTAAAGTGTATATGAAGTGAAAAAAATGAGTTTGGAAGAAACCATCCCATACGGAAGTACTTTTTAAATTATGGAGATTTGCCATTATAAAAATCTTCATAATTTAGAAAATTCTTTAAAATGAACAGGTTTTCCAGAACGCAATTTTTGAATTCTTAAGGCCTGTTTACAAGAGCGACTTTGTACGTACCGATTATCATCCTGGTGTATGCAATAAACCCATAACAGTCTATGCAGCAAGATGTCCGCTTATGATTCTCTCCAGTTTGCCCTCCATGCTATGGTCAGTTTAACACACTCCAACATGACGATCGCACGGCACAAAATCGCCAGTGTAAACAGCCCTTCAGGCAATTTGAGATTTTACATGTCTTTTAATGGTTTTACCGGGACAGGAGGGAGGTGCAGCAAACAAGACGAAAATAAACGGCGTTAGTATTATCAAAGTCTGGTTCCGAGTAACGACTGGACGTTTCGGACATAAAGTGTTGAAACTGTTATGCCAATAAATCTAAAACGTGGGAGCCAGGCTCCCATCTGAAAGAATACTGTGGAGCCATGGCCTCCATGGCCTTCCTAGCCTCCCTTATTATTGACGCCAATAATTTTTAATAGCAAAATTCCACCCTGTTGACCGTAGGCTTCACCAGGCAAAAAGAACTGGTTTGTTTGCTGGTGGTCATTATACTACAACAAAACTATTGTAAACCTTTATTAGAAGTTTCGACTAGTTAAACGGTGTAAATATTGAGCTTTAGGTCTAAACAACCACGTTCACCTTAGTTATTGGAATTGGCTGAACAGCCACTGAAGCTTGAATTGTAATGAAGAGTCAGTGAATTACTAAATAAAATTTAAATATTAATTTACACAGCTCATTCACACACATATTTAGAACGCCATCACCAATTGTAATCCAAGACACTCTCAACCATCTATACTGGCTCCCTTTCCTTTCCTTCGCCAGTATCTTTGAAATCCCTTTTAAAATCTAATAAGAATTTAAAATCTAAATTTTTAAATTCTTATTAAAGATATATATAATATAATATAAAATAATATAATATAAAATATTATAATATAATATGATATATGATATGATATGATATGTTATGATATATGATATGATATAATATATATATATATATATATATATATATATATATATATATATGGGATTATATCGCTTACCTCAAAAAGTCACTACAGCCTGTTTCATCTTGGGAAAGAATCTTCAGGTGACTCTGAAGATTCTTTCCCAAGATGAAACAGGCTGTAGTGACTTTTTGAGGTAAGCGATATAATCCCATTTGCTCTTTCTTTGCGTTATTGAGCCCTCTTTGCATTTCGTAAACCTAAACGTTCACGTATATATATATATATATATATGTATATGTATGTATGTATGTATGTATTCTTAACTTGCACGTTTGATCGAACTAACGATTTCTTCCCTTAATTCATCAAATGCCATCAAACGTATCATGTGGTCGAACTACACCTTTTCGTTACAGATAGGATTATTAGAGTAAACACCAACCATGCTCGGAAACATTTTGCATGGCAATGGTTGGAGTAGACGTGAAAACATGTAAATATATATACACTGCAACAAATGTTTCTTTTAAATACACAGGACTTTCAAAACTACTTACACACAACTTGTTTTGATATAATCACTACGAAATGATCGCTGTCCAGCATCCTTGAGAGTGAACCGAGAGTAGTGTCAAGAGTTACCTACAAAAAAATTAATGGATTTGCCATACAATTAAATCAGCACAGTAAAGTACGATTACCAGGAAGAACATTGAGGTTAAATTTTAATTTTTTTTAAATAAACTTTTTTTGCTCGTATCTTGTTAAGCTCAAAAAGCAAGAATCCAAAACAAGACACAGTGAATCTTTATGGGAATAAATTTAAAATGACTGAGGCAGTTTTCTTTGTTATTAATTGGGGTTTATTAACAATATATCCCTTCAAAAAGAGTTCATTCTCTAGAGAAAAGCAGCTAACTGAAAACAATTGCCTAGGACTCATATAAGCAGGAGAACTTCACGGAAGATCAAGACATTTATAACAATAAACACCTTGCATTTGCAATGAAATACTAAGTGAAATTAATAAACTCTAGCTATTTTACTTGACAACATCGACGCCCTCAGTGACGGATTCAGAAGATGGGGGCGCAGTCGGTGCAGCGATGACGCCAGAGAGAAGCGACGGATAAATGTCCCAACAGTTTTGAATTAGGCTTGTCTAGAGTACTTCAGGTCAGGCTGTTACGACATAAAGCTGTCGCTCTCTTCTAGGAGTCTCTCTAGGAGTCCTCTTCATTCCTGGATCTACCACCAGCACTACTCTCTACGTCGTTTTAAAGCTGAGGCTGAGTAAAATGGCAAATATTTTTTTTATAAATTCATTAGATCTCCAACATGTTCAAAACCCTGGATGTTCCATAAATATTCTTTAAATTTATAATTTCTAAACAATTCGGAAATTTTTTAAAAGAACTGAAGAATAACGTGAAGAACACATTACGTCAATTTGACTATGTCTGAAAACTATCTCGATGAATAATAACAGCCATATCAGCAACGGGTGTAATATCTTGAGGACACAGTAAAGCGCTGCTTCTAAACTCAATAGCACACGACCTCATAGCAGCTAAAAATAATTGCAAGTGAGGAACCAGGTGGGAATTGTAATCTTAGGACAAATATTAGTGTCCAGAATAAAACACGAAACAAAGCCATTGAATAATAAAAAGGATCTATAAACTAACGTTTCGTCGCATCTCACAACATCATCAGCCAAGGTGTGAAATATTACAAAAATATATATGTAGATAAATGATGGTATCAGATTACAAGCGGTGCAAAAGCGGAAATGAAGAAAAGAAAATTCAGAACAAAGACAAAGGAATGGACCTGAGATTGCCATTCAAAGAGCGTTTGACTTTGGAAATTAAGAGGCTTTCTTTTACGAAAAGTTCAGAAGAAGAAGAACGAGACTAATAGCAGCTACTTCTTTTCTATCGCTGGTTTCTTGTAAACACGTTGCAACTTTCAGATATATTGTTCTATTAACTTCTAAACTTTCAAACCTATTTTTAATTTATTCACATATCCCTATCGGGACAGTCCAGTTTTCTTCACAGAATATTAGTGTACTGTGGACGTGCAATAACTTCTTTAAATCCTAAATACGCCGTTTCAACGAGATTTCTTCATTTAGAAAGTCGATCGCGAGGAAACAGCCTTCGATGCGTATCAATAGAATAAATCATCATAATTATAAAAAAAATTTGAAAGGAAAACACTTTTGAAAACCTCTTCAATTCTTAAATAAGTTAGTTAAATGCTACAGCGCCGGCTTCCTACCAGATACGTTCCTGACGGCCAAGGGTCCTCGGGAAAGTATCTTGCATAAAGCGTCCTTTCTCAGTTATTAAGCTCTGACAGAAAACTAAGCTGATCGAACAGTAAATATTTTTGTTCTTCTTCAAGTTTTCTTTTATTATTTCTTTAATTTCTATTTTTGAATGTTACAAGACACCACTGAAAAAAGTACTCTGGTCACGAGGGCTCCCTCAATAAATACCATTAAACCCTAGTGCACACGATCAAATTGTCTGTGGCAAGTTTTCTGTGACAAAGATATTCGCTCGTGTGTACAGACAACAAATGCTGTGTTGAAAACTCATTTGCCTATGCGCCAGAAATGACTATGGACAGTGAAGACAAAACCGAAGAAGCCACTGCCAAGCTCTGAGTACGTGGCAAATTTTCTGTGACGGGTCGTGCACACGAAAAAACTTTCGCATATGACATTTTCTCTGTGCCACATAACTGATGCGCCAGTTTTTCAGTAAATGTATTTGTCACATAAAATTTAGGCGAATTTTCTCATGTATACGAGCGAAAATTGGTCACTAAAAACCCGGCCGCAGAAAATTTGTTCGTGTGGACCAGGCTTAATCAAAGGACCGGAATATTATATCCACCAAGCTTTACCAGAAATTTTTCCAAAAAAATATTCGCTTAGAGGATTTTAAGGGTGGGCCCGCCAAATATCAGTAAGATAAGGTAAAACTTTATTTCGTTACGCTAATCCCTTCAACATGCAGTAGTTGATTTCCAAGGAGGGGTGTAATAAACAACAATCTATTTACAAATATTTACAATATTTACAAGTTATATTAATAAAATTAAAGAAATCAGATAAAAAATGAAAAATATGATTTTGAAAAGTTACCTCATGCTAACTTCGGAAATGAGAGTATTAAATGAGTTTAAAGATACCGGATTTCTTGTCTCACTAGACAGACTGTACCAAAGTTTTGCTCCAATATAACTGAGATTTTTTTTCATGTAATCTGTTTTCGGCTTCGGCAAATAAAGCTTCATATCCGAATTTCGTAAATTAAAGTCACGTTGGGGAGCGGATGACATATTAAAGATCTCAGCAAGTCTTACTGGAGCTATGTCATGCGTAATTTTGTACATGAGACTGGTTTTCATAAGCAATCTACGTTCATTTAGGGTTTTCCACCCAATTTAAGTTAAAGCCGCTTGAGATTGGCCATGTTCATTCTTAAAACCCAGGATGACTCTTGCGGCTCTATTCTGAAGTGTTTGCAAGTTAATCATCAGTGTTTTACCAACAGAGTCCCATACTTCGCAGCAGTAATCAAAGAAAGGTTGAACTAGGGCATTGTATACTGATACAAGTGCGTCACGGCCTACAAACGGCTTCAGCCTTTTAATTGCACCAATGCCAGATGAGATTTTTTTGATATTTTGTGAACATGTTTATCCCATTACAAAAATTGATCAATTTGAATTCCCAGCAATTTTGTCTCTCTTACTGTTTTAGTGCGGTTACTACCAATAACAATGTTTGGTTCAGAGGAAAGCGTATCAACATTAAGTTTCGACCCAATTAATAGGTATTCAGTTTCCACAAAATTGAGACAAAGTTTGTTTACCAAGAGCTACTCCTTTACATTGTTTAGGTCATGATTTAACACTGACTCAATTTCAGCTACTGACTTAATCATGAGCTGTTAGAGTTGTATCATCTGCAAGCATTCTTACAGTTGACCTCTCCACGCAATTCGGTAAATCACTAATGTAAACTAATGTGATGGGAGAAATCCGAGACCTGTTCATAACTAGAAGTTTCATTCGTCGAGTCGTTTTGTAATTTTGATTGAATTTTGAGTTGAAAATAATTAACGCCTGCCAAATTATATGATTTTGCTTCCCAGGAAGCTACTAGAGATATGACATTAGGTTAAATTTAATAAAAAACTCCATATTGAAAATAATCTCCTTTCTGGTATCCACACGTTGCTATGTACCCGGACAATTATAACGAAACATTTCACGTACCTTATTGAAAGATTTATACATGACGTCTGAAATTGCGCAATCAGTAGTCACGTGACCACTAACAATCCGGGACACGATGCGGCCCACAGTAACTACACCCAAAACGGTGCTATAAAAATAGAAATGTTGGAAACAAACTTAATATCACTGTTCATATTCGCATACCAAAAGCGCAGATTGAACTCATAAACGCCTTTTTGATCTGAACAAAACTAGAACTGTTATTTACGTGGCTCGATTGTTCGAAGACTGGATAGCTTATCCAGTGTATAATTTTAAACGAGTGAGCAGCAATGTCTACGGTTTGAACAACCCAATTTAAATTTTATCAATGGAATAACTTTATAAGCACACTAACGCGTGATTCCGCAGGTAAAATTTATATTCGGTTCTTCAAATAATTAATAATGCTGTTCACTTGCTACGATTAATCCGTCGGTCGAATAAGCCTTTCAGTCTTGCTACAACCGACCTCAGGACTTATATACAATAACATCAACTATTTGCTATTACGATTTAGTACACGTTTAATGTAACATCACTTCTGAATCATTGTTGCGCCAACTAAATTTATCGATGGGATCACGGAATGACATTAAACCAAGCAGACTCGATTTTGGAGTTTGTTGGGGAAATAATCCCAGTCCACAAACTGACACTTGTTTACCTTACTTCGAGACACTGACACTTACTATGTTATAAATAAGAAATGGTTCATTCTTCTATTCGTGGTCAAAAAGTCTAAGTCAGTTTTGACCATCGCCATTAAAACCGCTTTTAGAATGGAAAATCTACTTCGAACGTAGGTAAAAAGTTCAATCATTGAAAACAGGCGTCAATGTTAGATGTATAGGATAAGGCGTTAAAGGTTTAAATGGAACAGACTAAACAAGAAGTTGAGAGGCAACAAAATGTTGATCGACAAAGCGTCAAAAAACAGTAAAATTTTCACTTGGTTCCTTAATAGGTTAAGATTCATACCCTCCATCGCCAATAACTGGTAACTGATCGTACGACTCCCTGAAAAAAGCGCATAAAGTTTAAACGATAAAAAATTACAAAAGTTAATTAAATTGGAGGTAGACCCACAACAAGATCGGCCATGGTGCTACAGCAGCAGTAGGGGTTTTCGACAGAACCTATTGGCTAAAGTTTATCTCTAAAAAATAAAGTATAGGTCCAACTAACACCAAGTACCGAAAATGTTTGAATTAGTGCCCCGTTCGATTTAGCGCCCCTTTATGAATGCGAACAAGGAATAAATTGTGGAATTTATGTTGACTTTTCGTGAAATATTCGTACCAATGCTACAGTCCAAATGAGAGCTACTCGCAATTTAGCGCATGCTCCCCTTAACCCTTTCCTGTCCAAGAAGTCTCCCCTTGTCGAGTAAAATCGTCTGGCGTTAGCCAGAGTAAAATACCAAAGTCGGGTATGGACCCGAAAGAGTTCAAGAGATAGTTTTTAACCCTTTCCTGTCCAAGAAGTCTCCCCTTGTCGAGTAAAATCGTCTGGCGTTAGCCAGAGTAAAATACCATAGTCGGGTATGGACCCGAAAGAGTTCAAGAGATAGTTTTTAACCCTTTCCTGTCCAAGAAGTCTCCCCTTGTCGAGTAAAATCGTCTGGCGTTAGCCAGAGTAAAATACCCTGGCGTTAGCCAGAGTAAAATACCATAGTCGGGTATGGACCCGAAAGAGTTCAAGAGATAGTTTTTAACCCTTTCCTGTCCAAGAAGTCTCCCCTTGTCGAGTAAAATCGTCTGGCGTTAGCCAGAGTAAAATACCATAGTCGGGTATGGACCCGAAAGAATTAAAAGCATGAAAAAAAAGAAATGAATAAGCGCCTCGGGCGCTGATTCGAAGATTTACTCTACGGGAAAAACAGAAATCTATACTTTTGACCCAATTCTTATACAGCGAGACCTTAAGGCACACGTTTCTGTCTAAAAACCGAGCAAATGGAAATCAGCACGTTTTAAACTTTTGGTTGACACTTATTTAGTCATATCCCGTATCATCTAATTAGGGGGATCCAGGGGCATGCTCCATCGGAAGATGTTTGAATTCTTGGGTCTCTGAAAGACTATTTCTTGCATTATGAGGGCGCTATTCCCGTATTTTAGGCTGCGGCACCGAGCTGGATTCGAAGGCTTCAATCGTACAGATCCTCCAAATTACTTTTAAAACCACGAGATATCTCATTGATGAGAACAAATTGCGCAAATTTTTAGCGTGGGAGAAAAAGTTGCGCAAAGAAATTCCATTCGTGGACCAAACTTAAAGGGCTGATGTCAAATTATTCAAAATTTGTCGTGTATTTTTCAGTTGAATATGCCAAATACGTTTTGAGAAACGCCCATGTTCGTAGCTGACGCCCAGGCCTGGACCTGGCTACGCCACTGGGTCATGAACTATTCCAACGCGAAAACACAATGTCACAATATAGCGCACTGAACTTGTCAAATTGTTTGTAACATGTTCGATAATTTCCCTGCAAATATATCGCAAGTTTTCAGTTTACTTAGAAACAACAAATATTGCATTGAGCCGGAGATATTGCATGGGTCATCTTAACGTAATGTTGAATGTAAAATCAGAACATACAAACCTGTTGCAAATGTCAATTACTTGCTGGCACGTCACTGACGGCAAAACCGAAACAAGAGGATTGAGGTTCAAACGACTAACTTTTTCATTCCACCACCTATACATAAAAGAAAATGTCCCGTTAACTAAATACTTTAACCGTCATAGAGTTACTGTCTTAATGCGGAAAAGCGCGAAATCGATCCTCAAAAAATTTCCACTAACATGGGAGAGGAATGAAACTGAATTTTATACAAAGAGAAGCCTTCATGGAATGAATTGCTTTTGGAAAGTAATGTACCGCGTAATATGGAAACAATAATGCTTCAAAATCCCTCGAATTATGATTCAATCCGATTTAATTTGAAAACGAAAATGGTGATCCCTATTTCATTTGATAGAAATTGTCCACCAAGTATAGACAGTCCTAAATAATAGACTAAAACTAAATGGACTTTTAAAAGTAACTTCTGCAACCCAATGGTTTTTTTGCAAGAGAAAGAAAACATAATTATTTCCTTAAAAAAATGCTAGTAAAAGAATGTGTAAAATTTTCCTACGGACTGTCCGCATGCTGAAATTTTTACGTTCGTTTTCTGTTGAACTAAAAAACAAAACATTTTGAAATGTCATTGTTGCCACAGCAACCGGTCTAAAAAACGAAAATTTTTCTATGCAAGGCATTAAATTTTTACTTGTACGAAAATGTTCAGGCTGATTTCCCTGAAGGTCAAATTTGCTTTTTCCACTTTCCAAAACCCTGCCAAGGCACCTTAAAACGTCTCGACAAATTTGGAAAGTCGTCAAGTTCTTGTCCGGATCATCCACAAGTCCATTGGTGCACAGTAGACTGTGCGCCAATGGAATCTGAAAGGTCTTTGAACAGTAACAATCTGTCATCCTCAAATAAATCTAAACAGTTTATCCACTATACACTGGACGCCAGTTATCATTTTAATGTTATCTGGCGTCCAATTAGAGGCTATACTTTGGGCAAGATGAAGCTTTTCGCCGACCGTGCTCTAGTAAATTCGTCAGTTGAATTTGATGTTGTATCGAAGTTTGAACGGAGGCGCAAGGGAGCACTTGGCGTGGTTACTTTTGAAAGAACTCTCGAGAACCCTGACAAAAATTATGAAAAATCTGTTTGGAGGCGGAAGATATAATCAGATAGACTCTGCACGAGAGCTTTTGTTCGAAGTGTCAGTGTCCTGTAAACTTTTGATGAGATGCATTGCCCAGGCCTGAAATATACACTTTAATAATATATACAGGCCTGAAATATACACTTTAATAATATATACATATTATTAAAGACACACATCATTTTAGCAAACGTACGTCACACTGTTTTACCCCTTTACTTACTAGCTCCTCAATGGAAACGAGAATAACCAAAAACTTACCAGGTACTAACTAAACTGTCAGGTACATTGTGTTTAATGAAGTCGTGTTCAGCCATCCAGTCATTACTAAGAAACTTTGTCCTGAACAAAGTAAAATTTGAAATGAGACAAACTGAAATGTCATGAAACAAAATGAAAGAAAACAAAAAAGAAATGAAAGGTACAAATAAAAATAAAATTATGACACTCATTTTTTGTGCCATTTAACTCGCTAACGACACAGGGGACGTTTTTTTTTTTTGTTTTTTTTCATTTTCTTTTTTTTTTATTCCCTAAGTCAACTTCCTCAAAACACCCGTGTACACTTCTTAGCTGTACTCGTCCTTTCCACGCTAAGACTGATGTGTTCAGTCAACTTAATGACAAATCTGTGTTTAACAAGTGATAATTACTATGTACAGAACTCTAACGATGTCCTTGACGAATGCTCTTGGCCTGAGTTTTACAGTCATGAATGGATTGCACTAATTGTTGTACAGTGGTGTAGACATTATCTGTTTCCAAGTTTCTCCTCAGCTAATCCTCGATTAAAAAGTATCTGTACATCAGATCAAAACTGGACAGACGATATTTTTTTTGTAGGGGCACTTTAATTGAGAACCTCTATTTTTTGCAGGTGACAGCGCCATACTTACATATAGTTTCTAACAGAGTCTGGCAATATAACAACACAGCGCTGTCCCTTCTCAAGGTCTTTAGCAGCTTTCATAGCAGCAACCATAGCAGATCCACACGATCCACCTAAAATGAACCCACTATTTATTAATCCTTTCACGCCCAAACCTTTTTTCTTTTGTTTATTGTTCTCTCTTTATTTTCCTTTGTCTATTCTTTGTTCTTTTGCTCAAGAGGTGTCCTGTATATAGGACGCTGGGCGTTTAAGGGTTTACACCTTGACAGCGTGTACGTCTGTGCGCGAGTTGTTATAATGAAAATAATAATGATAATAATAATAATAATAATAATAATAATAATAATAATGACAATAATAATAATAATGATAATTATGATAATACACTTTATTTCCATTGGGTAACCAGATTTACACAGTAATTTTCGTCCGGGTCCACCATTACTTCTAAAAACACTAAAAAGTATTAAGAAATACCATCAAATCAAGTAACAAAAAAGCTAAGATACATATAAATAAAGAATTGATAAAAACTCAGTTTACAGTCTTAGACAATCCATGATATTCCTTTAGTTTCGAAAATGCCATTTTCAGAAAAGCATTTCGAAATTGAGAAAGTGAAGAAGCATTTCTTAGGTCTATGCCCATGAAAGAAAGAGAACGCTTGCACAAATTTGTACTTACTCTAGATAACTTCAGCATATTATTTACACAACCCCTGGTATATGTACTATGGACAAGATTCAAAGGCTTTAGTAAACTAGTAAGATAGCTAGGATTCAAATTATGTGGTAATGTAAAAACTAACAGACAACAAAACAACTTTATTAGTTCTTGAATGGGTAACCACTCAAGCTTCAAAAACAGTGGTATACAAGAAGCCTTGCCATCAGTGTCTAGCATTAGCCAAGCAGCCTTTTTGCGTAGCTTGAGTAGTCTGTCTAAATTGTGCTGGGAGGTATTCCCTCAAACTACACAAATATAATCCATTATAGAAAGGATGAGACATCTATAAAAACTAAGCTGAGCGGAAAGTGGGAGATAATGTCTTATCAGGCGTAAAATACCAAGTCTCAGGGAAATCCTCTTGCACATGGAGTCAATATAGTGAGACCAAATCAAGGTCTAATCAATGTGGACTCACAATAGTTTCTCGCTCACGGTGGTCTCAATTTGAGAGCCGTTAATAGTTGTACTAAGATTACTAGCGAGATCTACAAACTTTTCAGAAGTTTCTACAACCATCGCCTTCGTCTTGGTAGTAGTCAGGGTCATCTTGTTGACTTCAGTCGAATGAACGATAGGCTGCATCTCCGTGTTTAGTTTAAGTTTCACGTCTAGCACACTATATCCACCAACATAATGCGTAGCATAATCAACATAGAGATCAATTTGTGTTTTATCAAGGTGTAAAGGAAGGTCGTTCATGCATAGAATGAATAAAAGATGGCCCAGTATGGAGCCTTGAGGAACTCCAGATGACATGTCGACCTTAGAGGAGAACTCGTTATCAATAGAGACTTGAAACTCTCTGTCACAGAGATAAGAGCTGAACCATCGCATAGCACTGGTATCCAGTCGATATAGCTGTAACGTATGGAGTAGCGTGGAATAATCCACGAGATCAAAGGCTTTCTGTAGGTCAATCATAGTAAGACCAGTGATCTTCCCCTCATCCATACAACTAGGAAGATAGTCGGTTATCTTGATTAGCAATGAGTGACAAGAATGATCTTTGCGGAAACCCGATTGCTGATGAGAGATCATGAGTAACCAGGAAATTGTATAATTCGTCAAAAACATGATGCTGGAGTACTTTAAACAACAATGGGAGAATTGAAATAGCACGATAGCAATTCATGTTAGTAGTATCACCTCCCTTAAAAAGAAGAGGGGGGTGACTCGTGAACATTTCCAAAGCTTGTAATAACAGGAGCTGGACAACTTAATAACCTAGCACTTTAGTTGTCAACCCCGTTAGTAGTGTGGGCTTTAAGATTAAGTAGTTGGTTCTTTGCAAAGTTTTCCGAAACATAAGGTATGTAAAACTGACTATCACATGGAAGCCTATCATTAATAAACTCTTCACGTTTACAAAAGCTCAACTTAGTCGAGGGTGACTTTAATTTACACTCGTCAGAAATAATCAAAAAGTAATTATGAAACGATTTACAGTAGCAATCCCAAGTGAGTCATGGACATCCATACCATCTACTTCAATGGATCTTGGGGTGGTAGATGTTTTACCACATTTGAGAATGTCGTTAATTGATTTCCACACCTTGGCTGGTTGGCCTTTGCTTTCCTCAATGGATGTTTTGTAATACTCGCGCTTGCTCTGGTTTACCTGCCAAACCACTGCATTTCGCACTTTGCTATACTTCGACCACTCATCGGAGTTACGATGTTGCTTCCTCGAGTGTTTTATTGTAGCCGATCCCACTTATTCACGGCGGATAAAATTTCTAGAGACATCTACGGTGGTTGCCTAGCTAACTTAACACGCCTTTCCTTAAAGGGAGCGTGAACGTTGATCACCTCATTAAAAAGTTGTTCAAAAGTGTTCAGTACTGTATCAGGATCAGTATTCAATAACGTCCAGTTGATGCCAGGGAACTTGTATCAAGTCTTCTTGAAATTTAATTCTACCAAAATTCTTGAAGCATCGATACTTTATTTTTAAATGTCCCTTTGCTTTTGGTAAACCGCTATTCACTTCACTCACCAAACACAAAGGAGTATGATCCGAGATCCCAATCTTAGGAACAGTAATTGTAGTACGTTGTCCTCCGTTGAGGCCCAGATATGATCTAAACAAGTGCCACTTTCAGGTCTAGTTGTGGCACTAACCAGTTGTAATATGGTAATGCCGTGCAAGTCCTGAACGATCTCGTGAGTCAATGCAGAGGGGTCAAACATATTTATATTGAAATTACCGAGTACATTAAATTCATTCCCTGAATAATATTCTTGCAAGAGATTAGTTTCCACTTTTGAATCTGTCGAAGCATCAGAATCGGGAGGACGATATATACCAGTCACAAGGATAGGTTTCATTCTTTCATGATTAATTTCCAACCACAAAGTCTCAAGTTCCTTACATTCCAAATCAACCAGTCTACGATGGATAGGAATGCTGAGACGTACATACGCTAAAATACCGCCACCACGTTTGCCAAACCGGTCCTTGAGAAACAACATGAAACCAGGAATGTCTAGTTCATCAGCGGCATAAGTGTCATCAAGGAAGGTCTCAATAACAACAAATAAAATGTCAGGTGTACAGGCTTTTAGCCAGGATCTACAAACTGGGTGTCCAATATCTTTGATATCGTGCTTTCGGCACCATCCAACTAGGAAGTCTGGGGGCATGCTCCCCGAGAAAATTTTGAAAAATTGAAGCCCTCTAGATGCGATTTCAGCACTTCTGAGCGAGGAAAACGTAACTTCGAACTTACCAAAAATCGGCATGTTTCCCACACATTTTGCGATAAAAATGCGGACGCTTATCTACGTAAGAGGATACCTACAATCAACTCTGATTTCATAAAAAGACAGAATATTTGTCACTCTTTTAATATTTGTCACTTAAATTTTGAAATTTACTTTCTTGAAGGTCAAATAATCGGTGGACGTCCAAACACTTTCCAAGCCGTCCAAAACCTTGATATTTTAAAAGTGGGCGTCCTAAGGACGCCCAGACGCCCTCTGGCTATAAGCCTGCTGGTGTATCATCGGTAGCCGTAAGCATATTACGTTTAATATCCATTTTGTTGGTGTAGCAATTCTATTCAGGTCAAGCGAGAGCTCCCGCATTCAAGGGTTGAAATTATTTACTTAAGGAAAAACACAGCATGTATACAGAAAATAGACGGTTTGACGGGTTTTGTCGCCATGTTGTACGGTAGGCAAGAAATTTTAGGCACGTTTGCCAAGCCCCATTGAAATCCGAACTATTCTGGATTACGAGAGTGGATCGACTGATTTTTCTCAAAAATTATTCCAGCTTGAATCTCAATTTCGGATAATTGGAAAGCCACGGTAGTCAACGTGTTTAGTTGATTTCAGATTTGCTTTGCATGAGTACTTTTAATAAGCCAAACCGCTTGGCCTGTTGGTATTTAGGCTCTAGCTTTATCAAAAATCAGACGATGCTCACCAGGACATCTTCAAACTATTCCACGAATCACCCGACGCTTATATTTTTTATTAGTTTTACATATTTGCCGCTTGATTCAAATTACGTTCTCCAAGCAACTTAATGCTACAAAGAAGACGTAGTCAAACGGAAAGTCTTGAGATCATAGGGGCTGCGGAGCGGCTTTTTAAGTGGGAGGGGGGGCTAAAGGGAATGAACGGATGTCTTTCAATTCGCGCGAAAATTTTTAGGGAGTCAAGAGGCATACGGTCACGTAAATGAAATCGCTAAAGCACCAAAATAATACTTCTTGCATCTTAAGAGATGTTTTAATTAACAAACAATTATTATCACAACCATCATAATATTCGGTTTGATAAACAAATCGTGAAATGTAACAAGTATAAATGTAGTATATAATACAAAATAATTAAATGCAAACGCAATATGTATGGTTCTCAGCACAAACCAAGATTTGTATTTTAGTAAAGCTGAAAATCGTCAATTTAAATGTCTTTGTGCAATGTCGCTGGCTTTACCGATTCTATCGTTTGATTAATTTGTGATGCTACTTCGGGATTCTTGGATACATGATTCAACAGGAAAAGCTCTAGTTTCTTGGCTAGACTAACAGACCGAAACTGATGTTGTTCAATGTGTTTTGTTTTTTCATATTCTTATGTATCTTTTAATCCGTAGACCCAAATAAGAGGGCATAAACTGATGCGTTACACTTTGTTATAAAAAGGCATTTCTTTTTAATAAGGGCACTTTTCATGCTTGAAAAGGGCATTTTTTGCGGTTTCAAAAAGGTTGGAGGGGCACAATGGTTTTGACCACCGTTGGTTTGGGAATGTTTAAATTTTGGCGATGCTTTGGACTACATTTTAAAATTAGCAGTTAATACATGCAATCTATTAACATTTAGTTTTTTGGGGTTTATTTGTGGCGAATTCCGTTTTCTGAAGATTAAATTATTTTTCTTAGGATAAAAAGTGGGGAGGCTAAAGCCCCCCCAGCCCCTCCCTCTCCGCGGCCCCTGAACCACAAATGTTTGTATTTTTTCCCTCTTCAGCTTAAGAATATATTGTTTTTAAACCAGAGAAAAGCATTTGACAATTATGCCATTGCACTTCAAATGTCCAAAGATTTTCCCAAGCATTTCTTCAAAAACCAGTAAAAAGTATTCAATAACATCAAAGCGCAGCACGCAAATTTCGAATATTGTCCAATTAAACAATTTGCCCTTCGTTGGTCCAAGGGCGGAATCAAGGAGGGCTCGGGAACCCAGCCCCCCCTGTATGTCGTCTTCTTTCAGCTAACTTTTGACTGCTTCATTGATTTGTTTAAAACTCACCAACATTAATTCGCGAAGTAACTTCACTGTGTTAATAAATACTAAGCATATTTCAAATATCTCCGGCATTTTCTAAGTCGATAGTTCAGATAGCTCAGTTATAAGTCGACAGATCAAATTAATATCGCAAAGAAACACTCATTAGTAAAGGTGGATGTTTACACTATGAGATGAAGAGACAAATTGTTAGGTTTACGCAGGATCATCTGACTTTTGCAAGTCAAAAGAATTACATTTTAGTCACTAGAATACTAATAATGGCCATTAAATAAATTACAACTCGGAACCCCCGATCAGTAAAGCACTGGCTGTGTGCCAGTGCATGGCTGTATGTTAAAAATTGATAAGATATTTCGTTTACCACAAAGCAGTCCCTCCTCCCTGATAAGTCTTCTCGACATAAAGAATGATTCTTTATCTTCCGTTTTAATCCACCGATCAACTACAGATCGATCCAAGACAGTTGGGATGAAGTCATAACCAATTCCTTCCACCTTATGAAGCAACAGAAGATCATTAAATAAGAGAAAGAAAGTTGTACAAACAGTTTCGCTGGCAAATTTATATCCGCATCACATTATCAGATAGCCTGATTGACAATATCGGCTATCGACTCACCAGACGGGAAACGTAATCGGAGTATAAATAAGAAAGCCCAGCATAGTATTTTCATAAAAGCCATTGAAACAAGAGTTAAGTCATGATATTTAATAAATTTCTAACACTTCGTGATGATGATCTTGTGATAACAACAAAACGTTAGAACTTTATTAAATTTTATGACACAGTTCTTGTTTCAATGGCTTTTGTGAAAATATAATGCTGGGCTTACACATTTAAACTCTGACAATTTATTTACTTTTTTTTTATTTTGAGTAAATATACAGGAGAACAGGGGAGCAACCTGCATTTCTGAAAGAAAGCAAAAATTAAAATACCAAAAACCCTTTAAAAACACCATTTTATTGAGAAAAACAAATTTTTTTCCGACAATAGGGAGGTAAATGCTCCCATTGCCTCCTAGTTTCTCCGCTACCGAGCGGAAGACTTAAAGAAAGCTGTTACTGATTTGAAAAACTAGAGTTAGATATCTTCAAACTGTTGAGGTTGAAATATAATCTACAGATACATTGGAAAAAGAACGCCTGAGGTCATCCCTATATAGGCGCTTAAATATAATTATTACATTTATATAATATAACAAATTTAACTTAATAATTTAATAAAACTTAATGAAATTACAATTGATAAAACCATATACCTATATTAAACTTTACAGTAACATTAAGATTCATACACTCTTTTAGCCAACTTCTAAACTTTCCCAAGGTGTCAGGTTCTACAATTTCCTCCAGTAAAATATTCCACTCCTTCATAATGCGAGGAAAAAATGAATCAATGATGTAACTGTGGTAGCTTGGTAATTATGTTCTTAATACGCACGCTCTCAAGCTGTTCTCTCGGAAAAACCTTCTGATCGCCGGTGAGACGCTCTAACCATAGAGCTACAAAGACTCAGATGGTGAGCGAAGGTTAAATTTGTGTACTGGTTCGTATAGATGGTAGACATATGTATTGACAGTCTGCAAAAATAATACACGACATATCGAGACTTGCAGACTGGCAGTACATATGTCTACCATCTATACGAACCAGTACACAAATTTAACCTTCGCTCACCATCTGAGTCTTTGTAGCTCAATGGTTAGAGCGTCTCACCGGCGATCAGAAGGTTACGGGTTCGATTTCCGTCAGAGACTCAGAAAATTTTTCCGAGAGAACAGCTTGAGAGCGTGCGCATTAAGAAAAAATGAATATCTAAAAATGTCATCCCTACTTTGATACTTAGGAAATCTGTCAGCTCCAGAGGGTTGCGGCTTCCAGCTGTGCCTGGAATTCAGAGTTTTTTCTGAGTATCGAAGGCCTAACACAGCTTGAACAGCAATAACCACAATACTTTGCTGAGGGAACAAAATTTCAAAGTAGGTCGCCATAACACGACTTATTCATTTTACTCGTTACATGCATCAAAGTGTTTTCTTTCCTTTGTAAAAAGTCATTCGAATGAGATGATTCACGAACTTGAAGAATCACAGTTTGCATGAACGAAAAACTGTAAGAGGCTCTTTTCAACAAAAACTGACTTGTTTACAGTTTTTGCCTTTCGTTCGTTTTCAAGCTTTATTTTACAGCGACTAGTTGAGAGAAATTCTCGCAACCACGTCTATAACCTTATGGCTACTGGAATGTTTAATTTGGTCGACATTCGGCGCCAACAAAAAAAAGTTAATTCCGGATCGTTCTTCCCAATGTTTTGATGACATTTGCCAAGAAACGGGAAAATTTTGATGTAAACTCTCTTTTAATGTACACATCTTTTTAGACACGTCCTCTTGGACATGCCCAGAGGTCGTAAATTTCACTTTTCCCCTAAAAACATTTCTAGCCACATTATTTTCTCTCTCGTATTCACATCAGGCAAGGATTCCCATCGTGTTTCCACATTTTCGTGACCGGAGTCCCTAAAGGGAACGAAATTGACCCAGGTTGTTATACTTATGTACTGGTTTGTACGGTTTGTAAGGAAATTGAATAGTAATACACTCTTTGCTGTTCATTACTAGAAAATATACTATCATTAATGTCAACCTCAAACTCATTAACGCAGAAATACATTCATTTTATTCAATCGACATTCATTAGCGTAGATACGCAACCATTTGCATCAAAGGGCATTATTTAGCGCCAACAGACGACTATTAACACCATTCCACTGTAATTAGGGATAATAAAGTCTCAATTAGGCAAGATATTTCTTATGCGTAATTGAAATTTTATTATCCCTAATAGATAGTAGAATGGTGTAAAATGGTCGTCTGTTGGCGCTATGGAATGCCCTTTGATGCAAATGGTTGCGTATCTACGCTAATAAATGTCGATTGAATAAAACGAATGTATTTAGGCGTTAATAAGTTTGAGGTTGGCGTTAATGATAGTATATTTTCTGGGAATGAACAGCAAAAGGTGTATAACACAAGCCGGAAACCCCAAAACCGAATCCCATTAAACAGAAGTGGTTTGAATTACCCAACATGACCACTTAGCCTAGGCTAAAAAGACTAAGCATGTACTAACGAGCAAACAAATCGACACAAAATTTATATGAATCATCCCGTGATATATCACGACGATTCCATTTCCAGAATGGTTTCTGGCGAATGGAGTCAAAATAAATTGACTCTCTTCTCCTCGCTGAATGGTCATGGATATTGATTAATAGCCGGCAGCCTCATTGTAAACCAAATTACTGTATGACTATACCTCAGACCTGAATACAAAGGAAAACCAAAAACTATTTTATTTTAGTATAGGTGAGTAAATTGTTTCATCACCAAGTAACAAATATATAAGGGCAAACAAGGAGCAGATGGTTTTTACATTACCTGATACAAGGTGACGTCTGTTTTATTAAGTTCATTGGGCTCCGCAAGCAAGGATCCGTATGGATCGACACCTATTACCTACGGGAGTAAAACAACATTTTGTTATTTCAGCACTAAAACCCTTTGACGAATGACACTGTGCATAAACTCTGTAACATCCTCTCATTTGAGCCATAGTAAGAATCCACTTTTTTCACTCGAGAATCTAGCGTGTCAGCTATAAAAATATGGCTTTTTGTTCTAATTACGTGATCAGAAAGTACATGCACGTTTCTTTAAGTACCTATGAAATAAAAACTAGATTTGTTTTGAAGAACATTTGACGCGACAGAGAATGATGTTAATAGCTCTATCTTGCATCTCACTTCGTGTTTTAAGTAATAGTTCCAACACGAGAGAAAAAAAAACGTAGATGAAATACGATGAGTGCTTAAAATAGCTTCTCAAACGAATATTCGAATTGATTTGTGGCATGTTTGTTTCATCATTAGTGATTTTCCTACAGTTTTCACTGATTATCAAAATTCATATATGTGATGTGGCATACATTTATAGATTGGCTACTATAATTCGTGATATTCTAATAAGTTTTGGAAAGGTTTTATAGAGTTGAATGACCCAGCATTTTGTCTAATTTAAATTAACAAGCAAATTCGAGTTGTTGCACTAAATCATTTCAAATTTGTTGGAAACAAATCAGTTTAAAGATGCCATTACCACGGTAACATATCGCTTTTCGGATCTCTTACTATGTCGTGCACGCAAGAGTTAAAGTACTCCACTTTTACTTGCGTAAGAGATTTGGATGAAAATGTGCCTGACTTGGCTAGTATATTTTTCTGTGAGGTAGTAGAAAACTAATTTTTTTTTTTTCACGAACACAAGATTACTGGGAATTGATGCATTGCTATGATGTTCGTAACTGTTTTAGTGTAACGATGTTTGGTTTCACGGACGATAGTTTTCAGCAAAGCTTCTAGTGACTTCGCTGAATATGCTTAAAATCTACTTGATTTCCCAATGAGTCTATTCCAATCCCATGAATCTAAACGTTTCAAGAAGGAACGAATCACCATTCTACATCGCTTCCAGAGTTCTTTACAATTTAATACAGACTAAATTTAACTTTCATTTCTTGAGCACTTTAACTAAATATTACGCTTTTAGGGGAATTAATCCGCGTTTAAAATACTAACATTAAGCCGAAAATTTTGTCGTTCAGACTAGATCAAAAATTTTTTTGTATGACGGCAAGACAATCTTTGAAGGGATTTCATCATTAACCCTCACAGAAATTTTCCGCCTATTCCGCCCTCACATAGTAGCTTGGACTCTATCGCTAACGGATTACCAAAGGGACGTTCTTAAATTTTTATGTTACACGTAAAATGTTACACGTAACAATTTTTAACGAAGATTCGTAATGAAGTTTACATTACTGACACGGGTCTCTATCTTGTGCAAACATAATTTGCATTAAGAATCGTCGTTAACATGTACTTACAGCCTTGTCTAATTTTGTACTTTTTGGAAGTTTAATCATTGAAAGGAATAGTGATTAAACTTTTTTTATCCGGCAAACAAAAACAGGAAAATAATTTTGACCATCTATTTAGTTGGTGCGACTTAACGGAGTTAGGCTGCAGAGGGTACATTTGGGGAAAGCGAGAAAATTAGGATGGCAAAGACCGTTTACGAAAAGGACAACTGAGATTACGCGGGAACAATAATCACAAAGACCTAGCTTGTAGCTGGCTGATGTGTAATTACTGACGCAGTAACCAACAGAAAACAAGGCACAGCAAATATTTGAGTGAATCTACTAAAATATCAGACTCGGTACTCTCATATTCTTTGGAAAATCTCAAGTTCAAAAGTGGGGAGGATGATTGCTATAGCCATCCCCCCTTTCCTAAAACTGCGGGGATACATCCCTTCCAGCTCCCCCATGATTTACGCCACTGCTCTGAGAGATTGCTGCGATAAAAATCGTTGGCTATGCTGTTACACGAATCAACTGTACAGCAATCTACGCAACAATTTTGCCACCATTTGAAGCTAGTTCAAAGTTATGCAACATGTTCCCGCAGTAATTGTTGCGTTAAAAATCGCTTGCAAACACCATGTTACACGTACCGAATTTTTGTGCAACATTGCTGCGCTAAAAATCGTCCTTAAAAGTCGTCTCGCGCAACATCACCTTTAATCAGACGTTTAAAATGCAGTTAGCCCCACACTTCAAAATTTTATATCGTTGTATTGTTTCGGTTTGTATCGGATAGCCAATTCAAGTTTGTCCGGTAATAGATAAAAAAAATTAAAAGACAAAATAAAATAGAATAAAATAAAATCTACCAAAGAAAACTCTAACGTTCTCATGTATTATCCTCAAATTTCTCTACACACGCTTCCACCCCTCTAATATCAAGTCAATGTTTGAACAATCGGATCCCGAATAACTAATGCCCAAACCTTGCAATTTGGAAGTTTTTCTTTGATCTTTCGAGCAACTCCAGTTATCGTTCCACCAGTGCCAGCCCCCATAACAACCATGTCTAAACAACCTAAAAGACAGACCTCTGATTACTTTACTTCACCGTTAAAACGAAATCTACAACGTAAACGTTAACCAATTCCTGTTGAGACTAGTCCCAGCCGCCCCCTTCCCTCTGTTGAATGAAATTGTCTGCAGGTAGCCAAAATAAAATAATCCGGTGTTAGGTATTGTAAAATAGTCTGACGTAACTCAGAATAAAATAATAAAGGTCACCACAAGCAGGATTGGGATAATTATCACGGACGAAATCTAGATTGCTTTTGACACTGATTTTAGCCATCAAAGTGCTAAACTTTTTCCAAGAATCTTGGGCAACGGCTTTGGTGCAACTTTTTTCACATAACCTTGGGCAGAGATGCGAAATCACCATACAAGATCGTGGCCGGGGTTTCGTCTACAAATATTTTTTCATAATTTGAGCTTTGGATACTGATAAGCTATGACCGCGAGCTGTACAGAAAATTTCTCGCAGCAGATAAATGAAGGTTAGTTTTCGAAAGTTAGGCTATAATGAATATTTGGCTATAATGCAAAACATAGTTTGAGAAAACAGAATGTTTGGTTACACTATGCAATCATTCAGCCAAAACAAAGGATAAAGGAACTCAATAGCAACCAAATAGGATCTCGATATTTTCTTCCTTGCACACGTAATATAATTGAAAATAGTTCTTCTGTGTAATGGAACACGGTGTTGAGATTAGCATGGTCGATAATAATAATTTATATTGAATATCGTTTGAACAACGTCGAAATTTTCTTAATTACATCACGAATAGAAAGACTGTATAAAGACCAGTATTGAGTTATGGAGAAGAGACGTGACGTGGGCAGTCAGGAAGAAAGAGCAGGACTTACTGGAAAGAACGGAGATGAGAATGCTGAGGTGGATTCTGGGTGTGTTCTTAAGCGAGAGGCTACGAAATGAGGAAATCAGAAAGCTAGCTGGAGTGGTATGCATCACGGAGAAGATCAAGGAAGCCAGGCTACGATGGTATGGACATGTTGTTCGGAGTAATGAAGAATGTGCGATAAAGAAAGTATGGAAAGAACCAGTGAGAGGAAAAAGATCAAGAGGAAGGCAAAAGTTACTATGGAGAGATGTAATAGCAATGGATATGAACAAGAAAGCAGTGACAGAAAAGGATACAGGGGATAAGAAGGAATGGAGGAAGATTCAGGCGACCGACCCCTTACCGATGGGAAAAGGTGAATGGAAGAAGAAGAATGAAAAAGAACAGCTAGCATTGGGATTGTTGATGGGATTACAGACCAATGATGGTTAACTTTGACTAAAAAACGTGAAAATATTCTCTGTAATGTCATGTGTACGTGGAGGATAACTTTTGGAACTAATCTCGTACCAAAGAATTTTACCTCCAGGGTGGAAGGTCGGTCGTTTTCCGCCGTCCACCGGTCGTGGAAGCAACTAAAATACCCTTGATACCAGGTTGTTTAGGAACTAAACATTATTGAGACAGATTAATGTCTGAAGAATGTGAAAACATTGCTTTAGTAAAGTCATGTGTTGAACAAGAGCAGTGCATGTATGCTGGGATGGTTCTTGGGATTAACCATTGCTGAGAGAGAACAATGACTGACGAAAGTGAAAATGTATCCCCAGTAATGTGAAAAGCCAACAAGCAAAGAGAAATGCCCAAACCTACGAGAATAGATCGGGACGTTTCGAGCGAAGGCCCTTCGTCAGTGTAAAACGTGACGTTTTGACATTTCACACTGACAAAGGCCAGTATCTGGTCTCCAAAGCTTCGGCAGTCCCTTACCCTTTTGGGTTTTTATACGTCTCTTGATTCTGTTTGTGGACAGCACTGAGATGGCTTTGGAACTAAACGTTACTGAGGTGAATTATGTCTGAAAAATGGAAAGTATACTTTCAGAAATGTCAAGTGTCGATCGAGGGAAACTGGGATAGCTTTTGGAACTAAATATCATTGAAAGCGAACAAAGTCTGTGTACTATATGTATGTAAGTGATTGATTAGCATAAGTTAGTATACAAAAGAAGAAGATATGTAAAGGTGACTTTTATAGTGTCAGGTATGCCATGCTTGTCCTAGTTCGCTGAGACACTAACGACCAGGCGAATTGAACTTCGAAAAGAATAAAGAAAGATTTAAAGAAAGATTTGAAGAAAAAGATGTACCGTGACACTGGAACGAAAAGCACGACACAAAACGCTGAAAGAAATTGGGAAGTTTCTTTCCAACACGCCATCAGGAGTTCTACGTTATTATGATGCCACGAAACCACTTACAATTCACAAAGATAGCTCCAAATCTGGTCTAGGTGTATTCAACATGCCTGGTCCATTTACCTCAAGATCACAGATGTTGTAAAAAAGGACGCGCAGGTGGAGAAAGAGTTAAATAGCAAAATAACACCTCTGATCTATCGCAAATAATGCTGCTAAACCTGGAAAATTATGACTTTTCTGTCAGATATAATCTGGGAAAGTGTAAATAATAAAAAGGTCTGGGAACTGCCGAAACTTGCAAAAATAAATTCTGATGTTTCCAGACATGGTCGGTCAACTGACATGCACCGCCTACATATAGTTTTAACTTACACTCTTTACTTCTCTCAACAATCCAGCTTCTAATAACATACAGGTATTATGACTCACTAGCATTTGTTCATAGATCAATGAAGATGGTCGCCATTACGTCATGAGCAAACAATCATTGTATGATAATACTGTCACGTTGTGGTATTTTGATTTCTCATTTTAGTTTTCATTTTATCTCTTTTGGTAATTTCTGAAAAATTTGACCACGAGTTTGATTTTGTAGCTGCACAAATTTAGATAAAACATACTTTACAACAGAGAACTCGTCAAAACCGACTGCATCTTTGATTAGCCTTCATTTTCAAGCCACTAGGCTCACTAGATCACAGCTTCGTACGAGTAGAATATCATGGGGTGCAGTTTTACGATTGGATATTACACACAAATGTTATACCAGGTATTTCTAAATTTCCTTACCATCACACTGCTCAATTATCTCTTCAGCAGTTGTATCATAATGAGCCAAAGGGTTTCCAGCGTTACGGTACTAAATTAAAAGAGAGTCAGAAGTCGTTTCTATTCTGTACGTTGTCAGGTCAAAAAAATTAATGGTTGGACTGAAGAAAATAACTATATAACACAACAGAAACATGTCATGATAACATAAATCTGTTCTATAATAGAACACTCTCAAGGAGATCAGTTGTGTTAAAGTATTCGGAGGTCTGTACTGATTCAGCAATTATTGCCTTTCAACGTTCAGATTAGTCATGTTTAATTAATAAATTTCGAATATTGAATTCAATCTACGTTAGCCAGGCATCAGTATAATACTATGATTTGATCGGTATTGTAATTATTCGATCATTGTGATGTTGTATGGCAAGGACGTGGCAAGGTAAATCCATATGCTCTAACTTGAAAATAATCAGCGGAACGGAGTTAAACTTACTACCAACTCAGCCCTTAAGACTGCATGTAACACCAATAGACAGTTTAGTACTTGTAAAATTTTCTACGAGAAGAGATATACAAGTATCTACATAATTGCAAGAATTAAAAGACTTTTCATCTCTTTATATATCATATATTAAAAATATAGTTATCATATAATACATGATAAAATAAAGATTACTTTACTTTATTAATATCAGAAGGTTCATTCAGATACTACCAGGACTTAATATTCATTAACCTAAAGTTAAAGTCAATGAAAAGCTCTGGAACTATAGTACACAATGGTTTTTAAAACGATTTAAAAAGCATGAAACACATTTACATTTCAAATTTCAGTTTGATTCCTTTAAATTTTTTTGTTTCTTGCTGTTGCAGTAGTATGTTTTCAAGACTAGGGAAAACTCTGAACTGCGGACGGAACCTGAATCCACAACGTTCTGAACGCTAGCCAGATGCTCTAACCATTATGGCAGGGCAAGGTTACTTAAGGTACTTATACCTACGACGAATCTGTAGACAATAATCTGCTGGACTGTAGTCTGAAGTCGAGGATTCCTTCAGTCTTTTGCTTGGCTGTGCTTGATGAACATTCTTCCTCTTCACCGTTACTGAAGCGGTTGGCTCTGCCACTTAAGAGGTCTCTCAGGAGCTCCTTCTTAATCTCTTTAATCTCTGCCTAATTGAACCGACCTTCTCTTCCTTATTATCTTCACCTAATTCTTGAGGTTGTCAGCCAAATTTTCGAGCAGGTCTTTCCCCTCGCCATGGGCTAGTGTCTTTGCACTAATTATTATTATTGTTGTTGTTGTTGTTGTTGTTGTTGTTGTTGTTGTTGTTGTTGTTGTCATTATTACTATTATTACTTTTAGTATCATTATCATCTTCATCATCATCATCATCACCATCATTAGTTGAGCAGACTTTGATGAAAACAGTTTTGAGAAAAAATAGATACATTATATTTTTGTTTGTTTATCTTACGTTAGATGTTCAAACGTAAGTGTAAACTTCCTCTGAATTGAGTAGTGACCCTCTAAAATGTCCTTAAATGAGCACTTTTCAGCTTTGCATATAATACAAATTATAATGACTTAAGTACATGGCATCTTCGAAAATTCAGACACTAATCGCTTCACTCAATTATACAAATCATAAATATTTCAATACCTGGTCGAGAATAATTGAGTTCGGGATTTCTTTATTGAGCCTTTGCGCAACACCAATGTGAGATTCTAAATTTCGAATATAAAAAATAACGTGAGTTTTCAGCTTTGGACAGAAGACGTTCAACTTCCCCTTAATAATTTCCCATAAAGTTGTTATAAAATTTTCATATGCTACAGTTTATTAATTGAAAATTAGGTCACGGTAATTGAGCATGAAAACAATATACAGGTACGTATCCTTATGAATGGGTCCAATGCAAGATGAGTTAAGTGTTAAACCTGTATATATACGTATTTTTCATTGTGGACTTCGTTGTGACGTATTTGTCAACGTTACGTCAAGTTGTAACACGTCACGCTAATTTGTCAGGTGCAATGCTAATTTGTGTAAGATAACACTAAGCCAGTTAAATAGGATGACGTCCAAAACTGTGGACAGTATTCCTCATTTTTGCGACGTTACACTGAGTTGTAAGTAATCGCACAAATTTGTAAGACGTTACACTTACTTGTCAGTTTGTAATGCTAAGTTGTGAACGTTACGCTACGTTGTACGACGGTACCTATAGCTTAAAAAGTTACGATCAGGAGAAAGACGTTAGGCTACGTTGCAGGATATTACGGTTAGTTGTAAGACGTTAACCTATGTTGTAGAATGTAGCACATGCTGTATCACGTTTTACGTTGCAAGACGTCACACTAAGTTATAAGACATTGTTCTACATTGCACGCACTGCGTTGTATAACGTTGCCCAACGTTGTAAGACGTTACACTCTGCCGTGAGAGGCTACACTATGATGTAAGGCGTTTGAGTAAGTTGTAAGACGTTACGCTAAGATATTAGACATCACTGATGTTACTATAACACTATGTCGTCACTGGCGTTATTGTAAGACTACATTACCGTAAGATGATATCGTTAGACTATGTTGTAAGGCCCAGTTTAAAAGTCGAACTTTTCATGTGCCGAATCTAATGATAATTAGAAAAATCCTTTGTTCAAACTGATTTGCACTCGATTCGGCGCATAAAAAGTTCGACGTTTGAACTGGGTCTAAGACGTTGCACTGAAAGTGCTACACATGTTGCAAGAAGTTAATAATTAATAGATTACGAGTTCAGAGTTTAAACTTTGTTTGTAAGACGTTGTTCAACCTCGTGACACATTAAACTACAATGCAAGATTTACAATGTATTTTAAGACGTTACAATACTTCGCAAGGTCGTACTTTAAGTTACGTAAAGCTATGCATCTATGTACAAAATCTTGAATTGGTGATTGGTAAATTTTTGTCTCTCCAGTAATAATCTATTGACACGCGTTCTTAAAGGAGGGGCCAAAAAATAGTTTCAGGTTTGTAAATGGTCAAATACGTTATTCGAATATTTCCAAAACTATGCACTTTAATGTGGGAATGTGTTTCGCTTTTCTTCTTAAGAAGCGCAAATTAATACCTGGTGCATCATAGCCAGCTAACGAAGGTGTACGTACAATTTCAGCACCTAAGGCTCGAAGAACGTCAACCTAAAAAATCAAACAAGTTGGTATTTTCTATAACAGTCGGTAAACAACATGGTGTTTCGTGAAAATTGCAATATTTTGCCTTCAGTCTTCCACTAGTTTCTTTATTACATACCAAGAAAATAACTCTACAGATTCACTAAGTTGTAAATAAAGCTAAAACTACATTTACAGTTTTTTGATGAACAATACTACCTGCACTTGCACTTGTCATCCAAACACAGGAAAGCAATGCTCGATTCACTCATTTTATTGACTGCTACAGATACACGTCCTTTGTCTTGTGGGTACTATACCAATGTCTTTGTCATTTTTAAGTCGTTAGAGTGCTCTTCCTTACTCTCTCGTCAAGTTGTTGCCGCACATTGCGGCTATTTATATCGCTATGGCTAATTGATGCCTTATGTTGTCTTTTGCTGACTCCAATGAGTCTTCTCGATGAGTTACCACAGCCATGGCCGCTGATACATTGGCGGTCAAAAAGAACAGTTCACTTGTGGTGCAAATAGTAACTTGGTTTGCGGCCGTTGGGACCAGCCTCTCTGTCTTCGTTGGGTAGTGGAAGTAGAGACACTCTCACCATGTTCAATCTGCATCTCTGCTTAATTTTCCGGTGCAGTCTTAGAGCGATTGGACATGCTTTTCTCACCATGATTCTGTGCTCTCTCTTCGTAGTTTCCCCCCCTTTTTTTTGTCCAGGGATCTTCAAATCTTTAACACTTCCAGTAAGTCTCGGCTTCTTCAAAATATTGTTGACGCTTTGGCTACAGCCCACTTGATCAGCAGTTTCCCGTTTTGTAACTTTCCCTCCACTTTTCAAGGCTGACCTTTGGCCTTAAACCCATGATTTTGCATGTTTCTTGAAATTCTTGTTTTACCAACAATTAAAAGTGATCTCCTGGGGAACCAGGAATACATCTTGACTTTGCCATAAAAAAATTGTTTAAAATGACTGGAGCTCTATCAAAAATTGTGGGAGATACGTTAAAATTATCTGAAATTGACTGTTTTGCCACAGGAGTGAGCAAAAATCATTGCTGCAACCCTTCATTACCCAAGAAATGGAGCTTTAGCAGTTCTTTTTGACCGCCAGTGTACAATCGTCTCACTTGATATTCGTTTAAGTGCACGGCCGCAACTGGAGGGGGTATAGAGTGCGTGACACCACGCAATATTCAAATTAGTTCGTCCGACAAAATACTAGCTTTGTCAGGCCGGGTGTCGGGAGTGTACAGTATGGCGATTTGTCGGGCGAAATTAGGAGAGACAATAAGAAACAAAATAGCAACGACCACTTACATAAGTGAAACCAACAGAAATTTGAACATTCAAGTAAGTTAGCACAGTCTAACGAACTACAAAGAACGAGGACAGAACAAACCAAATTGCGGAACAGCACCGTCTCACAAGACACAACGTTGTGTGGGAGTTGGCTGAATACATCTCTTACACCATCAACTACAAAGACTTCTGTTGTGCGCCAACTGATCACAACAATAGAATGCATGCAACACCAACAGCACATTGACAAGAATAGAATTTTTGACATAAGAACGGTGGACCCAGGGGAGGAGACTAAGGGGTCTGGGCTTCCCTTTTAGCAGTTATAAATCCCATAGCTCTTTAAAATTGATTTAATGATAATGCATAGCGATACCCTCAGCGATACGCCACACACATATTTCACCATCCTCATCTCCGTACGTTCCAATCTCCTACTCTGCTCCGCCGTCATGGCCCACACTTCACTTCCATATACCATAGCACTCCTCACACACGTCACATACAGCTTCTCCTTCAGCTTCATCAGATCGACTCTGGTTTAAAGCGGCAATACAAGAAGGGCGAAATTGTCGACGCTGTGATTCGGGTTATTTCATTACATAGTAGTCTAAGAAGCTACGTGGAGACATTGAAAGATCTGTCTCTCCCTAAGCTGAGGAAAATCCTGCGCGTGCATTATAGGGAGAAATCTGCGTCAGAGTTATACCAACACCTGGCAACGATATTTCAACAACCGAGAGAAACCGCGCAGCAATTCCTCCTTCGCGCCTTTGATTTGCAAAACAAAGTAGGTTTTACTAGCAAAGAGTCCGACTGCGAAGTCCACTACGATGAACCTCTAATACAAACGATGTTCATGGAATCTTTCGAGACCGGTCTTCGAGACGACATTCTGGCTGCAAATTTACGACCAATACTTCACACATCCAGATTAACAGTCGAAGAGTTAATGAGGCATGTCAACGACTTGGCGTCCCACCAGGCGGAAAGGCAACACAAGCTCGCTTCCGAACGAAGGTCAGCCAAAGTCAATTCGTGTGAAGTCTATGAGACGGAAATTAAGCCGATGAAAGGTGTTGATAGCAACCAGCAAATTCTTGCCCAAATTCGCGAAATAAAAACCGAAGTCGAAAACCTAAAGCGACGACAAATAACCGGAAAAGATGAAAGACCGAAAGATGATCAGAACGGGCCGTATACAGATCGGGGACCACAAAAGTCTATGCGATACCGTGGAAGAGGACGCCAAGCATGTAAAAAGCGCAAAATTGGCGGCAGTTGTAGGCACTGTTTCGCGTGTGGTGAGTATGGTCACATTGCTTCAGAATGCAAGAAGAATGCGCCTCGAAACCAGGGAAACGAGCGACGGCTACCCCGAACATGGGAGAGGGATTAGCCAAAGGAAAGAAAGTGTCCCATCAGTGCAACGGCTGAAACAAAATTTTGGAACAGAGTAAGTCTTTTTGGCGATGTAAATGTTGTAAGCTCGTGAACTATTGTGATAGCAAATGCCAGAGGATTCACTCGCCTCAGCATAAAACATTATGCAACGCCATCAAGCAAGGAATCCAAAATAAAAAGCAAACGACGCAAGACACAAGTTCGGGTTATTCTAACAGTCATCTCACACCAAAGCAACACCAAAAGGTTGTCAGACTTGTGGGGAAAAGATGTTCAATGAAGAGAAAGCTTAACGGGAAAAAGACGGAGATTCTGTGGGACACAGGGGCCCAAGTATCCATCGGCAAACGAGACAGAGGAGTCGTTAAATTTACCCATACATTTAAAAGATGTTGACTTGGGTGATTTAAATGACGAGCAAAGGAAAGCCGCTAGAAAGCTTCTGAATAAACAGGTTGATGCATTTGCGAAAGACGACGATGACGTTGGTTCTATCCCTAACCCGCAGATGAACATCCAACTCAACGATACAATACCAGTCCAAAAGAAATACGTTGCTGTACCGAGACCCTTGTACCCGGAAGTGAAAGCTTACATAGAAGACTTGTTGAATCGAAGGTTTATTCGGAAATCTACATCATCTTACAGTTCTCCAGTGATCTGTGTCAGAAAGAAGGACCCAGAGCCTACGGTTCTGTGTGGACTATCGTGAGCTGAACAAGAAGATCCAAGTAAATCGTCACCCAATCCCTAGAATCCAGGAAACTCTAGACAACCTCGGCGGAAACTCATGGTTTTCTGTACTAGACCAAGGGAACGCCTACCATCAAGGATTCCTCAAGCCTAATTGTCAGCCACTCACTGCATTCATAACACCAAGGGGACTGTACGAGTGGGTTCCCATCCCATTTGGACTGTGTAATGCGCCCGCCTCCTTCCAACGCTTCATGGAAACATGCCTTGGGGAACTGCGGGATGAAATATGTGTGCCCTACCTGGACAACATTATCGTATTCAGCACCTCCTTCGACGAACACTTTACAAATCTTCGAAAGGTACTTCTCAAATGCATTAATAATTCACGAAGAAAAAAACAAAAGAAATACATAATTAATCAATATTTAGAAATCGGAGGAAGATTACAGCTGAATTTTTCCAACTTTCTGCTGGATTTTCGCTTAAAATACTGGTTCGTTTGAGAAGTAATTTCAAACACTCGTTTAGTGTTCTTCCTCCGATTTCTAGATACCTCGAAACTCGTTAAAAAAACTCGGCTTCGCCTCGTTTTTCAACTCGTTTCTCGGTATCTAGAAATCGGATAAAAGAAAACCAACTCGTACTTGAAATATTACTTCAACACCTTAAAGAACACGGTGTCAAACTGAAACCTAAAAAGTGTACAATGTTTAAGCGAGAGGTCTTGTTCCTGGGAAGGGTCGTATCAGAAGAAGGATACAAACTGGATCCGTCCACAATTGCTCCTGTACTTCGACTGAGAGAAACTCCTCCCAAAACAACAAGCGATGTCAGGAAACTAATGAGATTTTTGAACTATTATCGACGGTATATCGAGAATTTTTCAAGAATCGCCAAGCAAATTTACGACCTTGTCAAGACCGTAGACAGCAACAAAACGAAAGCCAATGCCAAGGGAAAACGTGGCGGTCAGCCAAATTTAAGCCAGACAATCACCTGGACGTCAACCCATCAAACAGCTTTAGAGAGACTTACCGAATGTCTCGTAAGTCTACCAGTAATGGCATATCCAGAACCTAATAGCCCTTATGTCCTGCATACAGACGCATCCGAAAGCGGACTGGGCGTTGTACTCTACCAACAGCAAAAGGATGTCTTACGTGTCATCGCTTATGGTTCTCGCACATTAACAGCTGCGGAAAAGAACTACTATCTTCATTCTGGGAAATTGAAATTTCTCGCTCTGAAGTGGGTTATTTGTGAACAATTCATGGACTACCTCTACTACGCGCCAAGCTTCGTTGTGTTTACAGACAACAATCCATTGACATATGTCCTGTCAACCGCCAAATTGAACGCAACTGGACAACGGTGGGTAGGAGAGTTGGCAGATTTTAATTTTACCATCCGTTATCGACCAGGTAAAGCAAACGCCGATGCCGACACATTGTCTCGAACATCGAAGGGTATGGACGACTATATGAAATCGTGTACTGAGGAGACCACTCAAAACGAGTTACGGACGATCATCCAAACCGTATAACTTCAAACAGAGGGATATGTGAACTGGGTATTTTCGTTGACCAACGATTCAAGTATCCTAAGTGTCGACGTATCAAGACCCTCAACAAGCAACAGACCAACACTCAGAGCGACTGACATTCGACAGGCCCAAATTGAAGATAGTGTCATTGATAAAGTGTACACGTACATCAAAGCAGACAAACGACCGACAGCAAGTCAGCGAGCCCGCGAATCACCTGACCGACGATTGCTTCTCCACGAACGGCAGAAACTGTCAATCAACGCAGATGGAGTGCTACGAAGGAAAAGTGGCGCATACGATCAAATAGTTCTCCTCAGGAGGTATCACTAAATGGTATTGAAGGAACTTCACGACAAAATGGGCCATCTTGGGTCTGACAGAGTCCTACATCTCGCGAGAGAGCGATTTTATTGGCCAAGAATGCAAAGCGATGTGGAACTTGACGTCAAACACCTCTGTCGCTGTGTTAAACAGAAACCTCCAAGACTGAAGACCAGAGCTCCACTTCAACCGATTATTAGGTCTTTGCCATTCGAATTGGTATCAATCGATTTCCTTCACCTGGAAAAGTCAAGTGGGGGGTTTGAGTATATTCTAGTGATCGTTGATCACTTTACGCGATATGCACAAGCCTACCCTACTCGAAACAAAGCTGGAAAGAACGTGGCAGACAAGCTGCACAACGATTTCCTACTTCGTTTCGGGTTTCCCGCCAAAATCCATCACGACCAAGGTGGAGAATTTGAGAGTCAACTCTTCCGGAGGCTTGAACAGCTTTCTGGCGTACAGCATTCCCGCACTACACCCTACCACCCACAGCGTAACGGGCAGGTGGAACGATTTAATAGAACGCTGCTGGATATGCTCCGGACAGTCCCTGACAACGAGAAGTATAACTGGAAAGATCACGTGAACAAGGTTATACATGCGTACAACTGTACACGGAACGATTCAGGTGGGTATTCACCATTCTTCTTCCTGTTCGGGTGACACCCTCGGCTACCAATCGACCTGATTTTCCATACCAGCACAACAACAACCAAGAAAGACTACCCACAGTACGTTTCACAATGGAGAAATGCCATGCAAGAAGCATACCGACTCGCAGGACGGAAGATGAATGAGAGAAGCGTTAAAGCCAAGAAGTACTACGATCGTTGGGTGCGCAGCTCAACTCTACAGCCCGGCGATCGAGTACTAGTGCGAAACCTAAGCGAACGTGGTGGTCCGGGAAAGCTCAGATCATTCTGGGAAAATGACATTCACGTCGTAGTTCAACGGAAGGGTCCGGAAAGCTCAGTTTATGAAGTCAGGCCTGAAGTAGCAGGGAAGAAAAACAGAGTTTTACACAGGAACCTACTGCTCCCTTGTGACTTGTTGCCAGCTGAAGATCAACAGGCCAATGCAGGTCCACCACAACGACCACGTAAAAAACGACGACAGAGATCCACAGTTCCGACAGTAGCGAACGGTTACGAAACATCCACGGATGAAGAGGAGATGCCCGATCATGTAACGAATTTTGCCCCCGGAAACATAGACCCCAATCCCGAGATCGTACCCGATAACGAGACTGGACCAGAGCCAAAGACAGTTGCACCAGAGGCCGAGAATGTACCAGAGAATGCTGTGGATAACAACCAGCTGCAAGATGCTCTACCTACGGGCGGCACCCGAAGACAATCCCGAATACGCGGAGCAAGATGGTGCGAATCGGCCGATCGGCCCACCAGAAGTGCCTTTATTGGCGGAACGACCAAGAATAAGGAGAACAAGGCCACCATCTGACCGGTTAACGTATTACGGACCAAGCCAATCAGGACCAGCAAACCTGTTCCAAGTGTCGGCAACGGCTCCATTGGTTGGTGGCAATCTCAACTGATGCCTACGCGTGATGTACTTCTTCCTTTTATTTACCCACCACCCGTGTTTTGGTCCACCCTTTAACACACCTTACCTATTTACCAATTACCAGCATGGACAGTTTGCGATGCCTTACGAAGACAACTGGAACTTTCATTCTTATTACTAAATTAACTTTTACTAGTTTACTATGTAGAAATCAAAAAAAAATTATGCTCCAAAACTTTGACATAATTATTTAAGATATAAAGCATCTTGAAGCTATCATACAAAACGAGTAGATGTTTTACTACTAAGTGATACAAGCTGCAGCGTATTCTGGTATCGGAGAAACAACAGAGATTATTGTAAACTTGATAAGTAGGATCCTAGGGAGGTTTTAAGTATAATGATATAGTTCATAAGGAGGTTAGTACTTCAAAATAACAAGGTACCATATGGTACTTCTTTCTTTAAAGTTAAGTCTATATGCTGAAAAATCCCAGTTAGTGTCATGGGACGACACTCATTTCAAGAGGGGGAGTATGTTAGACTGCAACTATAGTGACTGCCAAATTAGCAAACGGAAGTTTGGTGACGTAGGTCTTGACTGACAGATATATTAGAGCTAATGGTTTTGTAATAGAAGAAAAATAGATAGGCAACAGATATAGAAGTCCGATCAACGTGTATACAACACTGGAGAGTGTTTTAAACATATATATAGATATATTCGGGTTGGACTCATTAAAATAAAAGTTATTTGGAGTGAATTCCTGTAGTCCTGGTGTTACGGAACCTGAACGAGGTGAACACATTCTTCAACCTTCAGCTTCCTCAATGCCCACCTAACCACGTCTTGGTATCCTATCAAATGCCTTCTCCAGATCCACAAATGCGTAATACAATGGTCTTTTTTTTTGCCAGAAACTTCTCCTGCATCTGCCGTACCACAAAGATCCCATCTGCCGTATCCTTCCCCAGCATAAATCCAAACTGCATGCCATTAATATTTACCTTCCCTCTCAACCTTCTAACCCTCTCAAATACCTTCATCCCGTGTTCTAATAACTTTATTGCCCTATGTGCCCCACATTCCAATGGATCACCTTTCCCCTTGTAAATGGGTGAAAGGGTACTCAGCTTCCAGTCTTTCGGTATCTTTTGCTCGTCCACTACCATATTACAGATCTCCGTCATCTTCTTCACCCCTACCTGACTAGCTGCCTTCCTACTTTTCATCTGCCCTATCGCCTTCTCTACTTCCATCTCTGTGATAAGCTCTCTTGGTCCTTCAACTATCCCACATTCTACAATTCCACCTCAATCATTCTCTACATTCAGTAGTTGCTCCATATACTCCCTCCATCTCTTCTTTATCATCTCCAGTTTTACAACTATATTTCTACTCTCATCCTCCAGGCAGTTCACTCCAACCATATCCTGCCTTTCCTTCGCCATCTGCTTTGCTATCTTGAACACAGATTTCTGCCCTTCTTCTGTGTTGGGCTTTTCTCCTAATCTCTTTCTCTCCCACTGCTGGGCCTGAGCAACTGCTTTCTTTGCGATCTTCTTTGCTGCTACATACTCCTTCGACACTGCCTTTTCTGCAGCAATATCCTTTGCCCGACACCACGCCTTGAACTTCGACTTCTTCTTATTCACCTTCTTCTCAACATCTTGATTCCACCACCATGTTTGCACATGCCTTGGTGGTCCTTTTGTCCATCCATATGCCTAACTTGCTGCATTCAATAAACAATGTCTTGTTTTCTCTCATACCACATTCGCATCACCCTCCCCCGCCTCCCCTAGAACCAGTTTATCCTGGAATTGCCTTCACACATTTTCATCATTCAGCCTCCACACCTTTCTCTTTGGTTAGAATTTCTTCCTCTCGGCTTTCACTTCACCCCTCATCTTCATATCGGCCCGTATCAGATGGTGTTGTGATGGTGCTTCTTCGCCAGGAATTGCTTTTGCATCCCAGACACATTTCCTATCCTGTTTACGTATCATCAGGACGTCAACAGTGGTATTCGATCCACCCGACGAATACGTCACTATCTTGTTGTCATCCTTCTTAAACTGCATTCCACACACCATCATATCCATTGTATCTCCAAACTCCAAGATCGTTTCACCCTCCATATTTCTAATACCATAGCCGAACCCTCCAAGTACTCCTTCATATCCATCACTTTCTCTACCAACATGCCCATTCAAATCTCCACCAAGAACCACCATCTCTTCCTTCTTTAGCCTTTCTACTAAGTCATACACAGCATTCCAGAACATGTTCTTCTCAACCTGGCTTCGTCCAACCTATGACGCGTAACCTGATATCACATTCATAAGACATTTCCCAATCACCAGCTTCACCATCATCAAACCTTCACTCATACGCTTCACTTCAACTACTTTATCCACAAATTCCTCTGCCACTAACACCCCCACACCATCAATCCCTTCAGGACATCCTTGCCACAGAAACTTGTACCGTGCACTCTTTCCTCTCACCACCTTTGTGCTTCCACCCTTCCATCGTGTCTTCTGCACACAGCATACATCAACTCTCCGCCTTTCCAACACCTCCACCACCTTACTTGATTTTCCTGTCATGCTCCCTACATTCCACAACCCAAACCTTATGAGCCGAGGTCCACTTGGTACATCAGGCACGTTGCCTTCATCCATAGGGTTTCCCCCACGCACGCTTCTCTCGGGTTCCCCATCTTGAGTTTTAACGAGGGGAGATGGGGACCCCCACGTGATACTTTGGGCTGTACCATGCCCACGTTTCTTGACTGCCATATTGTGCGCTTTTGAGGCTTGAGATTTTTATGGCCGGATGCCCTTCCTGGCGCCAACCTTTTCTGTCAGGGGAGGACCCTTAGCCTTTGCCTAAAAAAGGCATTACCTACAAGGTAGCAGGCAACCCGTCACCCTCAGTAGGGGCCCATACCTAGTGCTACCAACCGGAGCCAGTTGAACTCGGGTTTCACACAGGGTCAACAATCCCTGAAGTAGTAAACTTCAGTAGTATAAAGTAGTAAAGTTCATTAGTAACTAGTTTAATTTATTCTATGTACATCTTCAGCAGTTACATTTTAGTTTATCAACCAATGTCAGTAAATAATGTAAATAACACTACAATAATGATGTTAATAAGCAGTACTGTGTTGTGTGTTCTCAATGTACTTTGAGTCAATCAATGAATACAACCTTTATAAAACCATCTGTTGACTCAATTTATCAAGAATACTGAACAAGCTGTCACACCAAAAAATTTTCCCACTGTATATAGAAGGGCCAGGCTGTTGATGGGAAAAAGCATGCTTATTTGTGCAGGATTTCTTCCCTGCCTTTTTAATTTGAAAACACTTATTTTACTAGCAAACTTTTCCCTGGTGGAAATTTTTCAGTGGCAAGCAGGGAAGATCTAGTAGCAAATTACTCCCACAACCCTGTTAATTTCTAGCCCTGCCTCACACATCTGGTCCAAAATGCCTGGTGCTGCACTGCCAATGGCTTCCCTTCCTTTTCTTTCTTTAAATTCCTTATCTTTTGTTTAGCCACTTCCATGATTTTTCTTCTCATATACAACTGGTACCAAAGTAGTAATGCAAAACCTGTTTTCCATGAACATTTCCAATTGCTCATCTTGAATATTTTCTTCACTTTCCCTCTACCAAGAATATCTTTATCTTTAACTGCCTTAAGCATTTCTTCTTCACTATCTGCCACATGATTTCTCAGAATATTTATTTCTATTCTAACATAGTCGTCCATGCTAATTAGCCCTCTTACACCTACACTTCTTTCTAGATATAGCCTTTCAACATCACCTGGGAATGATTACTTCTATATACTGTGAGTAGTTTTCTAGTATTCCTGTTCATCTCTTAATTCTTGCTTAGTCCACTTGATAATTTCAGTGACCCAGTGGATTATAGATTCTACCCTGGAGTTTATAGCCATCATGGTATTGGCTCCAGCAACTTTGACTTTGAGAAACTCCCTAGTCCTATTCTTTTTTAGCATCTCCTTCATTTCTTTATCTTTTTTACTATTATGATTTTTATGATTGTGATCAGATTAACAAAACTGTGCTAAAAATAAAACTAGACAATCAAAAGTGCATACACTAAACTACAATTTCATTAATTTATAACATTAAACAGAAACTAAAAAGACAATCAACATAACCATAATTACCTTTTCTCGACTCATCTTTTCAGGCATAACAATGATACAGCGATAACCTTTTACAGCTGCAGCCAGAGCCAGACCAATACCTCAATAATAAATTTAATCAAATATCAATGGTTAATAACTATTCACAACAGTTTATATTTGGCCTGATCTACATGGTACAATTGTTGCATATGATTGTTTCATACTAATGTACACAATTCATCCATGACAGTCTTTGAGATTAGGCAAACGTTTGCTGTAAAATGGTAAGCAGAAATTGTGCCCTTATGAAATAAAAGCATGAGTCAGGATCACAAATAATCATCTGCGCACAATAATATCGTGCATGCCACTTCAACCAAAACAAACCTCACAAAACTGAAGTAATGAAATTAACTTTAATTTGATTGCTAGTCATGTCTCAAAGACAAGTTTTGAAGACAAAATTTAATCCAGTTAGATACTAAGCTGATGTAGTGTGTAACACCCCTTACAAAAATGTCCTATAGGAATTCTTATAAGAATCTCTTTGGTCATACCTATAAGAATTTTGGACAATTTCCTATAGGAATGTGATTCCTATAGGCTTATAGAAATTTTTCCTATAGGAGTTGCTCTTATAGGAATTGCTCCTATAGGAATTGCTACTATAGGAATTCCTGTAGGTTTATGATTCCTATACTATAGGATAATTATTAAAGTAGGATTCTAAAAGGTACAGCAAGATAATTTTCAAATGACTGAATGATACATGTCATGTAGCATTTTCATTTATATATTATTATAACTTGAGAGAACACTGTTATCCCTAACAACTTGACAATGTGGAAAAAATTTATCTCATTTTGATAAAACCTGATGCCTGGGTGAAGACAACATATAAAATTTTATTGCCTTGTGCTCTGATTTAGGTGACATCATCAGATCTGCCAAGAGTGCAAAGAACTGCTGGACACCTCTATTTTAAAACTAAGGTCTCCAATGAAACTTTGCCAATGAAATTTTGAATGTAAATCCTTTTATTACTAGGATTCTCCCCTTGATAAGTGAAATTATCAGCTTTTTTAACCAGTACAGCATTTGTAGAATTCCAGATATGCAGGCATAATTGTTTGACAGACAGTATATGAAATACAGGACATTTGGCATTGCTGTATTTCCTATATATGGCAAGGGAACAATGCCAAGTCTTCAAAGGCCTTTTATTCATTCCTAACAAAATAGCTAACCAGCATCTTACCTCTAAAATAAAATCATAAGACATTAGGCAAGATAAAATATAAAAAGAACCCTTGGGCAGGATTGAAGAAAGAACATCTTAAACTTCCATTTGAAACACCTTATAGACACCTCCTGGCTGTAAAATGATATCATCTGGCATTCCCTTAAATAAAATAGACATAGGCTGCTTTAAAGGACCAACAAGGAGATGGATTAGGTAAGGCAACTGCTGTTCAGGAAGACCAAACCATGCATGGCTGGGACATGGCTTAAAAAGTCAAATGTATAAGGAGAAAAATGGGATACCCACTAACCTCCTTTGTACTGGGGCCCATATTGGCTCTTAGATGCCTTGTTGTCTTAATAGCAAGGATGCTTTGCTCAAAGCCAGGCATGACTATAAGTAATAAATTTTGTGTACAGTAACACCTTTATTGGCAGAAGGTTAAAAGTGTTTAAAGTGGTAGAATGCTGTAAGCCTATTACTGCTGACAGCAACTTTGCCTGAATTATTTGCAAAATTTTTCAGTTTATATATGGCACTCAACAAATCAATAATCAGTTCATGCAAGTGTAGGTTGGACTTTAAGCTGGAACAGGTTATAACAATCTAGGTGACTGGTCAGTAAAGTTACTCTGTATGTACCCATTAATGAAATGCATTACAGCTCATGGAACAGGAATGAGTTCCAGAGTCATAGGGGGAGTTGCCTTTTTGCTACCCATTGCTCACAGGGGCAAGCAGGTTAAATTAAAGTTAGTACCACCACTGTATTTTATATTTTCTTTCAAATTTACTTTATCACTATACATAAATCAGTAAACAAAGCAAAAATATTAGAAAAACTGGTTTGGTTTTTGCCAAAGATGTGTAAGCCCAAAGGCTGGAACCAGAACATAAATTGAACCAAACTACACATTAAGTTGAGGATTAATTGAGATGTTTATAACACTTCTCACTCTGAGATGGCTACCCTTCATGAGTAAAATGGTCTGGGGTTAGCATAAGAAAAAAATTAAAAATTTAGATAAAGACTAAAAAGAGTTAATCTTCAAAAACTGTCATTAACTTATTAATATTCACTGTGTGCACCTTGAATGTATGGATATTAATTCAATAAAGATAGCTAGATGGCATCCTTCTGAATTAAAATTTCCTTCTGCTTGCTTTTCAAGAGATGCCCTTTTTGAGATTCTGCCCATGCTGCCCTGGGTTACCTCCAGCACCCCTGGGGACAGTTCTAAATCAGTCTTATTATCATGATCATTATACTTGGGTTGTCAACCATATTAAATGGAAATGGATGATTCACTCAATTTAAAAAAAAAGACTTTAAAAGTTCACCAACCAGTGTTCCCTGATGTAGGTTCAATGAGTGTGCTCCCAGGTTTTAGTATTCCCTTTCGTTCTGCTTCTTCTACCATACGCAGTCCAATTCTGTCTTTCACTGAACCTCCAGCATTAAAGTATTCACACTTCGCCACTGCAAAGATGGAAGACGTATAAAAATCTTGAAATTTGAAGGTGCTGGTCTATTTTTCATGTAGAGGCGGATGGTAGTATCATTTTACCTCAAAAATTCGCTCATGGCGACTTGCACATTGTCTCATTCATCCATTTATTCTTTAAATGTTACATTCAAAACGGGAAGGATTATTGTGCAGTTACTCTTACTCACCAAGTGTGATTCTTGTGTATGATTCACTGAGTGAAACTGACAACGGAATTTGGTCTAATAATTTATGTACATCAGTACATGTATGTTTTGATCTACTTACAAATTTCGCATTTCACACCAAAGCTCTTGCCGATGTTATTAATCTTCACCATTGGAGTATTACCGATGCCTTCCAAAATTGTCGACATAATTTTATTAGATTTACCCTTCCTAAAAGTTAAAATAAATTCAATAGAAGCTCTTTCATTCATGTTCCGTTATGAGCTGTTGCGTGCTCTTCTAAAGTTAACATTCGTTAAGATTTTTGATTTTATAATTCGTCAGTTACCTTTCCTTGTGTTCATGCGGAGAATCAGAAATTTTACTTCCTAAGTGCCATGTGCATTTTGAAGGTAAATTAGGAGGAATCCAGTCACGATCCATGTTTTGCTGTCGCATGACACCGTGCTTTTGAAAAACTTTAAAGTTTGTTATGATCAAGTGCTTACGTTTCACATTGACAATGGTCTTTATGACGGGTGTAATCGCATAGACCAGGAGGAGGTCCCAGTGGTCTTCCCTTTACGAGCCGGTGTGATGGTCACGAAGTAGTTGGAAAAAAAATACGCTGGGGGAGTTCAAGTAAGTGTAAACGTTAATTTTAGTAGCTTAATGACAATCCTAACCCAAATACTTACCTTTAAACGGTTCCAAACTCTAAGTAATCAGGAATTTAGTGATAGTCTCACTAGTGGGAGGATGGCGGGCACGTCTTTCACTTGATGTAAATAACTTACGACGTAACTACACTTAAACAAACGTCAAATAACCGGACATCGTTCTGCAAATCATATAACCCACTGGTTCACGCACTACATTTGGACGTAATCCAGCAGCAGCAGACTCATTGATTACATAAAAAATATGAAGTTTAATAAAAATTCCCTTTCTACACATGATAGGCTACATGAAGTTTTCGTAAGAAATAATATGGCGATAACTGAAGAGGTCGAATAGACGAAACTAGTATTAATCGCCATTTTTAGCTGTAAAGTGTATAGAAAGGGAATTTTTATTAAACTTTATGTTTTTTATGCAATCAATGAGTCTGAGCAAACCTTTCTTGGCTGAAATATATAAAATTTCAAGAAACTAATTCAGCATCAATTAAACAAGCTCATCCATTTATTTATTTATTTATTTATTTATTTTTATTTATTTTGATAATTAACACCACAGTTTTGATTGAAAACTTTATTTGTGACATGTTTCGGAATGTGCTTATTCCTTCATCAGGCAATTTACATTAGGGTCGTTGTAATGACAGTTGAATGATATTTGATGGCGCTAAATTGGTTTACGTCAGTTACAGCGTAATGTATTTCGAATCAATAAGGATTAAAATTACATCAGTGGAAAATTACACGTAAATCATAATTTGTATGAGATACTGTAATGGTAATTTATTAACAGAGATTATAAAGATAAGTTTAAGATGACATGATCCTGTTGTTTGCTGAGTTCCGGTTTGTTATATAGAATGTAGTATCCTTATTTTAATTTAAGTTGGTAAATGTCCAGAATTTTGAAGCAAGTAGAGTTACAGAGATTTCTACAATTATCCGAGATTTTAAGATGTTTGAATATTTGAGAGTTCCTGTCGGCTTGAAGGTGTTCATATATTTTTGTTTGGAGGTGCCTGTTGGTTTCTGCTATGTAACGTGCCTTACAGCCCTCGCATTCAAGTAAGTAGATGACATGAGACTTCAAGGAATTTGGAACTTTGTCCTTGTTGCTGAACAATTTACTTATTTTAAAAGCCGAAACGACAAGTTTTATATCGGTATTGTTGCAGTAGCTGTGAATTATGTTTCCTAGTTTCTTTTGAGTTTTTGATGAGTATGTTCCAATGTACGGTAACTTAAAATGCGTTCTGTTCGTCGTAGTTTCATTCCGATTAGAGGATACAACAGACGGTTCATTAGTTTTGCTTAAATAGAATTTTTTGATTCTGTTTATTGGATATAGTGGAAATTTGTTTTTTGTTAGCGTTGAAATGAATTTTGTAAAATCATTTTGAAAGCCTTGCCAGTTATTGTTGATCTTAAATGTTCTGTCGATAAGAGTTTTTATAAATTCTGTTTTGTGAGAGAATGCAGTGAAATTGAAAAAAATCGTGAATAGTCCCGTACATAAATAATCATACACTCAAAAGAAACTAGGAAACATAATTCACAGCTACTGCAACAATACCGATGTATGTACCGATAATGTGATGTTAATTATCAAAATATTATACCAATTCATATCAAAAAGATTTATTTATTTATTTAATTATTTATTTATTTAATTATTTATCTATTTAATTATTTAATAATTTTATTATTTAAGCTTTTATATACACCATGTCCTTTCAGTCTCCTGATTTTCTAAGGCCCGTGTTTAGGTGAGTTCGAACAGATTTAGTTTCATGGACCGTTCACAAGCTATTGAGGAAGGTTAGAATGAAAATAAATCTACTCATGATGTATCAAAAATTTTAAGCCCGTCACTCCGAGACGCTAACTCAATCACTGGACCCAAGAGTGATGCGCGCCAAAAATGGCGAATATGGAAACCTTTGAACTCTGTTAAGTTCAGAGATGTGATTAAATTTCTAATTAAAGATGACATACTATTGTTACGTCATTATGACGTCATAAAAATTAAAAATCTATAATTTTCGTATATATTTAAATTAAAGTATTTCTATGATTATGATTATAAACAGTGTATTTGTCTCCCAAATAACGCATATTGTTTTTAAGAATGTTTAAAACGTGCTTGAGACATTGAAGATGGCTCGATATAGTTTCTTTTAATTTGGAGATTACAGGTTCTACACTCAAAGAAATGAATAAATATTTCTGTGAAAATGCAATATTACGTGAAAAGTAGAAAAATATTAGCAGAATCAAACGTTTAAGCATAAAGATGAACTGCCGTGCTTCAAGTCATGTCATTTCTTTGTTCCTCCTAAGATTTTTGCTTTAAACGCAAGGAAAACGAGCAACGAAAATGACGTCCGAGAAGATTTAATAAAACTCTAAAAAACATCGGTATGTCAGGGAAAGACGTCCCTATAGAAAACCTATTTTTTAATATAAGTATTTTTGGACCTGTTCAAAAATCATGGACGAAGATCCACTTGCGAGTGGTGTTACTGTGGAACGATTTTGTATAAGAACATCGAGGCACACATTTTAATTACGAGGATAGATTTATTCTTATTTCTGAAGCCGTCGAGGGTCATAAAAATTTTTGTGTCAAGCATGGAAACCAGGAAGGACGAAGTTACAAGCTAAAATACGAAAAATTACAAGTTTAGGAGCAATGTTTCAATGGCACAAGGGTCTTATGGCACTGCGGTCCACTGTTCTTATAGCATTAATACTTTTAACTTTTGTTTTGTCTTTTTTTTTAACTAAACACTTGTTCTTAGTATTTTTTTTTATTCTCCTGGTTTGCTTTACATTTTTCATTAAGCAAAAAGATCAAATTTAAATCAGGATGGAGTTATTTTTAAATTTTTTTTCGTTAATCGTACGCTCTTCCCAAGCTCTCTTAAAGTGTCGATGACATGAATTTTTTGGTGAAATGTCACTTTGTATTTTTCTATTTTCATTTTGATGGGTTATATTGCATGATTTTCTTTCATACCAGCTTTTTGAGCGGAATATAACACCTCAACTGAGGCGAAAAGATAAATGTGCGACCATGTCAAGTTAAATAAACGTTGTTGCGATTCTGTCCAGTTTCCGTCGTTGAATGCTCGAGTAAAACGTTCAAGTGAGTTTCTAACTCCGTTGAATAAAAGAATCACTCATATCGCTCTGAAATTGTCGTAGTTTAGCTTAGATTACCATGAAATTTTTGTCTTAAAAGATCTCTTACTAACGACTGACAAACACGCAGATAATCTTCAGACGTATTACATTAAATTCTTTTTGACCCCATCGTCAAAGAAAGTAAGTTGTGTCATGATTTACCATTCGACTTACATCTTCAAGAGTTTTTTTATGCTTTACTGATAACCTCTTACCCAGGATCTTTACTCGGCACTCCCCAAGTAAAGACCTTGGTAATGAGGTAGCTTTATTGATTTTCAATTCTTTGGCTTGTTTCGGTCACAGATCAGTGGTTTTTGTGGAATAAGTGGAATTAGATAAATATGGCGGCAAAATTCCTTCAACGATTAGTCCAAAACTAATTTATATTGCTCTGCGTAAATCAGGCTCATATAAAACGTTAAATTACTTGAATCATCAACTTGGATAACTGCAAATGAGATAAACTCTTCCGGAAGTAAAAGCCGAAGCAATGATATAGCTTACGTTGTTCAAGGAACCGAAGAGAATTTGATCCAACATACTTAGCCACTGACGATAGCCCGCGCAGTTGCCTATCAAACGTCAAATTAAGTCTTCCAAAACGAACAGATCCCCTCAATATGACCTAAATTTCGGACAAGCTCTAATCCTAACCCTAAACCTAATCCTAACGGTAGCTGTAATCCTAACCCTAACCGTAATCCTAACCTGAATCACAGGCGAGAGGACATGTTGACATGAATTTTGACCGCCATATTGAAATGGACGTAAAAAAATCAACTGGTCTGGCCTTAAAAATGTATCCCGACACTCGAAATTTTCCTCTATCAATAATGTTGTATATTTAACGGTCAATCTTGTGTGTCATGACTTTATGAAGTAACATATATCGTAAGCGATCTGTGATATTGTCGCGAGCGAGGATCCAGGCGGGAATCTCAATTTTAGAACGAATAGTAATACCCAACAAAGTACATGTAATCAGGTCATGATTTATAAAAGAAATAAGTTTATTAACAGGACTAACGTTTCGTTGCGTCTCGCAACATCATCAAAGTATGAATAAATTAAACGGGTATCGTATTTACAAGGTTAAACATATAAAGTAGGTGTTATATTACAAGATGTACGAGAATCGGGAATGGGTAGAATGGTTAAAAGAGAGAGAGAGGAACAGAGCTTAGATTGGCATTCAAGGAAGATATAAGTTTAGAAATAATAAGGCTTTGTCTTACCAAATGTTCAGAGGCAGAAGAACAGGGGGATAGGATTTTGAAGTCGTTGAGTGATGCAGTGTGGCCAGTTTCAGTAAGATGAGTTAAGACGCTGGAAGGTGATGGGTTAAGAAGCTTTTTACCTGTCAAGGCAGACTCCTAAATGACCAGAGGCTCGTGTATGTAAGTGGCAGGACGTTTGGCCCACATAGAATGCGGAGAAGCATTGACACGTGTAAGAGTAAACAACACAAGACCTCAGAGCTTTAGGAATCCTATCCTTAAAGTTGAAAAGATGAGCAAGTCGCTTGCCTGGTTGAAAAACACGAATTCTAATGTGAGGGTAAGCTGAAGAGCAGAGTTTTAAAATTTGAGTGTGGATTTGAAGAGATTGACAACCAATAAAGGGAAGAGAAAAGTATAAAACCTTTTTGGGGACTATGTGAAGGACTGATTTGGTTGTAAATGTTTCGTCCAAGAAAAGAGAAATGCATTTGTCAAATAAATGGGCAGGAAAACCATTGGTGAAGTGAAGTGAAGCTGGTATCTGTTTGAAAAGAATTGAGGAACGGAAAATTTTATTACCAAAAGTGTTACGGGTTGTATTAAGTTTTTTTGTGTCGTTTACCACTCTGTACTGTGATCCGAACACTTGGGATCCGATGTTGTACGACCTTCAGAAATCTAAAAAACACTCTCCAAGAGGAAAGGATTCTTACGCATTTCTTCAATCTCGCTCATATATGTGCGTTTGGATCAACGAATCAAAACACTGAAATGCATTAGGACATTAAATCGGCTTATTTGACTAAATGTTCATATGATCAATAGTGTGTCGAATCTAATACATTTGACAAAAAAACTAGTTTGTCTAGTTTTTCTCGTTGTAAAGCGAGTTCGAAACATGAAACTTGATACACAAAATACGTGCATATGGCAAGTTGGCGCCCTTTCGAAGTAAACACGAAGGTGCGAGGAGACCAATGCTGTCTGTGTTGCGCCAAGTTAACGAAATATAAGTGTATAACATGACGAAGAAGTCAATGCATGACGCGCAGGGATGTGCGTTGGCTGTTGCAACGATTGTGAATTAAAAGTGATACCGAACAGTGGAGAGTTGTTGCAAGAAACAGTACCTGTTCTCTATTCTCCTGTTTTCCTCCCTCCCACTGACCAACTCTGAGAGTTTACCTTCGACATTTCACTGAAATCGACAGGAAAAACATCCCTCATGTAACTCATGGCACATGAGCTTTGGTTACCAACTGATCAAAACAAACGAATGCTCGCAAGTTGCGAAGTTCGACTCATTAAGTTCGACGTTTGCAATCAACGTCGATTTTTGTCGAACTTAATATGTATTAGGTTCGGCACATGATAAGTTCGACGTTTAGAACAGCCCTAACCCTTCTGTGGCCGATTATTTCTGAAGTCGTTCAAGTGAATCCACGCGGAATGCGATTTTGTGATATCTTCGTTGAAGTGTCCCACATGAAAGGCAAGTGGACTATTCCGCGAGTAGATAAAAAAGTAACGCATTGTGTTAAGTAATACAACAAATTCAGATCCTCGATCATCATAGTATTTTGCCGTCCCGGACTCCGGGAAGCTAATCCGTAACACAGTTTTCACGCATGATCATACGTTTTCCCACCTGCTGTGCTGCGCAAGTTAGGAATTCGTTTCTAAAATTCAATTCTGTATAACTTTATGGCCATTTTTTGTTCCATACTAGTTATTCGTATTTCCTTACATCTGTATTTTCCAATTACAAGTAAAATACGGCACATTTAGCTTGAAGTAGATGAATAGTTCTGCGTATTGGCGAGTAGGTGTGGAGAGGTGAAAACTGGACGTTGGCATGAGATTTACTCGCACAAGGGAATCCTTTGCATAATCTTGTATGCATGTCTGGGCCCATTCAACACGTTTCACTTTGTGGCTGCTCTTTAATGGAGGCCGTATGTCTGGCTTGACCATCAGTGAGCTTGACACATTTTCCAAGATGGCGGAGTACCCTGCATCTCGTTGATCTTGATACATTTCCAGCCCCAGGGTCGTCAAATATCTTTTTGCTGTTGGCTAAAGGGTTTTTATTCAGCACTCGCTTAATAAGGGACAGTTTACGTTTTGAAATAACTTTCATTTTCCCCATATCTGACCGTTTCCTAACTGCCTTGAAATCGGCTACATACTTCTTTACGGTACGATGGTCTCTACCAATCATCTTATCAATTTCAAGCGTCGATTTGCCATCACCTAGGCGCTTAATGATTACTGTCTCCTCTTCTGAAGGTAAATCTTTCTTGTGCTCCATAATATCAGCTTTATTAACGATTTCTGACAACTTACTCAATAATGTGGCACATCTCTTTCAAGGAGAACGTGGAAAGATGGCGGCCTATCCACTAAAGCACGGTCACTCAAACATGAAAATCCAGTTTCAGCGCAAATAACTATTGTCACAGCCCTTGGACAATAAGAATTCCCAGTGGCACAATACGTCAAGAAAAAAATTCAAAAAAACTTTATTGCATAATAGCGTGACACAAAATGTAAAATAGGCACAGTTAAACAAGAAAGTCTTGAATTATAAAATTCCGCAACATCACTAATACGACAAAGATGCAAAGGAATTTCTTGACAATCACCCCAGACAGGAACAGCATCAACACCGACAGTGGTACGAATCTTCTGTGATGATGACGTATTTTTCTAAAACATACAATCAAGATCATATGCCGACTATATCACTACCAGTGACCCGCGTCAGCCATAAAAATTAATCAACTGGTAAAATTTTTGCAAAATTTATTTATTTTATGTGACTAACCTTTGATTTTATATATGACTTAGCTAGGTAACATAAAGGTCACACATCGAGTTCGTTTTCCTATTCATTTAATCGTAAATACAAATGTTTACTAATTAGTTTTGTTATTCGTATGTCGCTACGGTCGCACTGTCATTCCATTAAGAGAACCATGAAGAGACGCCTGCGGCACGAGTAAACTGTGACGCTGTTTATGTTTACGTTGCTCTGTCATCTAAAAAAAAAAATATCGACGTGTATACAATTTACCTTACAATAATACTACAAGTATTACGCCATATCCACATTTACTTCATGAAAACTTTATCCTGGCCAAAACTCAAAATTCAGGAACAAGTAATTATTTAAATACGGTATTAAAATTGTCTTTAGCAAGGAAATAAACTTCTTGAAGTTGGAAATTGATCGCCAAGGTTAATGTTGACGTAACATTTATTGAAAGCGAGGATTTTTGCGACAGACGTTTTGGCGGCCTCGGCGGCTGTAATCTTAAGAGTCAAGTGGTAGTCCGGCTCGCCTATTTTGATGTAATCGACCGCTGAAAAGACCCTAGTAAGGAGTAAACTGGAAACTACTACAACTAGTCTTCACTCTCTACTCTCCACTCTCCACTCTGTACCACATTACACGCTCCACGACATTACGACTCCCATTGCACCACACCATGCCGCATCACATGGCATCACACTGCACAAAACCACATCACACAACGCTACACCGCACACTAAATCCCATGTCACCCAACCACACTGCCACAATGCACCAGATCACCCAACACCACACCACATTGCACCATACCAGACAACACTACATTACTTTAAATGACACTTCACTGCTTTGTATCGCAGCAAATAACATCCGTCTTCTTTCCACGGACGAGAGCATGATTTTTTCCCCTCAAACTATGTCTGTTGCGTCCTTACCTGGCGGGATGCCAAGAACCCGTAGCAGGCTGACACCCCTTCCACTGTCCTCAGTTGGGTGGTGTGCGAGTTGTAATAATAATAATAATAATAATAATAAGAAGAAGAAGAAGAAGAAGAAGAAGAAGAAGAAGAAAAAGAAGAAGAAGAAAAAGAAGAGGAAGAAAAAAAAAGAGTGCTAGAAAACTAGTTGTAACAGTGCCACCTTAGTCTACTGCTTGTAGACAGCTGGCACCGATGAATACCGGATCCACAGCAAACCGTGCGAATAAGAGAAAATAATAATAATAATAATTTAGGCACTGAAGTAGGACAAGCACAGCTTCAGCCTACTACGGGAATGTGGACGCTCCCGTCCACCAGAGTCCGGGGTGGCATCTTTGGCAAGTGCCAGCAACCCCTTAGCCAAGGGTAGACAAGACTCTTTAGCCTTGGATGGCAACTTATCCAGGAGAAGGAAACTCTGATATAAAACCAGAAGTAGGTAGGCAGGACATTGATTCGGAGCCAGTGACCTCCATAAAACGAGCAGGCTTTGATGAGATGACCTAGGGAGTGGCGTCCCTGTCTTGCCAGCTGGGTAGACAGGTAGCCGAAAGCCTCAGCTTGCCTTAATTGGCTGGCAGCTGCAAGTACGCTACCTTCAGGTGTTGGCAAACCTGCCCTGTCAGCCCAAGGACTAGGAGAAAATCTGTACAGCAGGCTGATGCCCCTGACCTTAGTTGGTTGAGGATAAACCAGCCTTAAATGCTGAAACAGATCTGCACTAGTCTAAGAAAACAATATTCAGACTTAACCCTTGCAGTGGCACGCCTAAACTGACCTTAATTGGTTGGAAGTGCAAGAGTGTACTGTTAAGGTCAAACTGGATATACGCATTGGGGAGTACTTTCAGGGACTTTAAAGGGCTGTACATCCCTTACTCCTTCCTGACTGGATAAGCTGGGTGAGTAAGGGCTGGCCCGGTGGGTGTTTCTTAAAGTCCATATTAATGGTAAAATTTCCTTTCCCCACAAGTTTCCTGAAATGTGCAATGTCTGTTGCGGCCTTACCTGGCGGGATGCTGGGAACCCGTAGCAGGCTGAGACCCCTTCCACTGTCCTTAGTTGGGTGGTGTGCGAGTTGTAATAATAATAATAATAATAATAATAATAATAATAATAATAATAATAATAATACTGGGAGCCCGTAGCAGGCTTAGACCCCTTCCACTGTCCTTAATTGGGTGGTATGCGAGTTGTAATAATAATAAAAGGTAGGCAAGATGTTTCGGCATCCTCAGGGAGTGGCGCCCCTGCCTTGCCAGCTGGGTAAACGGGTGACTGAAAGCCACTGCTTGCCTTAATTGGCCGTCAGTGGTAAGTAACCTCACTTAAGGTGTTGGCAAACCTTCCCTGTTAGCCCAAGGACTAGTAAATCCTTTTGACTGTCCTGATGTCCTTTACTTTAAATGGTTAAGTGAGCCCAGGACACTTACGTGTCTGAAAGGTAATCTCCTAGTCTAAGAACAAAATAGATCACATTATCCAACTTCAACTATTGGACTAGCGTCTAGCTTGCCTTAATTGGTCGGCTTTGCGGAACAGACCCTTAGAATAGTCTGAGAGGAAGTGTGATGGTTATTGAGGAAGTCTCATGATTTATAGGTGCAAAGCACCAGCCCTTGACCATGCCCAACCAATGGAATTGTGTATGTGAGACTATGGTGTAAAATGGCATTAACTACTTACGATGTTTTTCACTTTGTGATTGCCATACCACTATAATTAATGGGACATGTGCCTACTTTGGCATAATATGGCAATTTGGGCTAAACGACCTCATTGGCTCGTATGAGCTGACTTTCCTCAATAATAATAATAATAATAATAATAATAATAATGATAATGATAATAATAATATGGGCACTGGAATAGGACAAGAACAGCTTCAGCCTACTACCCACCAGAGTCTGGAGTGACACTTTTAGCAAGTGCCAGCAACCCTTTAGCCAAGGGTAGACAAGACTCTTTAGCCTTGGATCGTAACTTATCTAGGAGAAGGAAACTCTGACATAAAACCAGAAGTAGGTAGGCAGGACATTGATTCGGAGCCAGTGACCTCCATAAAATAAGCAGGCTTTGATGAGATGACCTAGGGAGTGGCGCCCCCGCCTTGCCAGCTGGGTGGACAGGCAGCGGAAAGCTTCAGCTTGCCTTAATTGCCTGGCAGCTTTAGGTACACTACTTTCAGGTGTTGGCAAACCTGCCCTGTTAGCCCAAGGACTAGGAGAAAATCTGTTCAGCAGGCTGATGCCCCTGACCTTAGTTGGTTGAGGATAAACCAGCCTTAAATGCTGAAACAGATCTGCACTAGTCTAAGAAAACAATATTCAGACTTAACCCTTGCAGTGGCATGCCTAAACTGACTGAATAAGTTAGGTGAGTAAGGGCTGGCCCTGTGGGTGTTTCTTAAAATCCATTTTAATGGTAAAATTAAACTTTCGCCACAAGTTCCCTGAAATGTGCAATGTCTGTTGCGGCCTTACCTGGCGGGATGCTGGGAGCCCGTAGCAGGCTGAGACCCCTCCCACTGTTCTTAGTTGGGTGGTGTGCGAGTTGTTATAATAATAATGAAAATGAAATTTCCGTGAAGTTTGCCATGTCTGTTGCGGCCTTTCCTGGCGGGATGCTGGGCGCTCGTAGCAGGCTAAAGCACGTTTTCCACCAGATCCATCACTAGTTCCAGTCGAATGCTCAGGAGACAAAAGAAAATGTCGCTTCACGAGAAGAAATTCGTCTTGTGGAAAACGGCCTTATAACCCCTACCACTGTTCTTAATTGCATGGTGTACAAGTTGTAATAGCAATGATTTACCCACTAAAATGTTACTAAGAATTCAAAACACTTACCCTTTCAGTTATCGGTCTTTAACCTCAAATGCGCCCACGAAGGTTGACCTTTATCCTATTTTAAATTTACAAAAAAATTGTTGATAAAGACAGGGAAGCTTACCTGTTCACGCAATTCCTTGAGCTGTGCTGAAAGTGCCTGCACTTGTCTCGTTGTGTTGTCTAGCTTTTCCTGCAACATCTTTACTTCATTTTGTTCTGATTCCCCTTCGGCATCCACAGCTAATGACATCGTCCGCATTCGAGGAAACCACTCTAAGTTTCTTTGCTAATGAAAAGAAAGTGTATTCAAAACGTACATTTGAGATCTTTCACTTAGGCCCCCAGAACTCCCATGGACCTCCAGAGGTTCTCCACACAAAAAGATTAACCCTATGTTTGGATCTCCGTACAGGATCATAAATCGCCACTCAGTGTGATGAGGCCAATTACCATAACAACACTGCTAAATAAGATTGGGAAACGTCTTTTGCAAAACAAATAGAAACTCACGCCTCCCGAACACATGCATCCCTACATTTTAATTAAATCGTTAAAAGTAAAACTTTTATAACTACCTTTATTAATTCATAAACGTAACTTTCAGGACCAGTGAATTCCGTGCGCTTCTTAATTTTAAGAAGTACGATAAAGTAGAGATAATGCCACAAATTATGTTCAGTTTGAATATGTTCGTCAAATGATACAACCTTATTGACAAACTCCGGACGACTCAGACCTTAAAACAAGAAGAGAACAAACAATTGATCCATTAAGCGTACGACAAGTCGCATTTCAGTTTTTCAGATGAAACGAAGGATCCAAGAATTTTTCGAAGGGGTTTGCAGAAGTCTATCCCAAAATATAAACACCGAATGCTTTTTAAAAGTCTGATGCGATGTGTGTACCCCGGAAGATTTTAAAACCTGTTTTAAACCCAAGGTTTACTTGGGGCTAATATTTGCAGCTTTGGTCGGGGCAATTCTTGATACGGATTGCCTAAGACGCAATTTTGGTAATGAAATTTATATTCCAATGAAAAAAATCAGAGCAAAAACAATTGTTCCCGCACAGTCTAATGGGAAAGCTTATCTTCTTGATTCAGGAGAGTCACAAAACTTGAAATTACACTCTTGGACGAGCAAACAAAAAAGAATTTCAGGGAGAAAATCACTATCTCAAAAAAGTCCAAAGAATTAAGCACTAACTAAAGCTTTTGGTCGGAATATTTTTCCTGAAGGAAAGAGTTGCAATCCCAACAACCCCTCCACGGATCTGCCACTGAATTGAAAATATTTGAGTGTTAGCACAACACCAAAATCGGTGTAAAACATTGTAACTGTGGGGACACCAAAGAAGGGTAAACTTACACACTTAACGGTGTTGAAATAACAGTTATAAGGTAGCGATGCGCTCTCGCTTGTGGACTGCGGTAAAGTAAGAATTACAGAAAAGGAGAATGGTGAATAATTTTTTAATGTAAAAGCTTTGAATTGTGAACTGCGTGGTTCAACAAACCCCGGTGCTTAAACGGTAGTAGATCAGTCGCTAGGTCATTATAAGACTTACCACAAATGAAACAGCTGTTTTTCAATATCTCTTCCTTATTTTGCTTTTCGCTCCTCAAATCAGCAAACGTGTCAATGATTACGCCAAAAATAAGGTTGAGAACAATAATTATGACGATGAAGAAAAACAGCATATCATAAACAACACGTCCTAGGAATACTGGTTCCTAGAAAAAAATCAACACCACACTCATCATTAGACTGGTTTCATCTATGTAAGCTCGATACAACAGAATTAGACCATTAAAAATAACTCCTCAAAACATACTCAAAGGGTATCGATCACATTATCCATCTGTTCTGCAATCAACTGACCAGAAACTAACGTTTCGAGCGAATTCATCCTCAAACTGAAGTGAATGTTCAGTTATTCTGATGACTTTGAAAAAAAGTCGAAATACCAGTATATCAACTTTTGTCTCTTGAGTTTGCACGATAACTCTGCTTTTCGGAATTTCTTTAGTTTTATACTTTACGTTGCCGACAGTTCCTGTTTATTTTGTACAAATTTTGTTAAAACATTTGGTTCAGAATTACAACAAATCATCAATTATTGCCTTTCATAACAAAGGACACTTCTTATAGATCACGTTTTTAAGATTACCGTGACCAAACAAGTTGTAACCGAAATTCTACTGCTGAAACTCGTAGTGTGCATGCGAATATTAATTATAGCAAGCAATTAATCAATCCAGTAATCGTTGGATTGACGAATAAAGCAATTTTAATATACAGTCGAACCTCTAATTAGCGGACACCAATGGGGAACACTCCCAGTGTCCGTTAATTAGAGGTGTCCGTTGGATAGAGGTCGAGTTAAATATTAACTTTGATGAACATAATAACAACTTGTGTGTGGGAATCTCGTTATAGTCGCAAAGACAAAAGGAAATTTGCTAACACTTGGAGCAAAGATCTTTACCTAGGGGAGTTGGTTTAACTAGAAGGGCCATTTCTCTAAAAATTCTTATATCTTCCGAGCTGGCAAGAATCGACACGCCAGTTTTAGTTTATATACCGAGGCTGAAACCTGAGCGCCCTTGCCATGCCCCCCCCCCCCTTCCCCCAAATCTAAGATTGGTATTAAACATAAATACTTGATGTTGAATAAAGTTGAAAATTGATTCTATATTTGCCATTCTAGCTGTAGTATTTACACAAAATATGAAGTAATGCTACTTTGCTTTTGCGACGGCGTTTAAGTTCACGCAAATGGTCAACTGCTGGGGACATATAGTTTGCCAGTTCCTCGTCACCGTGATACAATGCAAACTTTGCAATGTCTTCAGCAGCTTGTAGGGCTTGGTTACTTGTCATCAACGATTTGTCGTCGGTAGCGTCTTCCTCAGGTTCCTCAAAATTGTCTGACTCTCCCTCAATTAAATTCTCTCCACCCAAAACTTCATTTCGAACTTCCTCTCGCCGGTCTTTACTTTTTGTGTCTATTGTAGAATCACATGTAGGAAGACTATCTTCATCGCAAATGTATTCGTCGATTGAAGTAGATCGATCTATAGTTTGTACAAGATCTTGAACATCACCAATTTCTTCGCCGGCAAAAGGATCATCGTCTTTGCCTTGGGGGAGCGTGCGAGGACAAAGGCCGACTTTCTTGAAACACTTCATCACTGTCTCCGACTTAACGTCATCCCACGCTTGTTTTCCCCATTGAATGCTCATCAACATATTTACTGATTTTATTACGTCGCTGGCTGTGTTTTTACCATCAAGTTGACTGCAGACATATCGAAGAAGCTTTCTTCTGACATTAACTTTCCAAACTTTTATGATTCCCGCGTCAAGTGGCTGTGTTTTTGATGTTGTGTTACAAGGAAGCCAAGCTATCTTAATGTTTGAAAATTCGAGATCTCTTGGATGACATGGAGCATTATCCATGAACAAAATAATGTTGCGGTTTTCCCGTCGCAGTCTATTGTTCAGTTTATTTAAAATTTGGGTTAGTATCTCAACTCTCATCCATGCTTTGGCATTTGAAAAATATGAACATTTGAAAGGCTTTGTCTTATTTTTCAATGTTTTAAAACAACGAGGATTCGCACTTTTGCCGATCACGATAGGATCTTCCTTTCCCCCAGCAGCGTTTGCAAAGAAAGCCCAGGTATTTCGGTATTTGGAATTTTTACCACCTCGACACCTTGTTCTTTTCTCGTTTAAACTTTTTTCGGGCAATGCTCGCCACATCAAACCAGTTTCGTCAAAGTTCCAAACGTCTTCTGGTTTGTAATCATCTACCAATTCTTGCGCTCGTTCTTCCCAGCTGTTGACCACCTCTTCATTAACGTCACCTTCCTCACCTGCAACGTTCATGTTTACGATATTATAACGCTTCTTCCATTTCTCTGGCCAGCCGTTGGATGCATGAAAATCGTCTACGTGTAATGCTTTAGCAATTTCTAACGCTTCTTCTTGCAACAAAGGACCACTAACGGGAACGTTCGATTGTCTTAATCTGTCATACCATTCTTTCAAACGACTGTTTACGTCATCGTAAGTTTGTTTTCTACCTCTCTTTTTTAATTTCGAACCTTCGTTGGACTCCCATTCATCCAAAAACTTACGTTTTTTTTTTTTACAATGGTGTTTGCTTGCGTTTTACTGCAAGAAAATTTTTTGCCAAGTTCTCTGCATCCTATTTTGGGATTAGCCTCGGCGAATTTGATGAGATCAATTTTCATTTTAAGTGGGAGTTCATTCCTGAGTGTTGAGCCATTTTTTGACGTTCTCTTTTCTACGTTTGTTTTCTTCGATTTGCTAATTTCTATTGGGCGGTTTGTGCTTTTGCTTGGGTCCTCGCGTTTGCTATTGATACAATGACGGCAAATAGAAACTTTCTTCATCGCTTCCCATCCTTCTGTTTCTTCAGACGCTGGTGTAGAACAGTCCAGTGAAAAATTACATGTGGCACGCAAACATTTAATGCATTTATATTTTGTTTCCCGGCTACAAGAACAACATTTATCTTCGTTTTCCACGCCAATCCTCACAAAGGCTTTGGCTTAGCTTGTGATACTGATACGTTCACGTTATGGGCAGCATGTTGGCAATGTTTTGGCCGGTTCCGGCTGTGTTAATTATCTGTCATTAGTGATTAAAATGTTTCCCGGGCATAATAAATATCAATAGTAGCTACAACAGAGTTACACCAGCCTATGGTTACGATTTCCGTGTCCTGTATTTAGAGGTAATTTTTCATGTTTGTATCGTGAAAAAGTGTCCGCGTCCGTTGTACAGAGGTGTCCTTTGGATAGAGGAACAAAATGAAGGAATACAATTGCGTGTTATTTGAGAACTGAGATAAATGTCCGTTAATTAGAGGTGTCCGCTGGATAGAGTGTCCGCTAATTAGAGGTTCGACTGTATTTTTTTTTCATCAATCAGTCAATGAACCAATCAATCAATAACAGAACTTTATTTTCACAAGCTAAAAGTGTCGTGTAACGTAACCCCATTATTTTCCAACAAACAACAGAACATAAAAAAACGAAGAAGAAGGAGCACAGTCCCTTTGCCAAACTATGCACAGATGAACCCAGTCACTTGGCATACTACTTAAACAAACAAACAAACAAACAAACAAACAAACAAAAAGAAAATGAACGCGGCCAAACATCAAGGTCCAAGCTAAAGCTCACGTAAAAATATTTGACTTCCTTCTCAGTTCAAGTTTGTTTGCTTGTGTGCTTATTTATAAACTTATATTTCTCAAATTGGTCATAATAAGACATCAGGCTTCCTACTTACCTCGACTGAGGGTCGTCTGAGCACATCACCAATACCTCCACCATTTCGTAATCCTTTATTGAGCGTAGTTAAAATACAAAGAGCCAATGTTTCACAAGCTCGCTCTTTCACTGGCTGAGCAACAGCATCATCTGTAAGTTCGTCCGGTGTTTCATGTTGATTTGACCAGAAAGGGGAAGCTGGACAAAAGGCGTTTCTATTTTCTATACAATAACAAGAAAACACGAATAAGTTCTGAAAAGCTGTACATTATAGGAGACACAGAGCACGTAATAAATTCACCAAACATTCCACACTGAAAAAAGGTTTCGTAGTATAAGGCATCAAGTTTAAAATTTAAGTTTAAGAAAAGGCCTTGGCTCAAAACGTCAATAATTTAATACGAATAAAGTTCATGTTAGTATACTTAAACCATAAATTTCGTTAATATCTTTTTATTCAGTTCAGTTTTGGCCTTTAAAAACAGCACCTTCTCTATGGTTATTTTCAGTTATCAATTCTGTCATGAATTTGTGATTACACATCAGTTCTTCACATTATGATTACGCTATTGACTCTTTAGCAAGATTTTAAAACTCTCTCCAATCCTCTGTTCTTGCACAGTCATCATTCATCACCCAAAATAACATGAACATTTTTAAATTCTTGCTTTTTAACACAGTTAACCTGGCAAAATTAAGACCTACTCAGCATATCGGTTACAATCTAAAACAGGTTCGTACAAAGTTTGCCAAGATAATAAGGTTTAAAAGAACACACGAAAGTACACAAACGTTAAAACCTATTTGTTCCCGCTTACTAATTGCCCTGGGAATATGGTTGCCTTTGACAATACACAAAATATCACATCAAATGACAGAAATGAGTTTGAAAATTCAAAATATTTCCACAAAATGAAACAGAGTAACAGGTTATATTTTTCAAGAATACGAATTGACAAACTAACGAGAATCCTTATAAAACAGTCATGCAAAAAGCCACTTAAAAAAACTACTCAGTGAAAGTAAAATGTTCAAAGTTTGGTAACTGCCGTGACTGCATGATCGTAAAGAACTCTAACGTTTCGAGGAAAGGGCTTCGTCAAAGAGTGAGACGTGTTAAGAAACAGAAATAGCAGCCAGACCAGGCCTTATTTACACTAAAAGGATACTTGAAATTCTCTGCCCAGCATCCCATCTTTACTCATGGAAAGTTCTTTTTTAACGTTAGTTTACCATCTCAAGACAATTTAGCACACTTCTTAAGTATTCGTACATTAGCATTTTGTGTGAATCCATATTCGGTAGTTGTGAATGTTGTCGAAGTTGAATCAAACAGAAACTGAAGATTAAAGTCATTTAAAAGACGCAAACTGATGTACTGGACCGCGTAGAGGACTGAGGACTGACATAGACATACAAAATTTCCCTCAATGGCTGGCACCCGTGGCAGTTTTGGCTTAACTTTTTGCACGGACAATGACTGGGAGCTAGTCTTTCGGTTATCATTAATAGAGTTCAATGTTTTCAATGCTGTACACGCTCTTGTCTAGCGGTTCTATTCCATTACACGACTTTTCCTTCAACGTTTTTGGTTCAGGTTCGAAAAAAAATCACAACTTCACAGGATAATCTTCATAACCGAGTATTTAAAAGAATCAGAAATGTTGTGTGGTTTACACCTGTTCTAAATAAGGTGAAGATGGTGAACAAACGGCAGAGAAACATCGTTTACCGTGCATTTTCCTCAAAGGATTTTCTAGACTGTTTTATATGATTTCTCGTTGGGCACCATCTACAAGACAGTATGGTCGTATACTATTCTTCACCCTACATATGCAATCAACTATTAAAAACCATTCCTGCTTACTATTCGCTCGCAAATGTTGTAATACGTCCTGAAGACTCTAGTGAGTTATCGTATACGAGAGGACGACCACTTGTATACGACAATCGTGTCCTGTAGCTCAGCCCTTGGTTTTGTAATTTTTTTAAATTACAAAATTCTGACAATCAATTCCGTCATTTGAGGTAAAGTTTTCAGTCTATAATCAAGAGATCTCCAGAGAAGAGTAAAAAGCCGTGGAGGAGACTAAAACTGATGCAAAAGACCCCCTTGAATGGGATTAAAACTGATGTATGAAATTGCCCTCCATGATGGACTTTCTTTGCTTCTCATTTTGTTGGCCAGATTGTGTTCTTGCCATAGAAAAAGAGTCCATTAGGAACGACATCCTGAGCTACATAAAATAAGTGTTTTTGTCATAGAAAAGATTCGGAACTTGTTGTATTTTAGCTTTAGGGTGATTGTGCAAGGCACCATTTTTAACGATGATTTTCAACGCAACATGTTGCTGCGACGTAATTTCAACAGAGATTCTTCACAAATGGCATGTCAAGGGCATTAATTTTGTGTAACATCACCTTTGAGAGTCAAAAGTTGAGTGATGAGGCACACGAGATACCAAATGAAAGCAAGAGCTGGGAACTCGTTCAGGGATTCGGTTGGAGAGTATATTCTACTATTTACGAGTGGACGTGACTCGAGTGTATATACGCCTGAATTATAATCTTTTCAGAATCAGTATGAGAATATATTCGGTTTATACGAACCAATCAACGACAGAGTTCGAACTTAGCATCGTAATTGTTTTATGATTTAAGTTTCCTTCCAAAGATAATTTTTTAATAAGATTAATAACTAAACATTTGTTTATACATATAAACAGATAATGATCTTTTTGAATTATCACTATCAGGACAGCACCATCCGAGTCAATGCAGATGTAAAATTTTCAAATGTTTGCCTTGTTTAATATGTTCAAAACGTCATAAATTAAGCGTAACAACATTTCACATTAAAAGTTTTTCATTGGACTGAATTTTTACAGCAAAATAATCAGCCAGTAAAACCTAACCTAATATTTCGCTGGGTTATTTTTCAGTAAAACATCTGTTCTCAAGCCAGATTTCAAAAAAAATTACCCAAAGGACTCCGATACAATTCTTATAATCGTGAAAATACGCTAAAGTTGCAGCGCTATAGTTCCTATAGTAACAATAGATAACTACACAATTTATAAACTATCTTAAGTCAACAATACCTCTTCTGTAGTTAAATTAATTAAACTTATAATTATTTTAAAGATAGGAATGTCCATTGTAACTGTGAAATTAGAAACCATAAAAACTGTAACGAGCCACCTTAACTAGAAGATTAAAATGTAAAATGTCCCTCAACCCTACCTGATGCTTCAGTAGTCCTTGGCAAACGTGGTTCAGCGTCAACGAGGAAATCGTCCTTCAGAAAAAGAAATCCAACAATGGAGAACAGATAAACCAATATGAGAGCCAACAATGCTGTCAAAATGATAGACCGCCCATTCCGTGTTACACTGCGGATAACATTGATCAAGGTTTCTTCACGGAAAACAACATCCAGTAACTACAAAATTCATTAAGTTATTTTAGTGCAGCAAACCAGGTGGTTCATATCAAGATTCTCTGACGTGTTTTAAGCTCTGATGAAGTTTTGATGAAAATAACGATTTAGTATCACTGAATTCAATACATTAGAACCGCACATGGACTCACTGGAGGCAAGCAGGAGGGTGAATTGAACATTAAAGATTTTAAAGGCTTTCCAACAGACCTTCACATGTTGCTAAAGTTTAATTCCCGTACAGTATTTGACGGTACCCGACAGTATTTGGTGTTTAGCATTTTACAACCAAAATACCCTCAAATACCCTGGGCATTCGACGGTAGTGTGAAGTTTGGTGGAATTTGCTTGCATATAAGCACAATGGTCGTCTTTGAACAAGTAGTCTGCGTTTTCCATCTCTTGCTGCTGTTTTGCGTACGTTGGAGAAAACGTAAGGTCGAGGAATGACACAAGCCCATCTAAATTCTGGAATATTACAGGCATCTGTACATCTGTTCTCTATGATCCCAGATTGTTCTTCTTCAAATATCGCGAAAGTACTCCCTATATTTTATTATCTTTTCTCCGCTTCATTTGGACGTAACCCAAAATTATTCCTAACTGCTTTTCACAAGTTTAACTTTAGATATTATTTTTCAATCCTTACAAAATTTATCATAAAGACAAGAACACTTTCGCACTTTTTTTCATAAAATCATCTTTGGAGAAGTCCTCACTCGTCATGTTTATCAAATCGCATTGCATGTAGGACATTTTGAACATTCACGGTTGCCAAGAGTCCCCAGAGGTATCGGATGTCTTCCTATATCGTTGCCATCAGTTGCCTAGGGTGTTTGACGGCATTGTAAATAGAAACAAATTCTATTCCGACTGCTTGGTATTTCACAGTATTAATGGAATTTTCAAATTCTTCAGAATGTTTCCATGTGGTTGCGAAAGGTATTGCAATACCGCCAAATACCATCTAATACTATATGATGAAATAGGCTTGAGGAAGGTAGGGATGAATGTACAACAGAAACCAACCACGTAACCGACAGAAAACAAAGCACAGTAAATATTTGAATCAATCTAACAGAATATCAGATTTGATACTCTCATATTCTTTCGAAAATCTCAAGTCCGTAAGTGGGAGGATGATTACAATAGTCATTCCCCCTTATCTAAAAAGTGGAGGGGATATATCTCCTTCATTCCCCAATGATTTACGCCACTGGGAGCGGAATGATTAAACACTGACGTTTTGAGCAAAATGCTCTGGAACAAAGGCGATTATGATTATGAATATGGATCTTTAAGATCTAAACCACGGTCGTTTTCAATAAAAGGCTGCTTTATATTTCTTGGACAGAGTGTACATACAAGTCTTCTACACTTTTTTTCTGGAAAACACCTCACGATTTTACACCTGGTCTCGAAAAGATTAATAGTTACCAGACCTTTTCTAAGGGGAAGGAACAGGATAGTTAATAGCACATATTTATAAAGAAACCAGCGAAGTAGGCTGCCGCGTTACAAAACAAATTACTTGACGTTTGCTCCTTGGATAGAGAAAAAAAAAATTGAGACCCAAACATTTAATCATAATCCTTTGTATCTTGCTAAACTCCAGGAAGACAGGATTTCTAAATGATTAGATTTGAGTTGAAGAAAGCATTAATTATATCAATTTTCGTATAGTGATACGTTGAAGATTTTTTTAGAAATTTTTATAACAGCTAACTTACGTTAGGAAAGCATTATGGTTAAATATACCACCATTCGGTACAGTCATACTGACTGCTCTATTTCAGAACAAATTGGTGATTTTTCAAAGTAAGTTAAAACAACCCATAACACTTAAAAAAGTACGAAAAATCCACCCAACTGACCTGCATCCACGGGAACAAACCAGTAGATAAACAATTTAAAACAACTGTCACTAAAAATCGCAAACCAGCACCATTTCTGGCATCTTTCCAGATTATTCATGCAACCACACTTACCAATATACTATAAAACAATTCATTAAAACAAAGTCCTAAAAGACAAAATCCAAAATAACCAAGATGGAAAAGAAAATCTTTGTCAGCCAGCATTCTTGTAACTCCATGTTGAAACGTGCCTTTGTTGCCAACAAAGCTGACAAGAAACACTCCTTTGCTGATCAACTAAGGGGAAAAAAGAGGAAGTCATGGGGAAGATACTGGACACTTAACAGTTTTCTTATTGAAACTTGTTTGAGCTTCACATGTAAAATAGTTAACTACATGTATACTACAACTCTGGATAGCAACCGCGTTTGAATAACGAACGAATTAGAAAGAATTGTGTGACTAAATGAGAATAACACGATTTATTCATTTCCTTACCAAGTCCTGAGCGACCCAAGGGGTCTCCAAGCATCATGCTCATACCAACGGTCTTTTCACCACTCCTCCGTTCGCGGGGAAAAGACTGGATCATATTGATCATGTACCTTCACTTAAATTTAACAAGTGAAGGGCACCTTGTATACAATTTGTGAACAATGCCATTGAAATATTATTCTATATTGACCAAATATTAACATATTAAGTGCTTTCAAACCTTCAGCGTCTAGTTCCCGATATATTGGACGCCAAGAACAAATGAACAGTGGAATGAACAAAGCAAATACAAAGAAATAACAAAAGGAAACAAATTCAGGCGTTAAAGAGCTAACGTTTCCTAAAATAAAATATACTTATTTAACCTTTTAAAGCCTGAATTTTGTTTTGTTCTTTGTTCTCACTTTGTTTTTGCTTTTTTCATTCCACTGTTCTTTTGTACCTGGTTTCCGATCTATCGGACACTAGGCGTTAAGACAAGTTGTTTTGCAAATGAATTAGGAGACGTTCCCGAGTAGCACGAAAGAAGAGCAAAATCTTGAGTTTGGTACACTCTGAAATAAGCCGTTTGTACACTTTATTTAAGGGAAATTTAAAATTCGACGTGTCTGAACGTTTGTGCCACACATTTCTCTGCCGATGATTTCGGTCGTCGTTAGCTGCAGTGACTCTACAGTACCAGCAAGATAAAAAAATTCGTTCTCCTTTAAGGCTTTTGTGACAGTTTACCTTTACACATGTAGCAATTTTACTGTGTTGTCTTATTCATTTATAACGGAAGGTGTTGGGACAGGATGATTTTAAATAATGACGTCTAACGTGACAAACTTTGCACAAAAATAGAAGTATTTGAAGTTGGGTTTTTGCACGACAAATTCTGTTGTAAAATAATTTTGTTTTCTATTTCCTAGATTTCGGAAGGCACGTGACCAGTTTGATGCAGATTCTTTCTACTCAACGGAAGAAGACAATGGCTTGATAAAAAGTGTAGCCAAGATGGCTGCCTACAGAGGAAAATTTTGTACGTCAATTTCAATCTTCTTTGCGCATTTGTACGTCAGTTCCCATTCTTCACACAACTTAAATACTCAGTTTTCGTTTGGTTCGGCTTCGAAAACATTCACAACCATGGAAAAAGTGTCCACACGAGTTTTACATAATCGAATATTTAATAGGACTCAAAATTGCTGTGTGGCCTAAGAAATGTGCTTAATTGTTTAAAGATGCAAACTAACGGTGAAGAAAAAAGGATTACACTTTGTAGCTTCCTAAAGTAATTTTTCGAGGCCGTTACATCATGTTTTTCGTTAGTTTGGTAATTTACTTTCATGAAATATATTACCTGAAACTCGGTTTAGTTTTGTCGAAATATTTGAAATTCTTGAACTCATTCCTGTATCCTTTCCCACTTTCTAGTTTTAAAATAGCGGAAAGGCCACTGGAATGAGTATGGTAGGTAAACTTCATGGCCTAGACATGCCACTAGATTATTTTTATCCGTTTAACGGCCGATTATTTTTGACGTACTTTACGACAACTCACTTAGAATAAGATTCTGGGTGATATCTCCATTGAAGATAAAAAGAAATGGTGATTCTACATTATGGTGATTCTACATGGTGATTCTAAAATACATGAGTATTTTATTCGCAGCTTATACGAGCCATGGCTTATATTTCCTGGTATAAATGGCCCTCATGCTTCCTTGAGAGAGCACGTACCCTGACATATACTGTGAAATACAAGAACAACGTTCGCATCAACAAAGTTTCGGTCATTCTATTGAAGTCAAAATGGGCTAAAACTGTGGGCATGGGGAAAGTGCGTTTCAGAGATCAAACATCGATCATAAGCCAAAAGGGTTCTCCATAAATTCAAATAGCGGATCATTAACTAATTTAAATTGTTGTCGTCGAACGTGAGAGAGATACACTTGGAAGACTGGCGAAAATAGTGACATTTCATGGCAAAGAAGAGTTTGGTCTTCTTTTGTGTTTCGTTTTCTGAAACAGATAAAATGTAATTCTGATCTTCCTTTACTCCTATAATAATGATAATATGGAGTTAAGTGCAGCACCCACAAATATATTTTAGCTCGCAAAAATGACCATGACCATGCTTCCTCGAATTCGCTTTTTATTGGATCTACACCATCTCCAAGTTGGTTAGCAAGGAAATCTGAAGCAAAGAGGAGTTTTACCATGCGTTTTACGAAACACTATAACTGTGTCCCATTTGTATGACGGCCGAATTGTCTATTCAACGGGTAAGCGAGAAAACAGTGCAATCCTTACTTAGAAAATTCAACTTAAACTTTGTTAGCGAAATAGCACTAATTAGCGAATAACTCGTTTTTCGGAAGGTAAATTTATATTTGCTTATTCAAAGCATGGATAGAACTGTCCTCACTCGTGGAACTTATCCGCCGGAAAAGCTATCTGGGCATCGTCAAACCGTCCTGTTCGTTCGCACACGACAAACTAATACATATATAATATACACACAGGGCCGTTTACTGGTTCCATCAGGTCATCTTTACGCGAAATTTAATGCATTGCAGAGGATCCCAATTAAACAATTGATGTGCGTGAACTACCAATAACGTTCATAGGCATTAAAAAACTTAGTTTCTTCATATATTTCACGACTGTTCAAGGCATGCGACAATCAGGCTTACGGATTTCGCAGTAATATCTCAAAGCTTCATCTACCAAACCATAAACAAATTTCCTAAGAAAAAGTTTCGCGTAAAGAGGGAGCTATTTCTTGGAACTCAACGCCCACACACGTTATAAGTAATCATAACACTAACTTAGCAAAATTTAAGCTATTATTAAATAATAATATTCCTGTTAAACTTAAAAATTTTACCGCTTTTATCTTGTATTTACTTATTTAGTAACGTATTTCATTAATCCGCATCCTTGTCTATACAGTTTTGTACATTTTTTATCAAGCAAGGTCCTTTGAAATTCTATGAGTCTTAAAGCTTACCGTGATTAAATATGCTGAAATAAATAAAAGCTTTACAAAGGGTTCCAGGCAATTTTTTGATTGATGGTTTTTTAGCGAAACATGCGGCAGTGTTGCAGAAATAAAACTTACATTTACGATTCCGAGAAGAACCAGCGTAGCTTCCAAGCCAATTGAAAAAAATAAACGAAGAATTATTGCAAATAAAAACGTTCTTGCACCAGATGGGCGAGGGAAAGCCACCATAAGCATCAAGGAAATAAACATGGCCACCCAAACCAGCGAAGATAGACGAGAATCAATGTCTACAGAAAGGAAAATCGTACAAATAATTAGGGAAATATATAATGTGAATTGTGAAACGACATGGGATTTAGAAAACAAGCCATTGTAAATCCCATGTAATTTGGAAGCGAATATTGTATAGCACATATGACACGAATACATATATATAGATACATATGAGGGAAAATTTTCTTAAAATCAGGATGATTCTTACTCAGTTTATTACCACTAATTAGATTTATCGGGTCTAAAACACTCGACTATCGCCTCGTGTTTTAAATATATATATATAACTACAGACGGAACCGTTTCGGCCTATTGGGCCTCATCAGTGTAGTGCTGATGATCAGGATGGAGGAGCCTACATTATATAGGCAACTCAAATGTGTCAAATATGTAAACCAAAGGTGAGGACCAGAAAGGTTGCAGTGTTGGTTTGAAGATGAAGAGCGCTCAATACCATACCAGTAGAGCGAATAAAGAAGTAAAATAGACAAAATTTTTGCTGTCGCTACTCTGAGTTTCACGCGCTCAGGCGATCATCAGGCAACTGACAGATTATTTAATTATTCACACATTTACAAGTTCACAGATGGTGTTGTGTTACATGTCGGCATGCGCTGAAAAGCTCAGATCGTTTATTTAAGATGTTCTTTTTACGTCCCTTCAAGATTAATAGCTTTTCCTCTAAGCATAAGCGGCATTTTCTAAATCTTGCTTTACATGATGGTAGCTGTTTAATGATTTCCCACTTGATCGTGTATTTTCGTTTGTTGTCCTTGAGTTGCCATATGTGTTTGGAGAGTTCAGTTTCGTTGTGGTATTTTTTGTTGTTCAGTGATTTGCTGTGGTTTCGGTATCTAGTTTTGAAGTCGTTGGCTGTGACGCCTATGTATGTCCGTGTCTCGTTGTTGTCAGTTGTTGTAACTTCGGCCTTGTAAATCACGTTCGTTTTTAGGCAATTGCCTTGGATTGGGCATTGGTCAGGTTGTCTACAGTTGCAGTTACGTGTGTTGTTTCCGTTTGTTGATTTTGTTCGGTTGTCATGTCTTTTGAGTATTGTTTTGTTATGTCTAGTGATAAAGGATTTCATGTTTTCGTTGCAGCTATAACTTACACGTATAGTGTGTCTGTTAAAGAGCTTGGAAAGTTTGTTATTAGGTGGGAAGTGTTTGTCAACAAGTTGTAAGAAGTCGCGTGCGATGTTTGTTTTGACGTTTATGCTGTAAGGAGGATTAAACCAGATCACGTTTCGTTGTCTGTTACGTTGGGTATTTGTATTGGTGTTAGGTGGTTCGTATTTGAGTTGTGTGTTAAAGTTGCTTCGTTTGAGGGCTTCGTTGTAGGTAGGAGCAGCGGCGTCAAAAGTATTTTTATTAGATGATAGTTTGTTGATTCGTCGGTTGATAGATCTGGGGAGTTCGCGTATTATGGAGGGTGGGTGGTTAGATGAGCGGTTGATGTAAAGAGGGTCGTCGTTGGGTTTTCTGTAGGGTTTGTAAGTACCGTTGGTGAGGTCGAATGTTAAGTCAAGGAAGTTTGTGCGATCTTGGTTAGTCAGTGTTGTAATTTTAAGGCCGAGGTCGTCGAATATACGAACAAGTTCTTTTCTTTCCTTGTCACATAGTCTGCCAGATTTGGTGTTGATCACTGCCAAGCCGTCGTCGCGGTATAATCCAACATTTTTTCCGAAGCGTTCTTGAAGTGTGTTGAGTATGAAGAGACCGACAAGTTCGCATATCTCTGCTCCGTCATAGCTTCCTATAGTTACGTCAAATGTGTTGTCTGCGTTGCGTTTAGACCATATTTGGTTTTGGTGGAAAAGAAGTGATTTGCGTGCGTGTTTGATGATTGAGATGTCGTTGTCTGTGATGTTTATGAATTGTTTTCCCCATGCGATACATCGGTCCAGGAGATGTTCAGAAATTGAAGGGTAAAAGTCTATTATATCGAAGGATATGAATGATTTTCTCCGTTTGTTCTGGATTGATTGAAACCACGAGATTGCGTCGGTGGAGGTTCGCCACTGGTTTACTTGGGTTTGAATTCTTATTCCTTGACTTAACATTCGACCTCACCAACGGTACTTACAAACCCTACAGAAAACCCAACGACGACCCTCTTTACATCAACCGCTCATCTAACCACCCACCCTCCATAATACGCGAACTCCCCAGATCTATCAACCGACGAATCAACAAACTATCATCTAATAAAAATACTTTTGACGCCGCTGCTCCTACCTACAACGAAGCCCTCAAACGAAGCAACTTTAACACACAACTCAAATACGAACCACCTAACACCAATACAAATACCCAACGTAACAGACAACGAAACGTGATCTGGTTTAATCCTCCTTACAGCATAAACGTCAAAACAAACATCGCACGCGACTTCTTACAACTTGTTGACAAACACTTCCCACCTAATAACAAACTTTCCAAGCTCTTTAACAGACACACTATACGTGTAAGTTATAGCTGCAACGAAAACATGAAATCCTTTATCACTAGACATAACAAAACAATACTCAAAAGACATGACAACCGAACAAAATCAACAAACGGAAACAACACACGTAACTGCAACTGTAGACAACCTGACCAATGCCCAATCCAAGGCAATTGCCTAAAAACGAACGTGATTTACAAGGCCGAAGTTACAACAACTGACAACAACGAGACACGGACATACATAGGCGTCACAGCCAACGACTTCAAAACTAGATACCGAAACCACAGCAAATCACTGAACAACAAAAAATACCACAACGAAACTGAACTCTCCAAACACATATGGCAACTCAAGGACAACAAACGAAAATACACGATCAAGTGGGAAATCATTAAACAGCTACCATCATGTAAAGCAAGATTTAGAAAATGCCGCTTATGCTTAGAGGAAAAGCTATTAATCTTGAAGGGACGTAAAAAGAACATCTTAAATAAACGATCTGAGCTTTTCAGCGCATGCCGACATGTAACACAACACCATCTGTGAACTTGTAAATGTGTGAATAATTAAATAATCTGTCAGTTGCCTGATGATCGCCTGAGCGCGTGAAACTCAGAGTAGCGACAGCAAAAATTTTGTCTATTTTACTTCTTATATCTATATATATATATATATCTATACATGTATATCTTTATATATCTATATCTACATCTATATATATGTATCTCTCTCTCTCTCTCTCTCTATATATATATATCTATATATATACATATCTATATCTATATATACATGTCTATATCTATATCTATATATACATATATATATTATATATATATATCCATGTATATATCTATATATATATCCATGTATATATCTATATCTATCTATCTATATCAATATATCTATATGTCTATATCTATATATCAATGTATCTATATATCTATATATCAATGTATCTATGTATCTATGTATCTATGTATCAATGTATCAATATATATATCTATCTATATATCTACTGTATATATCTATACATCTTTGTATCAACGTATCTGTGCATATTTATATTTACAGGCACATCTTAATTCGTGCCATCAGTTACGATCATACCTCTCACACCTCCAGAGAAAGGATAAAACAAAGCCACCAAAATGTTAATCAAAATAGCTAAATGCATCGAAATTCTTTCCCACAACAGCATCTGATTGCTAATCCAAAACAACAGCTTATTTTCTGCAACAAGACCAAATGCAAAAATTCGGTTCTGATATCGAAACTGAAGTCCAGAATACCTGGAGAGAAAACTAGTTTCGAAAGGGTAACAAAAAGTTACTGAACGAAAAAAAAAATCACCATAATTCCAGTGGTGGATTCAAGGGATGGGTTCAGGGGAGTTAACCCCTCCTCTTGAGACACCAGACAACGTAGGAATTCACATAAACTTTATTTGCACCTTTTTTCTTTAATCCCATCTAAGTGATAAACGAACCACCACCCCTTAAAATCCTAGAATAACCAATGGTCTGGTTAACTGGATCCACACCTGGGCTTGTAAACCCCCTTATCCTTTCACAAAAAATCAGCTCCTGAATTCTTCCCAGCAAATGTGGGGTTAGTGTGTCAGCAGCTAACAAAATTTAAAAAAATAAAAAATTTCCTAGGTCATGAAAGTTGATGCAATGTGCAAAGTGCTGCGAAATAAAAGTTCAACTTTCGTTAACAGTTTCAAATATACGTATTGCGATTCCATATAGCCTTCAAAACCTTCAGTCGAACTTCCACCAGACTGGACAAATGTCTTGCGTAATTGATATCTTATTTAATCGAAATTTTAGTCTTCGGTTAGCGCTACTGAATGCCCTTTCATGTAAGCGGTGGCGTATCTACGCTAATGAATGTTATTTTGATGTTTGAGAAGAACTGAGAGCTTGGATATATTGAGGTAGATGAACGATCTTCAAGCTCGATACTCAGAAAATGATTTCTGAGCCCCAGACGGGGATCGAACCCGCAACCTTCTGATGACCGGTTAGACGCTCTAACCATTGAGCTACCGAGACTCAGATGGTAAGCTAAGGTGCAAATTCGATATATATGTGCGACCATATATATATCGACCTATATGTGCGACCATTCGATATATATGTGCGACCTATATATCGAATTTGCACCTTAGCTCACCATCTGAGTCTCGGTAGCTCAATGGTTAGAGCGTCTAACCGGTCATCAGAAGGTTGCGGGTTCGATCCCCGTCTGGGGCTCAGAAATCATTTTCTAAGTATCGAGCTTGAAGATCGTTCATCTACCTGAATGTTATTTTCTATGCAAAATATCAAAATTAACGCGACAAAAGCATAAACGAGTGTCGATTCAATAAAATGAGTGTATTCTCGCGATAATGAGTTCGAAATTGGCGTTAATGATGATGAATTTTCTGGCAATGAGCGGTAAATGATGTTCTTAGCTTGATGAGCAACTACAATCAGTTTCAGTTCAAATTAACCAAAAATACACCCAAAGTAATGAAATATAGTGTGTAACGTTTGCGCGGAAGCCATTGATGTCCTTTAAAATTAAACTTTAACTCGTCTTTTTAGTTTTGGTATTTCTGCCAGTATAGCTTTCTTCAAGTGCGATCTTTTTTCTTTATAGTTTTCATTTAAATTGGCCTGTTGGTGCAGTTCTGATTCAAGACTATATGAAGCATTCATGAAAAGAATAACCTCCCTAACTTGTCGAAACGTGAAACGACGCCTGAAAATCCATTCACTCCCACATTTCAGAGTGCGGAAAACTGGCAATAACGGACAACTCCAGATGGTAAGGAGAACTATACCGTGTTAACTAAGGTCACTTGGAAAATTGAAACTTGACATTATATATTTTTTGTTTCCATCAAGAACAACCTGTTGTTAGTGCTGGTTTTCTGCGTAATATGAAATACGACAATGAAAGATTATTCATGATACAGACTATGGTTTCCAACCCGCGTATGGAAAGCATCACGGGTGTACGTGATCGACCTAACAGTGTAGCGTAAAATGTGAATGCAGGAAACCTGCATTGGGAGTTTTTCTTTGACTTAGGAGCTCAATTTGCATGTGAAAAGAAGCCTTTCAAGTATTACTTCACCGAAAACATAAGACATCTGGAAATCCGCTTTTCTTTGGCATCATGCTTATTTGACAACAAGGGAACAAGAAACCAAACTCATTACCGATGTGCCGGATACCACTTTGCCGCTAGAAGCTAGAAGATCTAGTCGGCCAAAAATGATAACAGAAAGTGCCAACGTTTCCAGCGAAAGTCCTTTGTAAGAGTTAAATCAAGAATAACACGTTTTACGTTTAGTTTCGGCAGTCCCTCAACGCATTAAGATTTAACTCACCTCGCAGTTTCTTTTGCCAAATCATTTCATTGAATAAATCGTCCCTTCGTGCAAAAAAGTCTGAAACCTGGACAAAAGAATCAGTTTAATAACAAGCCAATCCGGTGACGACTAGACTACTGCTCTCTATATAACTGGACTGTTGGAGGATCCCCGAAAAGTGTCCTCAAAATGGTGGCGTCATATTTGGCTCCTTGTGTTTACGTTACCGACCAGAGATCGATCTTGCTGGCTCGTGTTATTATCGACGACCAATGAATTGCTGTATAATACTCTCCGGATAGTAGCGTTTCACGGAACGAAGCAATGTTAAAATAACCCCTTGACACTCACGAATCAAATGAGTGTTCGACATCTCAGAACGTTGTGGGGGAAGCCAACGAGTTAAAAATTCATTCCCTTCTAATGATAGTTTTAAACGTGTACTTAAATCCCTAGTTCAATAATTAACGACAACCAAAGGTCTAACAAAAGAAAAACATTCTGTGTGTACATAGATATTGAATAAAATATTGACAGAAAGAGCTCATAAATCACCCACAACTCTGTTAAATTCACAGGTTTATTCATTGGTCTGCCATTAGCAAAAAATTTATAAATTTCACTGCTAACATCACTCTTTAAGAGACATTCGTCGCAAATTAAAAGTAATGGGGCCTCGCTGTACAGTTATATATAGGTCAGAGGTCCAAAGAGGAATTATGTGATAAGGATCTGCCCTTAAAAACGTTGATACTTGATTCTGATAACACCGAGCACCACTGTATACTGCCTTGTGCTTTAGGCTCACAACTAGGTACAGCGACCCAACATTCTCTCTCATGCATGCTTCCATCTCTGAACCATTGCCCTGACCATGATTATTTAGATTGCTGAATAAGCCTTTGTAATCAGGTCAAATATTCATTTAATCGGGAAAGCCAGCGCACCGTCCACTAATATGGCCCGGCTTTAGGTAGATTCTTGAGTTAGGTACTTAGGTTCCTCATCAACATGCCTAGCAACAACAATAACAGCAACAGCAGCAACGACGACAACTACGAATAGACCAACAGCAATTAACTAATAATCAAAGCATTTAATTAACCAATATCATCGTTGGCTAAGTTTCTTTTGTTCTCGGGAGGTTGATAACGAACTAATCAACCTCATTAAGATATTCATTTACTCTCTATCAAAATTTCTCAATTTCCATATATTTGTCGGGCAAGTTATATATTTCTTTTGAAACTTCACCAACTATGATATAGATCGGTTATATACCTTGACCTTGGTGTTAAAGCGATGTATCAAACTTCGGGCTTCGCCATCAGTCACGGTATCCTACCTTTACTAATAAAGCACTTAAAAACAACCACCTTTGAAATACTAACTTAACAGTTGGAACACGTCAACGAGACGACCACGAACCAATAAAAACTCATACAAAACACATACAACATCATGCATAACCACCGCTACCGCCAACGAGGAGCGTAACCAAGGAGAGAAGGGAGGGCAATTGGGTCATTGACCCTCGCGTTTGTAGAATTACAAGCACTTCTTTGTTCCTAAAGTATATTGTATGTATGTTTTTAAGAAAAGCATGCCTTTTTTGAAACAATTCAACTAGGAAATGCATTTCTGGGGTTGTTTTGGAGGTTCTTAAATGGAAAAACGTTTCTTTGAGGTCGCATAGCGACCTGCAGTTCAGAAGAAGTAACTACTTTTTTTTATTCCCCGCATTTCATAAATCCTGGTTGCGTACCTGTCGCCCTCACAAACACCACAAGCACCACCACCAAGAATAACAACGAAGACGACGACAACAAAAACAAAATAAAAAAGTGCTCTTTGAAGCGTTCCATGGAGTAATAGATTTATTTCATATGATTTGAGTTTACTTCCATGTACTAATGTCTTTTAGTAACTGACCGTTTGCCCGGGACGTCTTCAGAGAATAACTAAGACGTCCCGGGTGAACGGGAGGAAAGGTCAGCAGTTATTAAAAGGCATTAGTACATGGAAGTAAACTCAAATCATATAAAATGAAAAAAAAAAAAAAACAACCACAACCGCAAAGCCAAAGGCAACGGCAACAACAACCAATCATTATAGCTTGTATACCTTGCTACCATGTTCATCTCTTTCCGTCGTCTTGAAAACGTGTACTTTCGTGCTTTCTGTCAAGTACTCGCAAATTTGAGGGACTGGATAAACAAGTTGTTCTATAACTCTATCACAACGGACGATCTACAATAATCAGATTCACGCAGAATTTGAGACAAGGAAACTGGTAGAAGAGTAAGACAATAAAGTAAACAGGGACGAAATTCTTCATGATTCGGCTTAAGATGGAAAAACGAAAAACCAGATCATACTGATGGTAATAATGTAAATTATATCGCCACCCTTTTGCAGTTTATTACCAGAAAATATTCTATCGTTAATGCCAACCTCAAAGTCATTAACGCAAAAATAGATTCGTTTTATTGAATCGATACTCGTTTACGCTTTTGTCATGTCCATTTAAAATTTTTGCGTAGAAAGTAACATTCATTAGCATAGATACGCAACCAATTGTACGAAATGGTATTTAATAGCGCCAACAGACGACCATGAACACCATTCTATTATATACTAGGGACAATAAAATTTCAATTACATTTGCCCATTCAGTTCCAGGATCGAGTTAACGTTATATGGAACCCTATCAAGAATATTTCAAACTGTCAACAAACTTTTAGTTCACAGCAATTTGCTAGCACAAATTCATACTCACGTCTTTAAAAAAACCTGCATCGCGATCAAAGCTTTGATGTGTATCTATGTTAATGAATGTTACTTCCCATGAAAAAAATTTTAAATGATCGTATGTTTGCTTTGATGACTTCGAGGTCGGCGTAAATGAAAGTCTGTTTTTTCTGGTGTACTACAACCACGCAAATAAACATTAAGGGAAATGTTGACTAACAAAAACAGCAACATTGAAAGTAATGACAACGGCATTTGCAATGAAAACAAAAACACAAGCACATTGGCAAAAAGAAATATTAAAAAAAATGAATATGCAGTGACAACGGCCTTTGCAATGATAACGGCAGCAAAAACACGTTGGAAAGAAGAAACGTTTAAAAAAATATCAAGCTGAAGAAAGGAACATTGGCTGTGATTCATCTCTAGTTTTCAGAAAACAACACACTTTTACTTCTTTTGTGGACAAATCGTAGCCGCAATTCAACAAACTAATTGTCAATAAAACGTATCAATGAATTCTAAATCCATTCTAGTTTCTTTTCTTCCTACATAGACCAACAAAGATTGTTAGTACCATGATTAATCATATAAATTTATTTATTTATTTATTTATATATTTATTTATATATTTATGTATCCATGATATTAAGTATTCATGTATTTATTTACGTATTTATGTATATAGGTATGTGTGTATGTATTTGTTCCTTTGTTTATCTATTTAAGAGTCCAGCACTGAACTCGAAGTAGCTGCGTGGAGCAGCTGGCCTCTGATACGCATTACGACACTACGCCTCTCGCCTCGTGAATCTATTACTGACATACATATTTAACTTCGCGAATGTCAAGGAATTTTTAAGATAGGGAACATCACACCTTCATCTGAAATTGATCCCAAGCGAAATGTCACACGTTTCACCCTGACGAAGGTCCTCGTTCGAAACGTTTTTCTACAGTAAACAACCTTTAAGCCCTTCCCGTTTCAAAAAACCAAAATCTTCACACACTCTCTGTTTTATATTCTTTTTGAAACTGATATTTCAGGACGTAAATTGACTTCACCTCAATCTGCGCCGTATGTCGAGAATAATGCTCCAAAGCACCAACTGGTTCTTGACTTTCGTCACTACAGGAAGGTGGTTTCAATAGGGAAGCTAATTCTTTACTGTGTCGAGAAAGCTATTAAAACATTTACAAAACGATCATTCAGTGGCTGGTAAGATTATTCTTTGGCTGTCATTTTAAGACATCATTTAAATGGTGATATGATGATGACACATTATTCGTGAACGCCAATTTGTGGTTCAATAAACGCAGGAAAGAAAAGAAGATCAATGTGTCGGATCGGTAGGCTTTTCGTCACAACCTAGCAGTATAGACAATAGTATGATTTGGGAGTACCTTACATGCAAACAAAGGGTATAATCAGAACAGGGATGGAAGGAAACAAGTTAATAAGGGATTAAAAGAAAAGCGTGAGGTATAATAAGGAGACAAAGAGTGAGGAGCATAAGATAAAAAGCATGGAAACATTGAAAAGGAAAGGAGCCAAGGGAAAAAAATAAGAGATTCGTATCAATAAAAGTACAGAGAACGCTTAAACAAAAAAAAAGAATGTCAGGAGAAGCAAGATATAAGTCGGGCAATCAAAATAAATTGAAAAATCAACAACGTTTGCTACTTTATACTGCTTTACCGTAAGAACTTACTTGGTGAGCTAAAATGTAAATATTGTGACCAACTTCGTGAGGCGAAATATCACTCTGAAAGTCATGGTTGCCATTGACGTCCTCTTGACAGTATGCTTTTCTGCATGCCTCAACCTGGAAATATAAGCAGTGAGATTGAGTCTGAATAAGAGTGGCAATAGTACAGAAGGTGCACTTCTTTTGGGGACTATCTAGGAGTAAGTATACACAATTATAAGCTATTAATAGACGGTATTAAAATCAACTGAATGGTTTTACCGTATTGCATAATAAGTATTCTTAAGGCATTAAACAACTTTCCTCCACGACTGTTCAAGGTATGTGTCAATCAGGAATTTGGCTTTCTTAGTAAAAATGCAAAACTTTATCAAACAAAGCCAAAAAAAAATTTCCTGAAGAAACGTTCAGCGTTTAAAGCCCACACACTTTGTACCTAATGACAACATTACCTTAAAGAAATTTAAGTAATTGATAAATAAGATTTCTGTACAATTATAGGTTTGATTTTACTACTTTTACCACATTTTTACCGTACATAGTTAATTTGCAAGCTACTTAATTGGATTTTCAACATGTAGAGCTTTGTACCTAAGTGATACTCAAGCACGGCCCTCTGAAAACCAGTTTATACGAAAGGTTGTGAAATAATCAGAAATGTTTGAGTACTGCCGAAATGTGAGAGTAGTTATCTAACGTTTCGAGCGAAGGCCCTTCGTCAGAGAGAAAAAATTGGGCAATCAAAATAAAGTGAAAAATCAACAACGTTTGCTACTTTATACTGCTTTACGGCAAGAACTTACTTGGTGAGCTAAAATGTAAATATTGTGACCAACTTCGTGAGGCGAAATATCACTTCGTCGCTCGAAACGTTAGATAACTACTCTCACATTTCGGCAGTACTCAAACCTTCCTGATTATTTCACTTCGATTTCCACACTGCCTACGCAGCACTCCATTTTTATACGAAAGGTTACCGCGATTAAATTAGCTTTAATCAATCAATCAATCATTAATTATCAGAATAGATCCGAAAGAATACAATCGACATATATGACTGAAGTTCAGCTGTTAAGTAAAATAGAATCATGCTCGAGTTATATTACCTAATCACGGTCGAGTAAGAGCGTGTCCCTAGATTCTGATGTGCAGGAGTTCGTTTACGAGTCTGTCGCTTGGGATGGAATGTTACAGTGACTACCCTGGAAGGTGCGTTGCCTGCTCCACGGGTGCTTCGATGTATCAAATACATGATTGACTTTTGCAGTGTAGGACAAATACAAAATCTTCTCTTCGTGTTAACCCAGTTTCATCGCAGGCCCTCAGATAACCACACCCTACTAATGACCCATCAGATCGCGAGTGGTCACAGACGAGGCAGGGGCCTTCAGTTACGTGGGTCTCATGCTTTGACACCATAGTACAGAAAACTGATGGTTTGCAATCAGTTCCTTGAAGTTTAGAACACAAAGGTACGGTATTTTGTCAGAGGACAGTAACATCAAAATTGCTAACACATCAAAATTTTATGCTTTTAGTTAGACATGCTATTACTGTGAAAACACAAAATATTTTACGGCTGTGTGATTACTCCAACCTTTAAAGGTAGTGACTAGAGTTGAGTTAAATCTTTGGGGGCAAAAATTGGAGTGGAGTCATCACTTTCCCTGTAGGGACTAAGTCAATAAATGAATGAAAGCTTCGTTTATTGAGGGTAACATGAAGTACTAAAAACAGTAACTTTGTAGCCCTAATACAACGAATTCATGAAACGAATAACAATTACCAAATTTTCTACGAAAGGACTTCAGTCACAGATTATACTTACCAGTTGTTTCGGACTCAGACTACAAAGAATCCTTTCCGCATTTTCACAATCGTGTCTACTCTCCAAGATAGCCAAAAGTGTTTGGCAAGCATTATTCTAAAATTAATAAACAAACGAAAACTATAACCAGCCGACAACTTAAGAAAATATAGCAGAAAAACTAAACCGAAAATATCCGTCCGCAAACGAACGTCAGACGAGAAACATTAAGGTTATATTTCCTGGGGAGAGTACTTGGAGCGATAAGACGCACCATCCTTGTATACTTAGAATAGTGGTTCTCTCATTAGTTTAGGAAAATCTACGCCTCTCATTATTAATTCAAAGCTCCTTGTTATCAAATTCTACGCTCTTTCGACTTTCCTAACAATGATTGCAGATATTATGATATTAAAACATCTGTTTTCAACCTTATTCACATAGAGCACATTCGTCCAGAGAGGAATTACCAAATAATTACGATTATCAATCTTACAATAGTGCCTGTAATTTTACCAAAGTAGAAAGGATCACGACTTGAGCACCTAAACATCACCTCTCACAAAATATATTGACCAATTGCAGTTATACTTTCATAATGAAGCTGTCGTCATTTTATTAGAAACGAAACTCGTCTGGATGATAATATTACACACTCAAAGGTATTACTTGGTGGGGGTGTTGCTATTTATCATGAAAGTTGCCTCAATGTTAGATTAAGATATGATCTTGTACTCACTGGCGTGAACAGAATGTATAAATATTGGTGGGGGCACGACTTGCAAGGTCAAATCAAAATGTTTCTGATTGGGAGTATTGATATTTCCATTACGAGTGTCGAAACGGGTGCCTTATAAGATATCTTCAGGAGGGATTCGAGATTTTTGACATTTGCATCAACCAAAATGCGATTGTTCCTTTGTCGTAATGTATATCAACAAAAATAACCTTATTAGGATTATTTTTGTTGATGCCTATTATGCCCTAATATCAAGCCATAGAGACGGAAGAAGTTGTAAAACATTAAATCATAGCATAAGAATGTGATCATAAGGTGTCTGTATCAAAGTTATACAAACTAAAAGCAAGCATTCATTTACTGTTTCAGTTTACAGACCCCTCGTGCTAAGGCCGATATTTTTTGTGAAATAAAAGTCTTAATACAAAATTTAGAGGTAGAAAATAAGGAATTGTATGAGAGGATTTTCGCTACGATCGATCTTCAACCGAAAATAACGGGTAACCACCACATTTGAGTATCCCGACCCAATTGTTTCCAGTTCACACAAAAATAAAACAGGTATTGCGCATCACGCAATACAACGAATCTTTGGTAGACGTGGCCCTGACGAATGGGCATGAATGGATAACAATTTCACGTGTTTTACACCAAGAAATCAGTGATATTCCCGAACTTGTGTGCGCAGAAAAATTTCCTTTTCAGTAAATCAACTAAAAATGGTTGTAACAAGAACTTACAATAACTTTAATGTTGAATACTTTACTAGCGACCTCAATCGTGCACTTGGAGAATCCAGCTGGGAAAAACTAGGTCTATTACCGCTCACAATGCGCATAAAAATGAGAAATCGAGTTGATATGTCCATTCGGGGCTCAAAAGGAAATATTGCCATAAATGTATTAATGAAAACAATAATCATGAAAAGATGTGAAAGGATATAAATCAGCTAGTTGGTCGAGGATTTAACAATACTCATAGCACTTCATTAAAACTGGATGATAAGGATGTAATTGATGAAGTAAAATCCCCTAGGCATTTAATTCATACTTTATCCTTGTTAGACTGATCTCGCAAACTACATTCCAAAACTAAACATTGAACCTGAACCATAGATAACAGCCGTTGAAAGTGAACATCATAACCGAGAAATTTTGCCAGGAGGTGATTCCGTGACCTTTCCCTTTTCGAAATCCTGGTTGTGTCGTTGCTTCTTTTCGGGGATTGGTTTTGTAAGTAAGAGTTAATCACCGAGAACGGAGGCTCTTGGCCAGATACAACCCGAAAAATGCATCCCGAGGGGCCGTAGGCTCCAAGGGATGCTTTCCGAGGGCTACGCTCCCGAGGGATGGATCTGGCTAAGAGCCGACGTTCGAGGTGATTAACTGACTTATTACATGATTGACAAGGTTTTCTCAAAATGACAATGGCAGACAATGCTTTCTGTTGTAAAGTTCTGTTTAGTCTGGTTCACGCCAAAGCCAGTCGGCCATAATACGTTGGGTGATACGGTCAAGAATCTGTGCCGGGAAGCTGGAATTCAAGGGTATTACACGAATCACAGCTTGAGGGCAGCAAGTGCTACTCGTGGCCTTGAAAAAGGAATTCCTGACAAGTTCATGGAAAGAACTGGGTACAGAAATGTCAGGTCCTTACAGCAATATCAGAGACCAACTGTTCAAAGGAAGGTTGAGATGTCGAAAGCGTTTGATTTACCGTTAGGTGATAAGGTCAATTCGCACTGCGGAGAAGCGTCAGTAAGAAAAAAAAGTCAGTAAGAGAGAAACAGACAGTGGTGAGATAGGAGGCGAAATAGAAAAAAAAGTTGAGAATTGTGGATTTAAAAGTGGTGAAAAGAAGGACGTTCAATTCAGTAATTGTACGTTTTATGTCGGGAATGACTTTAAGGCTTAGATTCATTTTGATGTTTTATGGTTCTATGAAATGTTTTGTTTTTGATTGTCTGAGTGAAATGCTGTGAACTATGATATTACGAATAGTATAGCACGCTGTAATTTTAGTATTTGTCAATAGAGACAAGATTTGGCGTAGAATTCCTCATTACACATTTTAGGATTGTATGTAAATACATCCCTCCTGGCAAGGTTTTATCTAGATACAACCCTGCTAGGAGGAATGTACCTATATACAACCCTTGAATACTAATTCAATTCAATTCATCAACCCCGCTATTCCCTGCTAAATATCAAATCCCTCCCCTGGCTTGAAGAAAGTTCGGCCTTTAACAAGTATTTATGTTAAATAAAGCTCTGCGAATAACAAAGAAAACCGCGTCGATCATGTAATAAGAGTATAATACATACATCATTGTCATATGATGAAAACCTAATTAACTTCATCTGCTCGTTGTCAACAGTTCACTTGTCTTGTCTAAGGTCATTTATGTACTGAAAGATGATGGCAATATAGTTCTCGTAACAAGTGTATTTTAACAGTTTTCGGGAAAAGGGTGAGCCAAACAGCTATTATATAAACAAACTTCTTCAGCTGGCGCAGGTTTAGCGTTCAATCGGACAGATTTAGGGTATAGATAGTTGAAATGAGTAGTGCTATCCAATAACTGGCAACTGTAACCTTCATTTAAAAAGAAACCATGCCAACTTTTTTGTTCTTGCTGTAAATAAACATTACCGTACAAGCTAATCTAAATTCTTTGGTTCAATATGTCAACTAACCTTAAGCTCCAATACAAGATCCATTCTTTGTTTTCCTAAAGGATTAATATCGTTCACTACCAAAGCTGTGATGATATCAACTCCATTGGAGTCATGTAGTGCAATATCGTTCTGTAAAAGACATTTTACTGGAAAAGTGAGCATTTTTTGTGCAGCTAATATTTGGAATATACCGTAGAAACAAATTATAAGTGGTATATGCATACACAGCGACATATGGAATAACAATGTCGTTCAGAGTGTAACACCAGGATATACAAATGACATGGTCAATTCAGTCAGCGACAATATATTTGGAACTACACAAATCATGACGATTTTACAACCTTTTCATTGTTTGCGATCAGGTGATTACTAATGGCAGCGCCATGGGAAAGGAATATGGAGGAGCTCGCGCGCACTTTTCGTTAATGTCGATATCCCAATTTGTCGAAAATAATGTTAAGGAAGGGATGGGTGCGTTAAGTTTATGAAACAGGTCATTAGATTTTCGCATCATTTTATTTTTTATTCAGATTCCATTTTATTATTTTACTGCACGTTATTATTGATGTAAATGAAAATTTACAAGAACGGACGACTCCTGAAACCGGTAAGGACGTGGCTTGAAATAATTTTCCCGGATTGCGTCCCCGGATCTGCATCCATCTGTCCTCCAACTTTCAACGGCAGGCGCCGCCACTGAAATTTACAATTCTTGTCACAAAGTAAGATAACCGAATTAAGGGTTTGAAAAAGAAACTTAAGATTTTGATTTGATTTAGATGGGATTCTCATGAGTTAAGATGAAAGCGAGAGGCTAAAATTAGGACGGGTACGCAGTATATAAATGTGTCTTCAAATACCTGATTATCGAAACATGGCCCTTGGCAATACTCGGTCAAGCTTTCTAAACATTGATTGATGAGTTCTACATTGTCTTCGTTAATGTACAATCCCAGCAGTCCAAGACTTCCTGACGTGCTTCCACAAATACAATCCAAAAATTGCAACGTTTCCTGAACTAAATTGTAACTAGTCTTGTTGTCTTGCTCACGAATGAAATTCTGCAAAATTGTTTTACATTCATGTTAATATTTATTGTTGTTATCACCAATTTTTATTAACAAGCAAATCAGTTGTTTTAGCGGGACAAGAAGAACATAGAATAAACCGGTATCATATCACCACAGAGGAACTAGCAAAGTCTCTTTCTTAAATCTGAAATTCGTGAATAATTGAGATAGTCACGCTTTGAGCTGCGAACGCCATTTGTTTCTATATTTCAAATGCAAATATAATACTAGTCTCCACATATTTTGCTTCGTCATACATAAAAAAACGTATGATCGCAAATGCAGGCCCACCCAGAGTGGGGGGCAACTGGGGCAGTTTGCCCCGGGCCCCCCAACCTGAATAGGGCACCCGGCCCCACGTGCGAGAGGGGCCCCGGGCACCAGCTCAAAAGAGGCTCCCTCAGCATACTGATAAATTTATTTCCTTTATGCTTCAAATGAAAATCAAATAACTGAACAACATTCGCCATTTTTATCGAATCGACGCTGTTTATTTATTCATTGAACGCTGAGCCCTTACACTGAGCCAGGGCAGGACACGCACGTCTTCACTCGAATAGTTATCTTCAGGCTCTCCGGTAAAGAAAAAGATGAGAATGTTATTGTCAAGCGCAATATCGACCAAAATAATTTTTGCAAGGGGGGTAAATATCTATTTTGCCCTGGGCCCCACCCAAACTATAGGCGGGCCTGCGCAAATGTAAAAAAACCATTACCAGCCGATAAATTTAAGAAGTAGAACAAGAAACATACTCTGGTGAATAACATCTTGTAAACTCAGGGTTTGAGCTATCAGACAAGATAGCTCACAGTCATTGCCAAACCTGATGTGTCACAAACAAAGCTGTTCTTATATAAATAAAAAGCGTTCTACATTTAAGAACCAAAAAAACGTCACTTGGTGACCTTTTCATGTAAAATAGCATATTCGAGAAGCAGCTTCATAATCTGATATCAAAACGCCGACAAATTTGTTGGAAAATAGGACTCGATAGCCAATGCAAAACTAAAACTGGCGAAATTCTGTGTTAAAAGATCACAACATCTCGGCACCGTTTTTTTTTTTTTTTTTTTTTTGTCGTGTTTTCCTGGTAAATTATTTATTACTTCGAGTTCCTTTAGCAAGATCGCCGAGTACTTATTGATATGTACGTATATAAACTAAACATATCTTTATGATAAAAATATAAATGTACTAGTATACTTCTCATAAAGATCTTATTCGATCAAACGTATTTACAGGAGACAAAGATAATATTAATGTTACCTCGTGCTTTACAGGTTCTTTGTTGCCAGTGTGCATATACAATATACAACAATATATACAGAACAATATACAACCGTTTGCTCCAAACTTTTATTCTCGTATTCCACAGTTTGTGTCAAACCTTTCTTGTACCTGACTTCGCTCTTGAACTCACACCAGTCGCAACTATATTCATCAAATCCTATCTCATGCGCTGTCACACGCATCACACACTCATGGTGTTCTCAAATTACATTTATCGACAATGGTTCATCCTGTTCACACAACAAACTAAATACTGCTCAAGTCAAAGAACTTTACAGTTTAACTAACATTAACTCTTTAAACAATGCCAGTGTGGAAATGACCAATTGATGGATATTTGTGAGATTACACGACTTTGTTGATGCACAAGCATTCTATCCACATTTCAAATGTATGTATTTCTTGAGCAGTGCCCACGACACGTCAACCTGTAAAACCAGTTCAACTAAACTGATTAAAATTAAACAGCTCGACTAACTGATTCGTTTTACGTACATATAAGTTCACTACCACGTCTCATGTCGTTTTAAAAAATTGTCATCTTTCTAAACTTTCTGAAGTTGATCTCATGACCAATGTTTCCTCGACAAATTCAAACTACTTAGCTTGACTGAGAATATCATCTACCCTTCTTCTACGTTCAAATTTACCAAGGTTCGACTAAATTACTTAAGTTCTGATGAATCTCATTCAAAAGTACTTCGTTGGGAAGTATTTCATCGCAATATTTCAAGTTTCATTTAAGATCTGGTCAGTAGATCACCGCTACAGTACATCGTCAAAAAGTGTTCACTTTTACACTACATCTTTACACAAAGATAAAGCACTCTGAATCCGTTTTTTATCCACAAATAAATGCCAGAACTATACACAGAATAACGAAAGTTTGGTTAAAGCAGTCAGTTCCTTTCCGTTGAAAGAGAAAGCAATTACCTGTCTCAGGTACATTTTGATTTATCTTTGCGGTTACGGTACACTTTTAACTTCACAATAAATGTACGCATGATGTACATAGCAGTTAATGCACCACAAGTTAGACCGAAGGAGGTTATGGCACCTCAAAGCGTTTTAAACGACGTCTCAACCCTATGTGATTGATGACCGATCGGGTTGTGTTCACTCTGCCTGTCTATACAGAGCGATATCTGCTAGTCACTAGCTATCTCAACGAACTTACTTGAAAGGGTCCGTTATGATGTAAATTAAGCCGGAGTTACGATGATTAGGGAAGTCACAAAGGATGCCTAGAAGACCTAACTGACGTTCTGTGTAGTCATAGCTTAAAGGGGCCACGTTTGTCACTCTGTATGATGTCATGTTACGTTTCTTACTATTTAATATCGCATGACTATCTCATTAATAATTCAGAACTTTAGAAACATTAAATGAAATAAAGGGGTGTAACACATTTTCTCTGTTTATAATTGATGAAAACCACCACTTTTACTTGTTACCCATCAAAAGAACAACAATTAGTCTTTTGTTCTTTCATTGTTCTCGCTTTGTTTTCTCATTTGTTTTGTTCTTGGTGCATGTCTGATGTACAGGACACTGACCGTTAAAGAGTTAAAACACGTCACCGATCTCCCCCTAAAATCTTTTATCCCCATGCATTTATTTTTTTCAATTCAATTTATTTCAGTCCACATGCTCCCACAACCCTCAAAAACACATCACTTACCTGCAGATCATGGTTGTGATTCTCACATAATAGTTGTAAAAACCTCATTATTGGTTTCATCAGCATGACTTCGTTGGATGCCATATTCAACCCACCAAAATGGCTTGAGGTTTTCGTTACCAAAGATTTATTTTCCAAGGTTACACCAGTTTTATTCAGTTCTGTATCGTCAGGTTGTCGACTGCGCCGAACCATCATATATGCTCGGTTGGTGTGACTAGCGGCATCTGCCAATTGAACTTTAACTTCATCGCTCATATTGAGATAAGATGGTAGGGCCTGTAAACCTAGTTGCAATATGAAAACATGAAGAGAAAATTTCTTTACAAAGTCGACAAGAAAACATGGCCTGAGCGAGATTAAAACTCACATCTTCGTGTTTCCAGACCACTGCTCCACCAGTTGAGCCATGAAGTTAACTGGGAACAGTATGCTCATTTAACACTGCATTTCCTCAAGGATAGCGTGTAAGTTCTCACAAAAATCTCTCGTACACTTAAAATGGATAAAAAAGCATACTGTTCCTAGTTGACTCGATAGCTCAATTGGTAGAGCAGCGGTCCCGAAACCCGAAGATGCGAGTTGAAATCCCGCTCAAGTCAACTTTTCTAGTTGACTTGTGCAGTGTAGGTTAATCATGAAATTTTCTCTACATATTATCCTGAGGATAATTCTGAAATACAACATGAAAACAATTTATCAAAATTTCGGAATCCTCAATGTCTTTGTGTGTAGTATGTCTTGTAAGGGAAAAAGGAGAAGCTATTCCTTAACCCTTTGCCTGTCTAGCCTTTGTTTGATGTTATCGCTCAGACGTTCAGTGTGTGTCATATGTGATGCACGGGACAGGCAAAGGGTTAAAAATAAATCTCGAAGTTCTTCCCATTTTGAATTATATGTAAACTCTGGGGCGCTTTATCACCTTTCCTGGACTTCGACACTTCTATCACGATTTGTAATTTGATTATTTTGTTCGCACCTAGTAAAACGTCTGAGAGGTTGTTATACGTTTCTGAGTTGCTTTACATCTTTCTTAAAATGCATAGGACATAAAAACGAGAGTTCGTTATCGACGAACAAACTCTTGTAATAATAAAGACCAGGGTTTTAAGATAGATGAATGATCGTCAAGCCCTATACTCAGAAAAACGATTTTTGAGCCCCAGACGGGGATCGAACCCGCAACTTTCTGATGACCGGTTAGACGCTCTAACCATTGAGCTACCGAGACTCAGATGGTGAGCTAAGGTGCAAGTTCGATATATATGTGCGACCTAAGCGGAAGCCACTATATATTAGTAACGATTGATGCGGTCATCAGAAGGTTGCGGGTTCGATCCCCGTCTGGGGCTCAGAAATCGTTTTTCTGAGTATAGGGCTTGACAATCATTCATCTATCTTAAGATATATCCAAGCTCTCACGTTTCTAAAACATAAAAACTGCATCAATCATTACTAATATATAGTGGCTTCCGCTTAGGTCGCACATATATATCGAACTTGCACCTTAGCTCACCATCTGAGTCTCGGTAGCTCAATGGTTAGAGCGTCTCATCGGTCATCAGAAGGTTGCGGGTTCGATCCCCGTCTGAGGCTTAGAAATCGTTTTTCTGAGAATAGGGCTTGACGATCATTCATCAATCTTAAGATATATCCAAGCTCTCACGTTTCTAAAACATAAAGACCAGGGTTTATTGTTCATCAACACTTTCCATGGTAGATGCTGCAATATCCGGATTTGTTACTTTTACCCAAAATCAGGAATGCGAGTAATCATTACTGTAAATACCTGATGCGAGAGTTCTTCGCCTTCCAGATGGCGATCGTCTGGCATATTGTGATCCATCCCCTTTAGCATCGTCATCAGACTTGACACCGGTGCTTTCAGCTGTTACAGTGATGTTATTCTTGATATAAAGTTCAGCTTCTTTCATTTTATCATTAACACTTTGGAAAAATGCCTCAGACTTCCCATTGACGAAACGCCCATGAAAAGATTTCTAAAATTAAGCAGAAATTCTCAAAATTCCTGACAATGGAACTTCGTGCAGTGAAACGAAAAACTTAAGTTTCGAGCAGAAGTCTAATAACAAACTGGAACATGAGTTAAGGTATAAGCAAACTAAGTTCACTATATATATGTAAAAAGGCATGGCAGAAAACAAAGATTTCCGGCTGTGTTCTGGTTCTTTCACACCCTTGATTACTGATGATTTTCCACCTTTTCATTAGCAATTTTATCACCTTTTCGAGCATTTCAATTGGTTAACTTTATTCTGTGCCATTCTTTTTTGCAAATACCAGCCTTAATTTGTTTTTATCTAGCTCTACATTTCGTTCTGGTGATGGGCTTTTGCTAGAGAAGTAATTTTCGCTTCATCATGATGATCCAGAAGTAGAAATTCATTTCAGGTTTCGTGCCATTCAGTCTCTACAAAATTGTAATCATAAATTTACCTGAATCGAACTATTCCCTCCTTCAAGTAGCGAGATTGCCAATTTAATACATTCCACAAATACATAATAGCTTGGCTTTTGCATGATAATGTCGATAACTAAATCCGTTGCACCACACGCGTTGAGTTGACACTGCATATCGAATAAGGTGACTCCTGCCCGTTTAAGCAAACGTGGTTCACCTCCATCACATGAATCACCAGGAAATCCTTTAGAGTGTGGTAATTTATCCTCTGTTGGTGTGGCTATTTGTAAATAGTTATCCCCAAAGTAACGCATTAACAGTAAGGTTCTCAAATTGTCTGCCTAAACCAAGTAAATAAAGGAAGAAACATTTCACTTATGATGTACATCTACAAGAAAATTTATATGGCGCTCGTCCGTCCTTCCGTCCTGGCCACCATCCCTTGAAGTAACGTTTCAATAATAAAGTTCTGACTGCTCAGCTAAATAATTTGAATGAGAGTGAAAATCTTCCCACATGAAGTAAATCTACAAGAAAGTTTACATGATACCATTTTTCCATCAGCATGTTAATTGGTCCGTTTATTAATTTGTTTGTAAGTTTGTCTATAAACCCTACATGGGAACAAGAGATATTGTGCCCTTATGTGTGCCCTTACGTCGATTCATATTTCGCGTCTAATTCATAAAAAGCACTTATGCTACTAGTTTGAAAATGAACAGCCACCTGGGATCAGTGAGACGGATCAGGGAAAGTTAGAGAATCGCTCTTTCCACAACTTTGGGATCTTTTTAATCCCACGTAGCCGTTTCCTTCCTGTTCGATGTGAGAACATGCCTGTGCGATTTAAGCGTTAGTTGTGTTCTGTCAAAATGGCGGAGAATAGTAACAAAAACCTGAGTGATCGGAATAAATTGAATATACAGCTAGATATAGTTTAGGATGTCCATATAGTGTTCAACAAATATTAAAATTTCTTAAACACATTTGGTGGAAAAATACAACCACGACAAAGTTTAATTTTTACTCAAAACACAAAGACGAAGCATATGAATCGAATATAATCAAAGAAAATTGCGACTCGAGTCGTTACAACACTGCATAAGTCTAGAATACATGAAGTCCTAGTCTGATGTAGTACATAAGCCATAGTGTACGTTAAGTTATAAATTTGTACATCTATTTGCACATTTTAAAGAAATTTGCTAGGAATTTTTTCAAGTTAGTCTGATTGCTACCGTTTAAAATGGGGTTATCAGGGCGAGCTCTAAGCTAAATGGATATACTCTATATAAAATTTACTGCTAACAGTTTCAATCGTATTTAGTTAATTCCAAAAGTTAAACTGGATATGAGTAAAGCCATTGGTTTTCGTTAACAGATGGTATTCAATTCCCTCTGAGATAGTAGGGTCAAAATAGGAAGTAATATTCAAAAAACGAGCAGTAGTGCTTTATCAGATTTTTTCCCGAACCGATAAAGTACGTACACCGCGAGTTTTTTAAATGACTTTAAAAACCAATCCCTTAATTCACTAATTCGTGGAGAAAGTTTGAAAGCTGATGTTTTTTAAGCCGTAAAAACTCGAGGGAAAAGTAAGCATGTTCTATAACATTTAAAGTCAACGTATTTAATGCTGAGAATTTCTTATTATTGTTATGGAAGCTGTAAGGTGAGCATTCACACATTGCTTTCGTCACTTCGTCACATCGTTTTATTATTTTTGGTTGACTGAACACAATTCATCATGATTTATTTTTTAACAGTTTGGAGTCCCTGTATTAATTTACTTTCGCCTTTAGATCTTTGGTTCATAATTTATTTGGATTCGAAATAATAGTAATAATATATTCATTTATTTTTACGCAATCGAATTAAGTATAGACAACTTGACTGATTGACGTTTCTCTATTCTTGAACCAGGATAACTTTGGTTGCGACTTCCATCATCAAGCGCAATGAATATGCGATAAGTGGCGGTTAAAATATATGTTCAGATGGTGGCGGACCTCAACGAAGACATCTACACGTGAAAGGGTAGTATATGGGGGTTCTTAGGCTGGGTTATGGAGAGAAATATTTCGGATAGTTTGATGCAGAGTGGATGGATTCTTTCACTATAAATGTTAAGGGGTTAGTGCGCTGAAATGTTCTTACAGTTCCAATCGAAAGGGACATCTAGTGTTTCATTTTGTTTCGTTTGGCTGCTTTTTACCACTCGTTGGTGTTTTCCTTTGTTCGTTCTTCCAATGTGCGTTTGGTTTCACCTGCGTATTTTGCTGCGCAGTTGCAACAGTTCGATTTGTGCACAACGTTGTTCTGTTTAATTGCGGAATTGGGGTCTCTAGGTTTGGAAAGGAGTTTGCGGACCGTTGACTGGGTGTAAAAGCTATGTCGCGAGAATCTGTGGTTGAGTGGGACTCCACAGACGGCTTCGCTGATGTTTTCGGGATGTATGGCAAGTTTATTATTTTGATTGGTTCCGATGTGGGGTTCATAAATTGTAGCGAGCGACTTGTTTACGTGTGATGACTGGCAACCGTCTGAACATAGTACCATCCGGAGGTGATCTTCTTCCTTTTTTTTTCATCGTTGTTGAATATGACAGCTTGTCTTAGAAAATACGCGAGTCTAGATCTCCAAAACTCTGTAGATATGTATGGTAATTAGCTGATACCGTGTCTACCGTGTCGAGGCACATACCACAGCGCAACTAATCCAAGACAAAGTACATTAATTATCAGAGCCCTTTTTTTCCCTACTAATTACAGTGCCAGTATTCTTCCATCAGTCACAGTGCCATGTATACATTAACATACACTGGCGGTCAAAAAGCTCCATTTCTTGGGCAACGAGGGGTTGCAGCAATGGTTTTTGCTCACTCCTATGGCAAAACAGTCAATTTCAGATAATTTTAACGTATCTCCCACAATTTTTGATAGAGCTCCAGTCATTTTAAGCAATTTTTTAAGGGAAAGTCAAGATGTATTCCTGTATCTCCAGGAGATTACTTTTAATTGTTGGTAAAACAAGAATTTCAAGTAGCATGCAAAATCATGGGTCTGAGGCCAAAGATCAGCCTAGAAAGTGAGGGAAAGTTACTCATAACGGGAAACTGCTAGTCAAGTGGGCTGTAGCCAAAGTGTCAATAATATTTTGAAGAAGCCGAGTGTTAAAGATTTGAAGATCCCCGGACAAAAAGAAAGGAAAACTACGAAGAGAGAGGGCAGAATCATGGTGAGAAAAGCATGTCCAATCGCTCTAAGACTGCACCGGAAAATTAAGCAGAGATGCAGATTGAACATGGTGAGTGTCTCTATTTCCGCTACCCGACGAAGACAGAAAGGCTGGTCCCAACGGTCGCAAACCAAGTTACTATCTGCACAAGTGAGCAGTTCTTTTTGACCGCCAGTGTACAAGCACAATTCACCTCTGACAACAGAACGTTCAGAATTTTACCTTTCGTCCGAACTGCGTTTCTCTGTCCACCATGTTCCTCAAATGTTGTAATACCTGTATGCACAAAGATTCGTCGTTCTGTGCAAGACGTTTCGTGTGCTTTATTAGCCTGCAACGTTTTTAAATACACGTTAGCAATGACCGGTTTCCCTTATTCATCTGTTGAATACAACTACCAGAATGCCTTTCGAAATCTTGTTTTTGATGTTAATCGAAGCAATTGTCTTTCCGTTCACTTTGGAAATTCAATTTTTGCATGAGAATGAAAAAACTGCAAAGTATTCTAGTAGTTGTACTCAGCTGACGTAATAAGGGGAACCCGGCTATCGAAAATACACCCGCAACTACTAAAACATCGCAGTGGGGGTAACAAATCCGTGAAATAGAGAAGTCGACATAGATAATTTAAGGGGATTTTTTATCACAATGTATGGGAATTGCCTTAGCGTCTCAGACTGAAAAACAAAACTAAAGGACACTAAATTCTCAACTTTAAATCTTGACCATCTCTTGAGTAAAGTGGTACAAACGTGGGCCGCTGAATACTTCTCCTGGGAAAGTCTGTCTCCTTAAAACAACTTAAATCATCGTGAAAATGATGTAACAATACTGGAGAACGTTTACGGTTTATAAGAGACTTGTACAGTTTTTGGTTCTTAATAAACTCATACTTAAACATTTTGTTTCGTAAATCGTTATAAAGATCATGTCGACAGAATTACGAAGAACGATAAATTTGGTTTTTAGCATCTTCATTTTTAAAACGACCTAAGATTGCACCCCAAAACTCCAAAATCCTAGTAAAAGTCCTGCGTGACTTTAATTCACACAAAACATTCAAACGTGCATCACAAATTGTCGCTACATTTTTAAACAATTTTCACATGTGAAAACCAGTTTGGCTGCTAGATTTTCTGGTAACATTATTTCATGTCTTCGTAATTCGCAAGTAACATGAACAATTTTCAGTTGTCTCGCTCTCTTAACAGTGTTCTCTTACAAGCTCCCAGTCTCCTCGCTCGATATTTTCCAAAGTCATGACTAATTTCACTTAACTTAAACATGGAGTTTCTTTCTCATATCTTCTCGCATTTTCTCAGACATATTGTCCTCCATATAAATCGCGAGAAGTTCATTGCAGCAAGTTTTCGTACAGTGAGTAAAAGCAAGATGTGTACGAAACAAACCTTGTAATAAAACCACCTTTTTGTGATTTCATTCTACCGCTTGAATTAGGAGGGAACATGAGCTCTGGTCTGTACAAGATATCTACCAATACAGACTCTTCAGCTTGAATTAAAGGACGAAGCTGTTCTTCCAATAAACAAACTATATCCTGAAATAAACACAATTTAAGCATCTCAAAACCCAGCAAAAATCGCTAAGTTGGAAGATATTACTACAAAAATATTGAATAATACAAAAGTGAAATAATTGGAGTTCCTAAGGAAAAAAATACACATTAATGTAAATCAACGGCCAAGTTTTAGAGAAACCAAGGACCAAGAATAAGTTATCTCACTAACCTGAAGACCTTCGATAATGTTCTTATAATCTTTTGAAACCGCTTTTACAGGTTCTTTCTTCTTCCCTCGGCTCAGCCAGTGACGAGTACTTTTCATCATCACAACATTAGTATTGAACATCAAACTGATCTGGGATTCCAGGTCTGCGGGAACGGCGATTGAGCGATTCTTTGCTATTCAGAAATTAAAAATATGCATAATCACTAATTAACAGAAATGACTGTAGGGCACGTTCTTTGGGGACTATTCCGGGATATGAATACTCGGAATAAGAGACTATTGCGTTGTTTTGGGACCTATTGCGGATATTATAATAGACAACGGTATTCTGGTTATTTTGTTCACGACAACAAAATAGCCGAAATAGCATGTTCAAAGAGTGAGAACGTATCAAAATGGTGAAATCGACTTCAACACAATCGAGTGCTATTGGCTTCTATTCCGCAAGAGCTATAATGTCTTCATAAAGAAGTCTAATTATTAAAGTCCGGAGAGATGGCATAGTTCTCGCGGAGCTTTACAAAAGCTACGAGCATCTACTTGACAAGGTAAACAGCGAGTCGATGAACGTTGATTACGACACGTTAGAGCGGATCACCAACGACAAGCTCATTTCATTTCGGAATATCTCGCCATGTGCTTTTGGGGGTTTTTTTGTTTGTTTTTTAGGGGTTTTTTTATGTTCAATACTCCTTGTAATCTTTTACTTGTAACCTGTAATAAGAACTGTGAGAATAGAATAAAAGAATGTCCCCGCAAAGGAACTTAATAGACTGTCAGAATTTCGAAGGTTGTAAAATAGGTTTGCATTGAATTATCTGTATTAACATACCTACATCGCAGAGGGTTTTAATACAACTTTCCACCTTGTACTTTTGCGTCCCAGTGAGAACGGAGCACTGTGACAGACGATAGACACCTTGCAGAATTTTCACGAAAACCAGCTGACGAGCCTTAAATTAGAAAACGACGTCTTATATTAAAATAATGACTACCACCTTCTGTCTTTCCCGACAATTACGCATCAAATTCTTGATTCCCTTTTACAAGACGCTTGAGTTCGTAATTGCTTAAAGAGTAAAAATGTTTTGTTTTGAGATTTTTTGATAGCTTATTGTACATCAATATTGGATTTATGAACAGAAAATGCCTACAAACCATATCTTTATAGCCATAAACAGGAAAGTTACGGTGGTTCAAAAAATTGTTCACGAACTGGTCGAGAGTTTAGAGTTTATTACGTCACCCTAACACGTTCCCAAACGTCATATCCATGCGCGGATACTAGGCTTGTAAGCAAAGGCGTGGGAACTCTATTGCGTTTTATTGAGACCTGACTGGTGATCACATTTTTCTGAAATACAAAAGAACTACTAAAAGTATAAGGTCGGTAATCCATACATGACTTAATTGATAAAATACATTATAAACACGCTCAAGTTGTCTACTCGTAATTCTGATACGACACTTTGGGAAATAGCGATGAATATCTGGTTCAAGGTCAACTTTCTTCAAGGGTTTCAAAAAGACGTAAGAGTAGGAGTTGAGGGTTTATCGAGGCTAGACACCCAACACCGTAGTGGTAGAGAATCTCATGTGGAAGCATGATCCCGTTGAAAAATGTGAAATCTAGCAGTCTGACTGAAAAGTTCAGAAAAGAACCAAAACGTTTGACTTAAGTATCAACTCCTTTGGCCAAAATAGGCGTTGAAAATACGACTAGAAAACGTCGCTTGCAACGCACGACGCTTTGTTTTGAAACCCCTGCTTCTCGGTCAAGCACAATAAACCTTTTCCAATTTCCAGTCTGGTTTGCCCATTAATGGGTAATTTCCAAACGTAACGTAATTGGTCAGTTGACAAAAATTAATATAAACTTCAGAAAATTCTGCGTTCACGTGGCGTGCCGCAAGTTGTAATTACATGTCAGAGCCCAGTTGAAAAGGCGATAAGCTTAATGCTAGATTAAAGATAATTTTGTGCACCAGTTTTGACGATATGGCTGGAGAAAATAAAATTTTTCTATGACAGTTTTTGAGAGGACCCAAAAAATCTTAACCTGTAATATTTGAACTTGACCCGTCAACATAAAAATACGGAATCAAACAACCAATTAACCGACAATCCTAGATTAGAACTAATCATCTTTCCAACAACCAGCTCCAGGTGACCGTGACTCTGACGTCTGTCTTGGGTCTGACAGTCTAATTGGCTGCTTATGATTCTAGATTCTTCCTCCTCTGAGAAGTTGCACGCCATGAATTGTAAACCACAAAGCCACGTGATGTTGACCGTACACTCTGCGGTTAATAGGCCACTTTGCACTAAGAAGTCACGTGACCACAACCTTCTTTAAATAGGAGATATGGAATCATAAACCCTAAAAATGCATGAAGGGTGTTCATAGAAGTAAAATTCTGGAGTTTCGATTTTCAAAACTTACATACGCTTGTAGATATGGACAAATATTGTGGGCAGTCACGCAATCCGAATGAAGTTCTTTGTCCGTGAGCAAAGACCACTTAGGAGTGGATTTTACACTCAAACCACAAGATTTCAGAAATTAGACGTATTTTAACCTTGTTCATGAAAAATTTTAGCTTAAATGACAAACGTTTAGGGAGGTAAATATCCTGCTACGCTTTCATCATTTCTTAAACTTGCTATAAGCGATAATGCAAGCTCTCCGCAATGGTTTCTGGTGGTTTAAATGGCAGAACTAGCTTTAAAAACACATGTTTTATGTGCATATAAAAAATTCTTACTGGTCCCTTGATCGCAACAATACTGCCTATTTCTCTACGCCAAATGGGGGTTTTGAAAATCCACACTCCAGACATTTACTTGAAAACATCAACCTGTATACGTTTGCTTACGTTAATATTCCACGGCACAAGTTTTAAGAAAATTAAGGTCATGTGACCTCTCAGTGCCCATTTTTGATGTCAAAATACTGTTCGTTCATAGAAATAAAAAAAATTGTTTCCGGACATTTTAGAAAAACTTTCCATAATTAATCCAAATATCAAAAACAAACTTTCAGACTTTCAAAAATAAAAAAAAAAAAATTAAAAAAAATTGGATACTTCATTGTATGTGTGACCTGATCTGTAATCCCTATCCTTGCCTATTTATAAAAACGGTATTCGAAGGCTTTTCCTAATAAAGGTTTTTCAAGGACCGCAATAAGAAGTGTGCGGTTTAACTTTTTGTTAAGCAAATTTTACAAATTTTACAAATTTTATTGAAAGTAACCCTGAACAACGGAAAAAATTTCTTTCCACTATTGTTTATTACAGCCCCTGATAAAAAAAAATTATCCCATCACTGGCTACTTGTGCTCTTATTCACAAGAACAATGAAAATTTCTTTGGAGTAAAAGTTTTCTGGATTCAAAGTATCTAGGTCATTCCGGATTTATGTTTGTCTGGATTCCCGTGCAATCTGAAGACTTTTTATACCGGATTTGCCACTTCAGTGAAAACGGCCACTTTGAATCAGAAAAAAGTCTCCAGATTGCCAAGGAATCTGGAGAAATTTGCTCTGGTGTAAACGTAGCCTCAAAATACATGTTTCGTCCCTTTAAGTAAGTAAGCTATTTTACCATAATACATACTTCAATCGTAGTGCAGCAATCGGAAAATGGCGACGTGAAAAAGGAAGAAATAACCTCCATTATGGTGGAGGTGACATAATGTTCCAAAGCAAGATCAGGATGTCTTCTGTCTCCGCCAGTTGTGCAAATCTACAAAACAGAAGAATCGTGGTAACTGGTCGCTTTCCCTGCAGCCGGGCATGAAACTAGTTCTTGTATTGCTTTTTAATGCCTGACCCATCTAAGAAGATTCAAAACGCTTAAAAGATTGTCGCGTCCCTAAGGCATAACGCAATTCGTAAGTTTTAGCCACTCTAGCATCTGTAATAGATCCAACGGGATGAATTTTTGGCGACACAAGTAAGTTTCCACCGTCCCAGTAGCCATTTGAGCAGAGCTGTAGAAATCAGAGGGGTATTAAGAACATGTACACCGACTTTTTATGTGCCGACCAAAGCACCATCCCCTGAACTCCTGTATCGTACGGATTTACTCTACGGTTACGGTTGTTCAAACTTCTGTCTTTTGGCGCGTGAGAATTAACTAATTTAATAAAATTCTAAAAAATCAAAATCAGTAAAAATAAAACAAACCAAACAATTTTTTTCCCACTAGATGAGCCAAAAGAAAATCCTCAAGGGGCACCTACCCAAGACCCTCCACCGCTACGCCACTGGCCCTGACCCTGACATTTTGTATTTAAGTGATCTGTAATTCATATCTGGCACAAATAATAAATGAGCAGGAAGCCAGTCCTGTCTTTTCTACATAATTAATTTCTGTCCCTGGTTTCAGGCCACTACTCCGTAAACCTACAGCAAGTTTAACCATGTTGTGACTTTAAATGTGATAAGAACACGCATAGTTTTCTCCTCAAATTTTTTCGGCCTATTTTCCACTTCAGTTTTCTCATTCCTGCTCGGTTTTTAAATATCACATACATACACACATACACACACACACACACACACACACACACACACACACACACACACACACACACACACACACACATATACATATACATATACATAAAATCGCACACACATATCAGAGGCGGCGGAACAACATTTATTTTGGGGGGGCTAATTTTCAACTAAGCAAAAGAAAAATTTTAATTGAGTTTAGGGTATTAGGTATGAAACATTTCTTAATGCGCATCCGAACATAAAAATAGTGCCCGGTTGTTTCGTATACATAAAGTCTAAATGGATTTTTCTTTGCATTCAGACAATCATTAACAAGATATATTAGCATAAGCCAAATGAAAACATTTATTCAAATGTAAGATAGCGGGGTTATTTCTAAAGGTTAGCAAGCCACGAAGGGTGAAGCCAAGGTTAGAATTTTAGAATTCATATGCTATCTCTAGTTTGATTTTGAACATGCTTTAATGGTTATGCTTGATAGCCTGAAAGTTTAGGCGTTTTTGTCTTTAAAATTGACCAAAGAAAGCTTTCCGTCGACTATTCACCGCGACGAAATCCTTTGCAATTGCCTCTAGGTCAAGCTTTTCAACTTTTTCTTTGTATATAAACAGCAACATGATGTGATTTAGCCTTTTTTGTGTCATTCTTGATCGCAAGTAGTTCTTCAAAAGTCGAAGTGCAGAGAAAGTTCTTTCTGCAGTTGCAGACGACATTGGGATAGTCAGGTAAACACGTAACAGTCGGTCGACTTCGCTGAACATAGTTTTAGAGAAGTTTCCTGTATTCATCACATCACAGAGAGTGTTCATTGACGTGACTTTCTTTATTCCAAAGTGATATTGTTCGTTAGCTGTCTTTATTAAATCTGGCAGCATCGCTAACTGAACTTTGAGACGCTCCATGTTTAAATCAGTGGAGTATTTCTCTACGAACTCTGCGGAAAGTTTAACAGGAATATCATTACACGATTTCAAAAGCACCTGCTCAATCTCGTTTATAATCTTTAGAGACTTCTGATCAAAACGCCTTTTGAGTTCAGAAGCAAGGATATCTAGAACTTCAAAATATTGTTTTCGGTAGTAATCTTCTGGTGTTGCAAAACGATAATTAGCAGACCCACCATCCACTCTCCTCGGAATTCGTATGTGTCTAGGTATTGCTGGAGGGTCAGTATGGTCCTTTGCTTCGGCTACAGTTGCTTGGTAAAATGTACCAAACTGATCTTCAGATCTCTGCCGTTCGAGAAATTTGAGTGCATTAGCAGCTGCAGAGGTGGCTTCTTGTGTATTTAGAGTACTGCTTTGCAATGTCTTTGAAAGTTCTTCCATTGCGCTGAAGACCATAAAGGATAGCTTCAAACCAAAGAATGCGCTAAATTTTTCCATCAGTGCCATAAAACCAGAAGATTTTTTCGATGTCTCATCGGACGAATCTTTACCAACAATGTCTAATTCAGTATATATAACATCGTAGTTCTTGATTATAGCATCAAGAGCACCGGTACGCACCGTCCACCTAGTTGGGCAGAGAGGCTTTATTCCAGGTGTGTCATCATTCATCTCAGATTTCAAATTCTTAAAAAGTGCCAACCTTTTGGGTGAAGCACGAATAAGAGTAGCCAAATCTGATGCTAAGCTTAAGGCATCCTTAACACAATCACAATATCTAGCGCATTCTTGTAAGCACAGATTTAAGGAGTGAGCCAAGCAATGGATGTACACTGCTTTTGGTTCTTCCATAGCAATTCTTGTGGAAACTCCAGAAATGTGACCAGCCATGTTTGATGCTCCATCGTAGGCCTGACCACGGCACTGAGTCAACTGCAGATTACAACGTAACAGGACATCTTTAAGGGTAGAAGTAAGTGTTTTTGCATCAGTCATTTCTAATTCGAGACCAACCAAATCTTCATGAACTATGTAATGGTCATCAACCCATCTTAGGGAAACTGCTAGTTGCTCTGAGCCACTGATATCTCTCGTTTCGCCAGCAATAAGAGCAAACCACTGAGCTTCCCGTATATCATGAAGAAGTTCCCACAGAATTCTATGGGCCATTAGCTGAATCAACTCATTGATGATGTCATGTGACTTATATGAACTATTCTTTAACCATTCTTTCAGTACAGGAACATCTTCTGAGCGGCACTTTAAAATTTCTACAAGGTTACCCTCATCTTCTTTGTATCCCCTAATGGCCACTCCTTGTCGCACTATATATTTTAGGGACGACAATTGCTTCAATGCTTCCCTTCGTTCAGCTTGTTCTTCAGCATGATGGGTATTAAGTTGAGCAGAAACGCTTGGTTGCTGGAGTGCTTGAAACTGGAACAATGCTTCTCGATGGATATGACACTTCTCGTGTTCTCGAAGCCTCTGACTAGCTTTCTTCCAATTGTCAAACCCTTTTTTGATAAAGGCTTCCTCACACTTTTGGCTGAATTTTAAATCTCTATGAGAGATGAATCGACAATAGAAGCAAAAAACTTTCTTCTGTGACACACAAAATGACAACCAGTTGTGCGTTACCAGTTGTGTTATCTATGCGTAATTCAAGTTAGGCTGGTAAGCTTGAGTTTGTTCAGGAAAGCAGCATTCGTTGTCACAGTTAGTTGCCTGGCTCGTAGCAGCATCAGTCGTTTCCATTAAATAATTTGAACCCCTAGCAAAATTCAGTTTGATCTAGTTTCAATTGAATTTATTTCACAAAAAAAAATTAAACAAGTTAGGTGAAAGACAGTAATGACACCGGCTTTTTGCTTTGCCAAATTCTCAGCCTCAAAAGTTAAAACATAATGACATATTTACCTTGGATCGTCTTCGTCATTCTCAACCTCACTGTGAACGATTTCAGGACGACTTGAACTTGAAGTGTTGCCAGAAGAGGGTGGTTCTTGTTCGATAATTGACCAAGTACCACTTTCACTTTCTACAGTTAATGCATCGTTTTGCCTGTATTCAGAATTTTCGTTTTCTGTATTTAGGTCATGCAAGTCAAGCTTTAATTAAACCTTAAACCTTCACGCCTTTGCCGCTTCCGTGGTAGAGGTGAAAAGAACTTAAACAGTTTTGACTGCTCCATTGATCACTATTTACTTTTATTAAAATTGTTTTAATATTCATGCAGTTTTTTTGCTTTTTTCTCGCCCCACGTGGATTTGTTTAGAAGGATTATGGCTTGGTTTGGATAGGTAACGAAATTTATTGCTATCCTTAGATCTCTGAAATGCAGTTTTACATAAAGTATTTCCTCCAAATAAACAAATGCAATTTATGCAAGATGGCGGTCGGAAATTTCAAGATGTGAGACAATTTTAACCATCTTAACTCATGAATTTTTTATCAATGCTTCAGATTTAAAGGTAAAGATAGGTAAAAAAAATCAATTTAAATACACTTTTTGCTTACTCAAATGTTCAATGAAACACAATGTCTGTTATATTGTCTATTTCGTAATTTTATATTTTTCCAGTAAATATTTTGGGGGGCTTAGCCCCCCCCTTTTTTACTTTTGGGGGAGCTGAAGCCCCCTTAGCCCCCCCAGTTCCGCCACCACTGACACATATATGGGGAAATTTTGTCCCATCTAAAAGAGATTTCGTCTTTGGACTGCTTTTTAACATTGTGAGACTTGTTTTTCATAGTGAAGTTATCGATGGGTTGTTCGAATTGAAGGTCGTCACAAAGGTAAGGATATTTTCTGCAGCTTGTCTGGGTTGAGGTGTCCTTAGTTCCTTTTGGTTTAATGCCCTTGCTTTGTCTATCCCGATTGTTATTATTTTCTTTGGGTAACCTCTTTCACATAATATGTCTTCTAGTTCTTTTAATCTTGTCTTCTTTGTCTCAATGTCATCTGCAATTGTGCATATTCTACTGGCCAGGTTATAATGTATGTTTCTTTTGATGTGGCGTGGATGGTTCGATGTGTAGTCGAGGCATTATCTGGTGTCAGTAGCTTGGTATTTTATATCTGTGGAAAGTCGGTAATTGTCTTTTTTTATTTGTACGTCCAGGAAAGCTAACTGTTTTGTACTCTGTTCAATTGTGGATTGTGTATTCGGATCTAGGGAGTTCAGAAGGGCATGGAACTGTCGAAGGGCATGGAACTGTCGAAGGGCATGGAACTGTCGAAGGGCATGGAACTGTCGAAGACCGTCTTCTCCAAATATCCAGTTGATGAAGCAATCGTCGAGATATCGAAGCTAGTTGTCTTTGATGTAAGATCCTGTCATATCTCAGAATAGTCCTTATGCTTGATCATACATGTTTCTTTTTCTGAAGGAGTTGTGTCATTGAAGACGAATGTGTTGTTGTTTAACATTAGGTTAGTTCCTTCGATAAATTCTCTAGGAAAACGACAGGGGATACTCTCTGGATATAAAGTCAACCAATATTCTATGGCTTTGATTCCTAGTTCGTGAGGGATAATTGTGTACAAGCTTGTAATGTCGAAACTGGTCAAGATAGTCTCACTGGGAACGTTGCGGGGTAGTTTGTTGATGAATTCAGTGCTGTTTCTTAAGTTGCTTCTTACAAACGTTACCAAGGGTTTGATGAGGATACCTATTAAGTTGCTTAGATGACTTGTGGGGTAGTTTGGTCCGCCAACGATTGGCCTAAATTTTAGGTCCCAAGGTTGGTTAATCTTGACATATGTTCTTGTACTGTGGTTCGCACCGCTGATTATGGATTGACTCTTATGTATCTTTATGTATCTTTGTTATTACTCAGTCATTATTATTGCTGAAGCTTGCTCGTCAGTTCTAACATTACCGTTTACCTCTTACAAAATTAACAATGTAGTTAACAGTGTTCTGGTGACCAGGTGGTTATGATTTAAAAGCAAAATCAGTTACTTTGGTATAAAAACCAATGTTTTACATAAAAAAGTTATTCCGACATCTCAGCTGTTTTTCCACCTTTCATTATAGGAAAATACAAAGGAAAATTCTAAGTGGCTTATTTTGCTTGATTAAAAACGCCCCTAAAATAAGTAGCTGGAAAATCTACAACTTTTCTCTTAATGTCCTACGATATACTTCATGTAGATATATATCTGCATATAGAAATATACAAATATACATGTTTGAAATAAATAGACATGTCTGACCATGACTTTGAAATAAAGTCGAAATATCACCGTAGTTTTGCCTCGGTCTTATTTTGTTCTAACTTGGATATTAAGCTACAGGATGACGTATTGCGGGTTGTTTCATTTTTTACTTTTTAGACTGCCAGGTTGTTTACAGTTTTCTTACGTTTTGTTGCAGGAATTTGTTGAACATGTTGTTCAAACAATGAGACGTGTCAATAGGAACCAATCTAATTTGCTCGCGAAGTGCGCTTGAGGGTAATTTCCCCAGTAACACGTTCAAGTTACACACTACTGAGGCTGATTGTAGACTGGGATTATAAGTGGCAGTAATGACATGACCAGCAATTGGTTACTACCTCTTTCAAGAGCTTTTCAAGTTATTAATTTCATCACACATCAGTCTTCTGCATTCTTACCCTTGCCATGTCCAACAAAAAATTTTCAAACAAAGCCCAAATATGATGACTTGTATACACTTCCTTCATTTCTACTTCCGTGTCCACATAACAATGAATAAGGAAGTCAACATATGCATCTTTAACCTTAAGGAAACAAACATAACGTCAGGAAAAGGGAAAATACGAAAAAGCTATATGAAAACAGAGGAAAATGAAGGGCAATTAGTTGTCACCAAAGTTGACTTGAATCACCGAAAACCTCGTACTAACCGAAGTTCGATTTACTAGACACATGTAATCTATCTTTTCCATGTTGGAAAGGGTTGACTAACGCAACCTAACTTCAATGTCTTTGTCAGATCGAGCGAATTCCAACTCAGCACCAACTCCAAGAATTCCAACTTTCCTTAGGTGACTATACTATTGAGATATAAATACAACTAACGGAGGCACTGTAATCACCCGTATCATTTCCGTTAGCTGGTTGGCAAACAACCGAGCATTTGTTAAGTTCGTCCCACACCAGTTTGACATAGTAGCGCTAGGTTGATCAACTACTGCTTTCTCTGGCAAAATCCCGACTAGTTTCACTTTTTTTTTTTTTTTAAAGAGTTCACGTAACAAGAAACAAGGGGAGAATCTCTTTAGCTTTAGAAACGTTCTCCCAATGACAAGTAAGATTTTCTGCTACTAATTAGAGTAAAATTAAAAAGCATATACTGACTGAACAGTTGAACGTGTTTAGGTGCTCGTTATAATTTATAGACTTCGGAGCCAATCGAACAAGTTCGGCTGTAAAATAAACGTGACTTTCGGAATCAGTTGAACATAAAATGATTCAATGTGGTTGAACACGGTTTTTCTAATTTTTCTCACCTCATACTTTCCTTTGTCATAGGTCAGGAAATATCTCCAAATTTCGCGGAGAAGAAAGCAATGATAGGAATTTAAGCTAGTACGGGAATATCAAGGACTTTCCTCTGTTTCCATGGTAACAAGAGGAATAGAAAACAACCTTGAAAATGTAGTTTTATCTAGGGAGCGCAAAACCCATCATTAACTTTTCTTTTTGAGTTGTACAAGGTTCATAATAAATAAATCTTATCTTGAGATACCAATTTGATGACGTACTGAAAATTTTTAAACTTCTAAGAAAACAGTGGGTTCGACTACAACAGAAAATACCGCGGAGTTTCTCTGTTTGATTCCAGTTTTTAAACTTTCACCAAATGTATTGCGAGGCTAACAAATATTCCACCAAATTTATACACCGTTTTAAAGTCTATATTTTGAAAACTAGTCATTTGTATTGCAGGCAGTAATACGGTCGATTGCACTTTTTCACACAACTATGCATGCCCAGTCTTGGACCAACGTGCGACGGGGTGCGCTGGGTGAGGTTCGATCTTGCGCGGAGCTAGCGAATCAAAGAATCCAAGGTAGTGATTACAGAGTTATGTTTGTCACTATTTTGTTAGTACAGGAGATACACACTCATCATCTCCACACGAGACGCTTATTCTAGGCCTTAAGGAAAATAGAAAGCAGCACAACGTAGACCAGAGTAAAATTTACGATCTTTGTTTTGTCATTTTTTGTTTCTTTCTTTCATTTTTCATACAAACCAGAACCCAGAACTTCTTACAACCAGGCAATAGTTATATTTATAAAATACGCAAAGATTCGGACTAGGTGTCATAATCCAGCATGAACAAGAAAAAATAAATTTCGCTGACATGACTGTTTAGACGTTCGAAACACGTGTCACATTCCCGCTCAGTGAGTGTTCACGTTTTGTTTGTACATGCCACTTATCGATATGAAACTTAGTTCAGCCACCTTTATCAACTCAACTAGAAAACCAGGATTTCCTAACGCCGAGGGCACATCGTGCGCAGCTTGATTTCCTTCCAAAAGGAAATTTTGGCATTTGGAAAGGAAAAAAAAGGAAATACAATTTGGATGGATATTGGAAGGAAATTTGATCAAACAGAAGGAAAATTTGAAATTCGAGATTTTTTTTAATTAAAAGTTGATGAAAGTGCTTGTTTTTTTTTTAACTTTTGGCTTCAAAAACGTGGTAGTGTAGAACGCGAAGAGTGAAGGGAATAACTTAATGACCTTACTGCGTTGAATTAGTGCCCCTACCCTAGGAACTGGCTGCTCATTCAGGAACACATAAACATTAAACAAGCAATAAGTCAATACAAACTTAGTTCAGCAACCTTTATCAACTCAACTAGAAAACCAGGATTTGCTAACACCGAGGGAACATCGTGCGTAGCTTGAGAAGCTGAATATTTTAGTCTAAGTTCCATTCATTTTCAAGTGTAGAGAATCACCGATCATCTACAGTATATCGTGGAAGAGGTCGACTAACTCCAGCTTGAATTTGATTCTAAGTAAATCTAATTGATTCTAAGTAGTAAATCCCATACAGTTTGGGAGAGAATATTGTATCACTCCTAAAATATGAATACATTTAAATGGCCATGTTTACAGACTATTTTGAAGTTTCAGTAAATTTTAAAAAGAAAATCGAAGGGAAAAGTTCATAATTCAAATTAATACTCTGTATACGATTTACAGCATACTAATTAGCGAAAACCAGCCAATTTCTTTCGTTTTTTCTTCGCGAATTATGAATGTGTATAACTGATCGGCAAGATATGCTTTGAATAATTAAATGACGAGTAGGCAACAAGGGGAGCGCAATGGTGCCAATTGCTTCCTCCTGCATTAGTGGGAATTTTTTTGTTTCCAAACAGGATTTCATTTTAGCCCAAATGGACGTTTTCTGCAATCATTTTCCAATATTTGCCATAAATATCTTTTTGGAGCGTTCTTAGAAGGTCGCTTCGCGACCTTTCATTCAAGGAAGCTTTTTTTTTAAAATTTTTTCCCCTCTTTGTTTCAGAAATCCTAATCGGTCGCTGGCATCAGGTAAGGAGCCTAGTTCACACTAATCAAATATTTAACCACAATAAATGCACTTAAAGTTTAAAGCACAATGTTTAGAATATTTTGCCAATTAGTCAAGCCTTCTTTTACATTGTCGCCACTAAATTAGTCAGGTAGATTAAGCAGTACAGATATTAAAGAGTGGGCTTACTTAGTATCAATCTCTTCAAATATGCAAAATATTGGATATATTAAGTAAATCAGTCCTTTCAAGTTTTATTAGGGTATTGATGTTTTTATCCGAGGATTTTTGGCTGAGAACATTCTTTAAAAATGAGCTAAAGAATCCAGTTTTTCTGGACAAAAAGAGTTACTTCTACGAATTATTTACTATTTGAATCGTCACTTACTTCAGGAATGCAGTCAGGATGAGTAACCACTCTCACGATGTCATCCAGGGAGAGAAGGCTGTGACATTTAATCTCTGTGTTTGCATTCTTCCCTTCAGTACACGACGCCAAAAGTTTTACAAGATGTATGTGGTATGAAAGAGGACTTGATTCTTCGAAATAATCCCTTTCTGACCTCATCATCTCCAGTAAGGGCTCCTGCATTTTTCGCTCATTAAAAAACAAAAGCACATCTTCTCCAGCATTTAGAAACTATGTAAGAAAACAAGAAAAGCATTCATACATTTGAATTTCAGATATATATCTAAGTTCTGTTGCAATGCGTTTTTAGTTGTTCCACCTTGTTAACTAGCTCCTGAAACAGGGACCAATCGACGCGAAAAGTTTAAATAAGGAATATTAATTATTATACATTCAAACTTCATTCTTGCTTCTTATTGGTCGACATTTACCAGTGAATTCTCCATGTCCGGAAGTCGTGACATCATTATCGTCGAATATCGTAAATTATTTGACAGAGCTGTCCAAAAATAAATTTTTGGACGCTGATGACGTAACCACCTCAAGGCCACGAAAATTACAAAACAGCAAAAGTGGCCTGCAGCAATTTGGAAAGTTAATCGCACGAGCCTTTTTATTGTAAATCTTTTCTTGCATCTATCGCTGCTGTGAATGCATAATAAAACAATTATTGGATTTGGCTTACGCATAATATCAAGAATTATCCAGACCTCGGTCAATGCTATCTGCCTCGGTCTGGATAATTTTTGATATCATGCTCAGCCTCATCCAATAATTGTTTAATAACGTTAAATTTATTACCTCTTTTTGTTCCTGTGCATTTAAGATGACTGGCCGAGTCCAAGCTTCACAAGGAGAAACTTTCATCAACTAAAGTCTCACTTTCTTTGATATTATGCTCAGAATATTTCCTGGTGTTTCCCTCACTCAGGGTTATGAGAACCACAGATATCAAAACATGACCGAAGGTATAAATGTCAAACGATTTCTGAGGGTTTGCAACTAAGGTGGGTATTATATACTCAGGGGTGATTAAGCAAAGTTAAGTATTCCTGATACCCTAACTTTGCTTAGCTAATCTGGTTTGTAGCAACACTGTTGAAAGTATGGTGATACACCATGCAAAATAGCCAGCCAACAAATCAGTTTTTAAGCATATATGAATAAATGTTGTAAGGACAATTACTCAACATTTAGGCGACTACATTACGGAAGTCTTTGACGACGTTTCCGACGCCTCAGTAACATCGTCTTAAAGGATACAAAATCCACGAAATACTAACGTCGTTATGATGGATACAAAATTTATTTTACCTCTGACATGATAAAGTCCTGGCACTTTCTGACGGCTTGGTTCTCTGCTTTGACCAACGTTTGAAGACTCTTTAAATATTGTACTTGGCGACCTCCTGTTTCAATCGACCGAACAAAATTATGGATAACTTTGTCTGGCACTTCACTGCAAAGTGCTAAGTTATCTGCATAGATATGCTGAACGGTCTGAGCTTCCATGAGCTAAAAATTGATAGATAAATAAGGCCTCGAGTAAGGATGGAGCATTATCTTTCCCTCACAGATCTGACGAACATATAACCAGAAACAGTATACTAAAAACAACGTACATGCTTATTTAAGTGTATTACATTTCATTATCATGCATCATTATCATGATCATCACTATCGTAGTCTTTATCAATATGCTTTTATCATTATTATCTTCATTCGTTATCCTCATTTATTACGCTCGTCATCATCCCCATCATTATCCTCATCACAGTCCCTATAATTATCCTTAAAATTGTCCTTATCGTTATCCTTGTTGTTCTCGTTATCATTATCGTTACGATTATCATTACTATTACCGTTACCATTATCCTTGTCCTGATCATTATCAGAATCCGCATCACAATCAGTCATAACTATTACATCGTGAGCACAATCATATGTATTTTCATGCACAATTATCATTATAATGACATTATCGTATAATCGTTATCACGATCATCAGTACCATCATCATTAACAACATTATAAGCATCATTTTATTATAATGATCAAAATTCTTACCCCAGGAACTAAAAAAAGATCTAAATGTTTATTCAGTATAGCTTGATTCTGTTTGTTCCCTAGACAGAAATACTGCAAAAATTCATGAGCCAATTTCATGACGTCTTTCATATAGATGTCTTTGTTCTACAAAACAAGAATGAATTAATCAGTATGTTAATTAAAGGTAAATTTTTTAAACAGCACATGGTCAAGCCACAAATAATGACAGGCGAGTAAGTAAACCAAACCAACCTTCTGGCTAGCTGGCTAGCTGGCTAGCCGACAGACCAAACCAACCAAGTCATACATTGAAGCCAACCAATTACCAAATCAACCAATCCAACTCAACCAACCGAAGCCACCAACTAATCAAACTCACCAACCAACCAACCCAGCCAATAACACCAATCATCAAGCAACCAAAGCAACTCAGTTAGCAGTGTAATCGACTAAACCAACTTAACAACCAGCAAAAACGAACACATCAACCTAATCAGTCCCCAAACCAACGAAACCAACAACAGAAAACCAATCAAAACAGAAATCACACTTACCAAAACAACAGATACCCCGAACCACTTACCAAACAACTAAGCCAACAGACTAACCTAAAAAAGCTCAGCAACACACCTAGAGAACGTAGCAACCAACCCGTATAACCCACCAACCAACACATCCCAATTTAGCAACCAATGCACCACAAGCCAAGCAACCAACGTACCCCCAGACCAGCAAACAACCCAATTAGCAGTTAACATATTCCAGCACAAACACCCAATACCAACCCAACCACCAAACCCAGTCCAACCCTCAAAACAGATAAAGTCAGTCCAGTCCAACCTAATCCAGCAACACACCCAATCCAACCAGCAAGCAAACCAACCTAATCAGCAACTCAAACTAATCAAACCGACTAACTAACCACCCAACCAACCAACCAACCAACCAACCAATCCAATAACCCAACCGACAAACCTACGAGCAACACCAACCACCAACCCAATCAACATCAGCAACATAACCGATCCAACGGAACGAACTAACGCAACCTACCAACAACTAAGAGTCAACCCAACCAACTACCCATCCTAGCTAGCCAAATATCTAACCCCCAAACTAACTAACCAACTAACTGATTGACCGACTGACCCACCTGACTGACCGACCGACTGACGGACGGACAGACTGACTGACCAACCGATCGACCAATCGACCGACCGACCGAACAACTAACTAACTGATCAACTAACCGACTAACTAACTCCCTAACTAACCCCCTAACTAACCCCCTAACTAACCCTCTAACTAAGCTCCTAACTACCCCCTAACTAACCCCCTAATTAACCCCCTCACTAACCAAGTAACCAACTAACCCCCTAACTAACTAACTGACTAACCCAACAATAACCCAAGAGGATTTGAAATGTACATTGAACCAAATGAAAATTAGCAAGTCAGCTGGACCTGACAAGATTTCAGCAAAATTACTAAAGGAAGCAGGTGACTCAATAATTGAGTCTTTGGTTTATATTTTCAATTTATCGTTAGAAACAGGGATTTTCCCTGAAGATTTGAAAGTAGCTTGTGTCTCACCTATTCACAAAGCCGGATCTAGATCTGATTGCGGAAATTATCGACCCATATCTGTTATTTCCGTAGTTACAAAACTTATTGAAAAAATCGTTTATAATCAATTATCCTCTTTCCTAGAAACTAACAAAATCATTATATCTCAGCAATCAGGCTTTCGGAAAAAACACTCGACAGAGACCACACTTCTTCATTCCACAAACCAGTGGCTATTCAATATGGATAATGGTCTCGTCAACGGTGTTCTATTTCTTGATTTAAAAAAGGCGTTCGACACCGTTGACCATAACATACTTATATCCAAACTCAAAATGTACGGTGTGCACGGAACTTCCCTCCGGTGGTTTCAGTCATACATTCACAACCGTAAGCAAATTTGTAAAGTGAATCAAGCGATGACGGGAACGAAGACTGTAAGCTGCGGTGTACCGCAAGGGTCTAACCTTGGACCGCTACTGTTTTTACTATATATCAATGATTTGCCAAACTGTCTTAAAAAAACAAATGCAGCCTTATTCGCCGATGACACTAACTTATCGTGCGAGGGAAGCCATTCTTTACAAATCGAAGAAAAATTTAAATCAGATCTTGAAAATGTCCATAAATGCTTGTTGTCAAACAAATTAACTTTGAATAATGAAAAGACTGAGCACATGATTATCGGATCACGACAAAGATTACAAGCATCCTCAGATAATGACCCTGTCTTAACGATTGGGGAGTAGACTATTAAACGAGTATCAAATAAAAACATGTTAGGTGTAATCATCGATGAACAGCTGAAATGGGACAAACACAATGACGGGCAATGCAAAACTATACCTAGAAATCTTAGCTTGTTAAAAAAAGCTAAACAGTTTGCACCTCAAGATACTTTTATCACCATGTATAATGCACTGGTATTGCCCCATTTCAATTATTGTTCTACTGTATGGCATGATGGTAACAATTCTAATATAGATAAACTATTCAAACTGCAGAAGCGCGCAGCTAGGATTATTACTGGATCTACATATGAAATTCGGTCAGTCGAAATCTTTAATAACTTAAAATGGTCTCCCGTCATCAACACTTTGAATCAACGTGAATCGATGATGATGTACAAAATACTTAAGGGTTTAGCAACAAACTATTTGTCACAATTGTTCAACACATGTGATAACCACTATTATAACTTACGGAGTAATAACACCAATCTTATATTAAATAAGCCAAAAACTGATTTCCTAAAGAGACGTTTTTCCTATAGAGGAGCTGTGTGTTCGAACAGGTTAGATGAACATATAGTAAACAATATTAATACAAAGACCTTGAAAACATTCAAAAATCTGTTAGCCAACCAGTGAATAGTTCACTTATTTTATTTTGTAAATAGCTATATATAGTTTGATATATAGGTATGTAATATATTAGCTTGATGTTTTTAAGTAGAAATTTACACGGCCCTTTGAAAAGCAGACTATCTGAAAGGCTACCGTGTTTAAATAACATTAAATAATAATAATAATAATAATAATAATAATAATAATAATAATAATAATAATAATAACCGAGCAACTCCCAGGTAGGCCACCAAGTAGATCAGCCGGCAAGCCTTGCATCTAGCCCGTGATCCACACAACAGGCCAACAAAACTACAAAATCAACCAAGACCATAAATAGCAACTAGTTGTGATTACGTTTTAACTCTTACCTTCTCATAAGGAATTTGCAGAAGTTCTATCACCACAGTGTGTGCTCCCATATTTCTAAGGAGCCTCTGTTCGTGCTTTTTGTTTTTTGTCTTTCCGTTCGTAACTGTAACGCACAGGTCACAAAGTCTTTCCAGGATCTAGTAGGGAAAGAAGAATCATGAAAGTAAAACAAAACTACAAAGGGTTGTTCAGAAAGTACACTTCATCATGTACAGTATACCTACGTCTTTCATACCTGCTCAATAGTTTTGTAGTTTTTTAGCAATGAAATTTCTTCTTGTGAATAATCTCCATTTGCCTCTGAGGATTCTTCACTAGGCAGTCGGGGACGAGATACCTAACAATGCAAAAAGAAATATCACGTTTTTATAGCAGTCGATGGAAAGTTGCTAAACTAAAAAGAAAAAAAAGGAAAACCAAACACGACTTAAAAGAGAGATTAGAACACTGCACATCTCCATCAAGATATGAAAACAGCAAACTGACCTAATTCAAAACAAGTCTTGCTAGAACATGCCTCTACAGACTTTACTTCCAATGGTGGGCGATTTAATCAATCTTTTTTGCTCGTAAATTAGCCTAACAAACTTTACTAGTGGGTATAGGTGTTTTTGTCGTACATGTTGCGTATACCAAGAGCTAAGAGCTTGCCCCTTGGAAAAAATCCTGTCCAGGAATAATCAGAATGATAAGAAATAGCTGCGTTTATTTCTTATTTTTACGAGTCTTCGCTGTTAATATGAAAGTAGTAATTTCTAAAGGTACAGCTTTTAAATAACTTTACCTGGTAGTCAACACTTTCGGAAAAACTGTCCAAGGACTTTGTTTCAAATTTCGAAGTGTCTTTATTCGAATTTCTTTTCCTTACGTTATCTGCTCTTTTATGCTCCGATTCTGTTTTCACCTTAAAAACCCACAATTCTGACTTCTCCACCAACAACCGCAACCGATCCAAATCAGACTTGATTTGCTTATAGTTTTCTACATCGTTGGCCGATACCAGTAACTGAACCTGAAAAAATTATGATCAAAGGAAGAGTTTAGAGTAACTGTGCAAGAGAAAGGGCTCTTTATCAGCTAGAAACAGCAAAACAAATCAACAACGTTGGTCAAGACGTTATTCAAAATTGTTAGTATTCCATTTAATTGAGATTCGAAAGTGTCCATTTTGACCCTTTCTAGACTAGCGTCTTCCTCTCCTAAATAAAAGAATTAACGCATCAGCCAGAATGAACGCATTTTTGTTAGAATAAAGCATACAATTTTTTTTTTGTGCTGATACTCCAGAAAGTATTATTATATGTAATGTATGATACATAGATATATATATATATGTGTGTGTGTGTGTGTGTGTGTGTGTGTGTGTGTGTGTGTGTGTATATATATGTTAATATTTTGTTCTCCGGATTTGTGTTTTGGTGACTCACCAAAACACAAATCCGGAGAACAAAATCATAACATTACTATGCCTGGATTACAAGTATTCAATTCATATATATATATATATATATATTCGGATATAGGCGTGGAAGTTGGTATCTTGAAGAGTGCTCAATGCTTTTACGGCAGAGCGAGTTTTACTCGGTTTCTAAAAATCTGAAATATTTTTTGCTAGTTTAAGTTTCACGCATTTCAGCGATCATCAGGCAACTAATACAAAACCGTTTCAACTAGACCTATATATGTGACACTAAAATATTTAAGTTATTTAAGTTATTCCGGTTACGTAAGTCCTTTGTGCGGGAGGTTCTGCACGAAGAATTTTCTTTTATGGCGGCATTTAGAAATAAGTTCTGATCTTTTGTTCAGGAGAGTTTCTTTGTTTAACTTAATGATCCACAGCTTTTCTTCGAGACAAAGGGGGCATCTTTTTGATCCATTCTGGAACAAGGAGGTTATTTTTAGGATTGACCATTTCATGGTAAATGGTTTTTTGCTCTTTTTCAGATTCCAAACATAATTAGCGAGTTCAGTTTCGTTGGCATATTTCTCTTCTCGGAATGACTTCTGGTGGTTGCGGAATCTTTCTTTAAATTCGTTTGCTGTCATTCACACATAGCATGTGGTGTTGTTGTCATCCGTCGATGTGACCTCAGCTTTATAAACGACGCATGGCGTGCGGCACTGGCCATCTAGCGGGCACTGACTTTTTGTTCTGCAGTTGCAGGCGGCGTTGTCGTTAGGTAGTTTCGTCGTGTTGTTTCTCATTACTTGGACGTTGTGTTTATTGATTTCCGCTCTAATGTTAGGCATGCAGCTGTAACTTATTTTCACAGTGTTGCGGTTGAAAATTTGATGTAGAGGGTGGCCTTCAGGAAACTGCCTGTTGATAAGGGCAATAAACTTTCTTCCGGTGTTGGTTTTCACATTTTTACTGAACGGTGGGTTGAACCAGATAATGTTCCTACGGCGGTTTCTTCGTTGGTGTAAGTGAGTGTGTGGTTGTAGTTACTGCGTGTTAGAGCTTCTTGGTAGGGCGCAGATGCTGTCTGAAAAGTTTCTTCGTTGCAGGATAGTTGCGATAGTCTGTTGTTGATGGATTTAGGGAGTTGGGTAAGGATGGATTTTGGGTGGTTGGATCTGCTGTTAATGTATATAGGCTCATCATTCGGTTTTCGGTACGGGAAGTATGTCGAGTTGGCGAGGTTGAATGTGACGTCGAGAAAGTGCACAATCTTCAGGTTTGCTTCAGCAGTGATCTTTAAACCCAGTCCGTTAAAGATCTGGATTAAATCCTTTCTTGCTTTATCCGCCAGTCGTCCGCTGTTGGTTTTCAAGACGGCTAGGCCGTCGTCCCTATACAGGCCGATTTTCTCCTTACCGAATCTTTCTTCGAGGTTGCTCAGGATATAAAGACCGACGAGCTCGCAAACCTCGGCTCCGTCGAAGCTTCCCATGGTTACATCAAATGTTGAGGAAGAACCCTTTTTAACCCACGGTCTTTCTTTGGAGAATAGAAGAGACTTGCGCGCGTGCGTGATGACTTCTATGTGCTCTTCCGGGATATTAACTTTTTCGCTGGCCCAGGTAAGTGCTTTAGTTAGGAGGTTTTCGTGATGGACGGATAGAAGTCTACGATATCGAAGGACAGGAAGGTGAGCAGGTGTTTGTCGTTGAGATTTGTATGCTTGACGATCTTCAGACAACTGGAAAAAAAATTCGGTACCGATAGCTCTTATATAGAAGTTATTAAATAAGTTCCTTGGAATGGTTTGACGTCATTGTGTGTTTGCGGTACAATAAATGTTTCGGAGGCAGTGCTTGCTTCGGTGGCGGCACTTTGCAAAGGTTTCCGATCTTTTGTTCAGAAGAGTTTTTGGGTCCGTCTTCATGATAAACATTTTTTCATCCAGGCACAAATTACATGTTGTGCTTTCACTTTTATATGCTTTCGCATTCCTTAATATCGACCATTTAATCGAGTATTCCCGGTTTGAGTATTGTTAGTTTGAGTAATCTTACGGGCGTGAATCTAATAGTAACAACGAACATTCTTTAGTAACAGTTTATCTATTTTGCTCTATCTCCAAAGATATTGAGCACTTTCAGAATCGTTGATAAATCATTGGACTATATGTGTGTATATGTATGTGTATATATACAGTATATATGTATATACAGACAAGCAATAAGTTCAGCTCAATACCGGGATAGAGCGGAATAGTACGACGAAAGGACAAACTTGAATTACTCAGTGATTAAAGTTAAAATGAAGTAATTCAAGTTTATCCATTCGTCGTACTATATGTATATATATATATATATATATATGTGTGTATAAATATATATATAAATATATATATATATATTTATATATATATTTATACACACACACACATATATATATATATGTGTGTGTGTGTGTGTGTGTGTGTGTGTGTGTGTGTGTGTGTGTGTGTGTGTGTGTGTATACCAAAACTGGAATCTAGCTATTGGCTGAAGGATATAGAGTGCTCGATATTTAAAGAGTAGAGCATATACGTTAGTAGAGTTCATTTAAAATGTCATCTGTCGCTACTCAAAGTTTCACGCGTCCTGATGATCGCATGGACGTGTGAAACTCTGAGTAGCGACAAATGACATTTTTAGTTAACTCTACCATATATATATATATATATATATATGTAAAAATTATAAATGAATTACATATAATGTATAAGAAATGTGTAATATGCATGGTTCAAAAGCAAGGACAAATGCGAGAACAAAGGAAAAATAAACAAAAAAACAAAAAACAAAGAAAACAAGATTCAGGTATTAAAGAAATAAGATCAGATATCCAAATTCTGTCTTTGTAGTGATTTCCTGTGTTTTCTTCGTCATTTATTAATAATTAATAATGCATTTATTGTATAATCTACAATGTACGTGATTGACGGTCAGAATTGGTGACTGTACAAGGTGATAGTAAAATCCCATAAAGAAGTTAAATTGCTCCACCCTTCACATTTAAAAGAATATTGAGAGCACTTGCCTGTCTAAATGCCAGTAACACTTCTTGTCGTTGGTTGAAATGTTTCAATAAAAGCTTCAAAGCACCAACAACAAGTTGAGGATAGTCATGGATAATTAAAGATAAGAGAACACGAAGAAATGTGCAGCCACCAGTGCCATCGAAATCTAAGTCATGAGTTTTTGCCCCTCGAATACAAATCCTGAAGTAAAAGTAAGGCAAGATTTACCAAATACAGAAGCAGAGATTATACATTTTAACTCCCAAACTGGCATTCATTTCGAAAACGACGTTATTTGTTCACGATTAGCAAGAACATCTTGTTATGGCACATCAACATTGTCCAAAATTATGTTATTAATTGGTTAGAGTACTGAAAGTCTCCTATAACACATAGCTGATGCTTGTTTGCAAAATCACTAAGTAAAACACGATTTAACAGTCGAGTAATTTTGCCTCCAGCTACAGTAGGCAGGAATGTTGAGTCGAATTATTCAACAGTGTACGACAGTTTACTTTACGAACATGTAAATTGTCTCTTCACGATTTATTGAAAATCTTTGTTTGTTTTTTTTTTAACTTTAATATAAATTTTACTTTAAAAATTTACTCTACTCGTTAAAATCTGTTAATTGAAATTCAATGAAATACATTTGTAAGCGTTTGCTATTAACAACCTTCAGAGTTAAAGAGAACGAACTCTCGTAACAGAAGCTAAAACGTAACATTCCTTGACCAATTGAAAATCTTAGTATCACTTAGAAGTAAACTGTAAAATAAAATTTTTGTTCGGTATTCTTTTGAAATATTTTACCTCGGTGTCACACTCAATAAATTGAATGAAAAACATAAAATTGTTTCTTACCCATAACCTCCAAATAACTGTTCTGCTTGTATACCAACTCGCTCCAGGTCAATTCCTACTTTGAGAAAAAGCAGTGGCACAACTTTGCATTAAATCTAGCTATCTGTAATATTGCGTGCAAGTACGTTTTTTTTTTCCGACTACGGGCTACACGCACTGGAGCTAAAACATTTCTCGACAGGGCCAATGACTGAACCCCCCGATCAGAAATCTCGTAAAAGCCATTAATGATATTTGTTTACGTGACTTAACCACAGAAATGTGAAGTTTCAAAATAGATTAATTATTTCGAATGTTTTTAAACTTTTACGGCTTAGGCCGTAAGTTCCCTCCCAATAATCAGGTAACAATATGTATGATGGCAGATCAAACGTCGTAATTGTATATTAATTAGTTCATTTTAATGACTGATTGGCGGTGTCATAGATGTTTGAGGAACAAACAGGAAAGACATTCTGACACGATGGAATAACTATGGTCCAGCTTCGTTTTTCTAACCGGTTAATCTTGAAACACTAAAAACTATTCTTCCCTAACATAACTAAAAAAGAATGAGATGTTAAATGAAAGAATATTTGTCCAGTAATACAAATATTAAGTTTTCAAAATCTTTACAACTTTCATTGTTTTGTTCTGTCCTCTTGCATATTGCCAGCTCAAAGTTTTCGTTAAGTCATTTGAGAAACAAAGGCAGTGACAAAAATATTACATAACATTCTGACGATGTTATATTTATGTCAATGACGACTGCTATCAATTTTCTAAAAACAAGCATTCGTCTTTTGAGTGGCTACAGACGGAAATACGTGACTTCACCTCAGTAAAACTTACCTTCGCTTCCAGCAGCACTTCCGTTCTTAAGATCAAATTCTCGTCTAAATATTGTCAGAAGGCTTGAAATTCTGTAATCCAGCCGAACGTTTAGGATAAACTCCAAAATTTCAATGATTTTAACTTTTGTTTCCATGACAACTCGATCTTCTTCGAAATCACACGACTTCAAATGTATAATTTGTTCACTTGAATTAAGAATTCCCCAGGGATCTTTAGCACCAGGGAGAACCATTCGACTCACTATGGTACCAATTGTACTGACCGATCTTGAGATGTCTCTTCGAGAAGCTATAAAAAGTTAAAAAGTTCATGAAACACAAGAGTTGTGTAAAGCTAATTACTGGGTAAAAAGATTTTGCATACAGACGACAAACCAGTTACGTATTAAAACGCAGATATGTGATTAAATGTTATGAGCAAGCAGTCAAGGGCCTTTGGTATCCTCATCTGCATTACGGCAAGGATACTGACCCAGGTGTAGTTGTACACAAAGCATCACTGTAGACGCAACGTGTTGTGTCTTGCCATATGCTGTCATTGTCATCGCGTCAAGCTTGAAATGTAAAAGGCCAACGTCACGCAATATCTCCTCAGACCGCTGCTTCCTTGGAGCACCATCCGATATCTTATACTCAGAAGGGCAGTGGGTCTGGATATCGGAGATACTGGTAAAGCGGGGACCCACCATAAGACTGCTGAAGAATCACACAATGAAATTACGATCATGCCTCATGACATTAGGAATTTCATACTTGGATTTAATAAACAACCCATATCAAAACTACTGACGTGTTGTAGAACACTAAGACCGCTGATAAGATTTTTCAAATATCTTGAACATCGGAGAACGAAAAGAGGTCGTAAGGTGTTTATATATCAGTATCAATTACAACCCAATGCATTGTAAGCTTATAAGACATAGTTTGTAAGATGCACAAGAAAGTACTCCAAACCTTTGTTCCGTTCATCGAACCGTTCAAACGCTGAAACGGCTCCGCACTGCACAGCTTATAAACTAGGTCTAGTCACCTAAAGGCCAAAGGAACAGTTGGCACTTACGATTTGCACGCATATATTTAACAAATGTTCACCGAAAGCAAAGTGACCCATTTTCCTTGAGGTCCTACCTCTCCAAAAAAAGTAAATTCACAGACGCATCACCCAGAAAGTCGTAAAATTCCACGTTTCAAGTCGTGGAGCAGACACACAAATTAGAAAAAAATAGCGAAGAAAACATTCCCAGTAGTTGACAGTGAGTTATGGTAGATGTATAGTCAATACAGCATACTCACATATATTTATATGTACACATATATACCTTCAGTTTGTTCTTTTACTGCTTTTGCTCGATCGTACGCACGTTGTTCACCATCAAGAATGGCCAATAGTGTCATTGTCAGCTTTATCAAGTCGTTCAAGCCATAAAATCCAAAGTAAATCAAATGCCGCGCTATTTGAACGACCTGTTTTGAACAAGGAAAAATAAGTGACTTGCAAGTAGTTCATCAGAAAAACAAAAATTGAAAATAAGTCTAGGAGATTAGTTTCCATGACCAGTAGATTTTGAGTGTTATGTTTTCTGTAGAATCGACTTTCAACTGTTTTCAGTTGCTTTTAGCACAACTTCAAAAGCAGCAACGGGACAAGAATGAAAATACTTCTGTCACTAGTAGGTATCGCCTATTACTACCGGCATGCAGAGGTAAGTGCAATGGATTTTGTGTTGGACCTGGTTCTGGTATTACTAGTAGTACTGGTAATAAAGTCAACTCAATGTACCGGGGTCATGCTGTGGTCGTAGCCACCGTGCCTACATCCAGTTGGAAAAAAGTTACTATTTCCCCATGTACTGAACTGGATAGTCTTTGCCGTAGCTTTAGTCTGCTGGGAGTTGTCGTAGGCCTCATTGTAGTGCTTAAAACTTGTTACAAACAATATATCTAAAAACTTGTATAGCGCACTTAATAAACTACCAGGTCATATTGAAAAATTATTCGATGAATAAGAGTTTTTCATACGGGTTGTATTGACTTCTGGGTGGAGCCTTGACTCATTTCAAAAACTAAAGGGTATAGTTTTATCCTTTGGAAGCATGTAACCTTGGGGATGTGTATCTTAACTAGCAACGTTTTTCAAAGTTTTCTTATCCAGTATCTTCAACAAATCACTCAACTCCATAAGAGATAATGTAATTGCCATTGCTTATGGCCCTGTCCACACGTATCCGTTTTTGTTTGAAAGTGCAAAATTTCTTCTTTTTCAAAATATTTCCCTCCATACGATAACGCAACCACAATTTGAAAACGATAAGAGCCTACTTCGGCATCAAAGTAATCCAACCAAGCATTTGGATGTCCTGATCTAACCCCTAATCTTCAAGGTCTTGTTTGTCTTCGTCACCTGTCATGACGTTTCAGATTGGCCGTCGAGATTGGGAGTGAAAGTTACCTGATAAAGTTCAGCCTTCTCCTCACGTAGTCAGTTTGAGCATTCAGCAAAGCTAGGTTGATTTCAAGAAAGGGTATTAGATTTGAAAAGCGATAGAAAAGTGATACGTCCGTCCGCCATCTTAAATCTCGAGCGGGATCCGATACGATAAGGTAGACGTTTTGAAACGTTCCGTTTTCACCCGTCCACACGAGCATAGGAAAACAGCGTTTTCAAGAATTTCCACTCCAGGAAGCGTTTTTGAAAAGTTCCGTTTTCGGTGACCGTATTTGCCGGATAAGTGTGGACGGGAAGGCAATCCGAAAAGAAAAATCGACGTTTTCAAACAAAAATGGATACGTGTGGACGGGGCTTAAATGTTAGCATACTGACCAGAGCTGCTTAACCCTTTCATGCATGACTTTTGTTTTTGTTCTTTGTTCTCTTTCGTTTTTTTGCTTTGTACTTTCATCAGTTCTGTTGTTGCAACTTGTTGTTGCACGACGACGGTATACATGAGAGGGTTAAAACAACTCCAAAGGTGTAAAAACAACGTTCAAAATTCATCACAACGTCAATGATATGTTGTTATCTTAAAATCAATCTACTTTGTGAAATGCCGCCACTATAATAGTTTGTTTAAATTATCTATTAGTAGTGATATGGCGGTGGGAGTAGAATTTTCAATGAAGTTATGGGGATGTCTGCAGGCTTGTCGTAGACTTAACTCTTGAAACTTTGTACATTAAGTTTATAAGGCAATAATAATAAAACATAATACACATATATGTCATTTACTAGTGGGAAGATCCGTATAGAAACATATTTTCTCCAGTCTTTATAAAAACGGTTCAAGGCCAAAGGCCGTTTTAGGGACTACGATAAAAATATTGGAGCCCAGTTCAGTACCTTAAGATGAAGACCCATGATCAAACGTTGCCACTGGCAAGTTTAAAAATAATTTTAATGAGGTTTCGTTGCTACATGCATTATCATCAGCAATTTTATCCACTTTGAAGATGTTGCATGCAGCAACGAACTGTCAGTAAAATTATTTTTAAACTTGCCGTTGGACTCCTTTGATTATGGGTCTTCATCTTAGGATACTGAGCTGGGCTCTAATATTCCTACTGAGACTACGTTTCCCGCCCATACAATCCATCGATATGGTTCTGACTAAAGTGAATAACATATACCTTGCGTTGTCCCAAAACAATGACAACTGGAAGTCAAATTAAATTTTATGCTACTTGTTAACGAAGGAAACAAGAAAGACAACAGAAATTACAGTTGTCATTTTTAGTAAGAATGTCAATGAAATGGACTAAGCTTTTGGGGTGAAAAAAAGACTGTATAAGAAACTATGGTCTGCGTCGTAGCCCGACTTTTCACCCGGGCGAAAATCCGGATAAAAAGCTGGGCAGCGACGCAGGTTAAAGAAATTAATGCTAACAGTCAAATGATGTTTGGCGGGAATCCCGTTGATTGTGGTCAAATATCATAAAAAGCCGCCCGTTGCGATAGCAAATGAAACTGCACGAAGACTCAGGTTTACACGCGATCACGACTAATTTTAGTAATAGTTCATTATTACCGGGACAAGTCTTGAGTCAACGAAACGAAAACTTGCAACTAAAAAATTTATCGGTCTTCTAAAAAATTAACGTTGTCAATCTCGTTACAGTTTCGGGAAGAAGCCTTTAAACTCGTTTTTGCATAATTTTCATTGGATATGTCATCACCTATAAATTGTTCACTCTTGCACGTTGCAATCACAAACGCACTTAGATCGATTGATAGAAAATATAAAAGCAAATTTGAGACAAACCTCGTACGTTAGCTTGTTTTGTTCTTTGTTGTTAAATGCCCAGATGTTTGAGCTGATATGGCGTAAATATTCTTCAACAAAGTAGATAGTGTTTGTAAACTTTTCGCGGTTTTTCTGATGATCCTCGCCAAGAATATCCTGTTGATCATAGCTGAAATAAAAGTTGAAAGAATTTCACCATTCTGGCGTACAAAACTCTTACACGGAACTGGCTTTGGGAGCTTTCACATATTACCTAATCAAGGCGGGGGAGGGGGGTGTTTGGAATTGCTTATTCTTGATTATGGGGGAGGGTGAGGGTTAGACATAAAAAAATTCAAACGTGTTATTTGTTCAATTTTTAAGAAAAACAGCCCAAGTACAAACCATTTTGTTCTTTTCCATTTGAACTATCTAAAGTTTACGTTTTTTCGTGGCTTCGAAAACCTGTTTTGAGAAATCTGCGATATTAATATTTTAGTCAGGTTGGTAGTGTTTTTACATTATTAAATAAATGCCGAATATCTACAAAACCACAAAACTAGAGCTTTTGAATTAAATCTACAACATGATTAGCACCAAAAACTGTATCTATGCTAGTGGAATATCTTGGAACAAAAGGGGAGAGTTCAACCGATGATGACGTAATCTAAGAAGGGGTTGGCCATGAATGATTACGCATGATTACAAGGGGGAGGGGGCGTCAAAAATGAGTGAAAAAGTCATTATGTAATATGAGAACGCTCTCTTTATAGCAGCGCGTAGAGCCTTGAGACCATGATTCCCCCCCACGAGACATTGTTTTGACACAATGTGTAAGGAATCAAAGGATGGGTGAGACTCTAAAACTGAATATTCCTTGAGGCCGCCAAAAGCAAAAAAGCCTTTGACTCTACTGACATATTCCTCAAGTTTCTGGATAAACATTATATATACTTAAATTCACTGCAAAGTTTTGAACACATGAGTTCTTCACTGAACTCTGAATGATTACGTACTCGTCAATGCTAAGCTGAAGTGGTATTTCGGACCAGAGTCGTGCATATCTCACAGGTGTTATCGACTCTTGCGGGTCTCGGTCAATGTGTATGTGAAGCATAAGACGACAAAAAGCTGCTCTAAGGTCACAAGGTAACTCTTCATCGGCCATACATCTGGAATACGAAAAAAAACATTTGTTTAGGGTTACTGATACGTTCCAACAACCTTGATTGAAAAATTACTTTTAACTTGCAGCTGGGTGTCAGCAAAATATGGTGTTTTTCTTCTTTTCACTATACACCAGCACACAAGCCAAACAAAAGTGTACATCGATTTTCTTAAAGAAAAACTGTTAAATTGAGGAACGTCGCGCTATGTTACATTGGGTGGCGTGAGGTCGAGGTCATTAAAACTATAAGATTTCTCCCGCAGGACAAATGAGAATCCAACTATTTTAAAAGTAAACGCTATATTACAAGTAGAACTATGGGAAAGGGAAAGAAAAAGTTTGATACTAAGAAAAACTGTAGTGTGTATGGAACTTCTGCACACAAGAACATATAAATTACATTAAATCGATCCAGAACCTGGAATCCTGGGATTCCGAGTAGGCCGTCCTCGGGCTAAATCCATGCAGCCTGCCTAGTCATTCAATCCAACCCGCAATGGCTTACAGATGAACAGGCTGGTAATCCGAACACGTATTCTGGGTGATTACGTAGTACAGATATATTCCAAAATAAGAACATAAATATATGTTTACCAAATCACCATAGTACTACCTTTACCTCGCAGGCTATACCTGAATGAATAACTCACATAATTTGAAACCCTTTTTATAACCGCAGCAATAAGTTGAGTTTGAAGGGCACACTTGAAGGTGATGGGTTAGGTTTCAGCTCGCAAGAACAACATTTCAAGAACACTAGGCCATGATAAACATTCACTTGCCTTTGAATGAGGTCAACGTCAAGTTGTTTACTAAGTATATCAATTGCCAGATATTGTCGATCAAAACACATGTGGGCAAAAAGATCCAGCTGATGTCTAAATGCGTAAAGAAAAAGAAAATAGATTACCACGAGTAAAGGTCCATTTGTACCACTTTACAGCCCTGATCTGTTCGATAGGTGATTAAACTGGTCAACCTGCTACCCACGACATTTTGCTTTACAATGCAAGGTCAACGAAAAGAGCTGGAATTGGACGGTGGTATGTGAATTCAGAAGTGGATGCTCTCATAATTTATATCATGTCTATTTCCTTAGTTCGAGTTGCGAAAGAGCATCATTCAACGCTCGGTAAAACTGCTCATGTAAAGCATTCATCATAAAAGCTTCCAAACACAATTCACCATATACAGTTGTCATTACCTCATAAATATCACGAACAATTATCGAAGTGATTATTATTATTATTAAGCCATTATTTCAAGCTTCCAATAAAATTTCAAAATGACGAAAGTTCTGTACACCAAGAGTTGAAAGAATCAATAATTTTCATCGATGAGGTAATGGACCTTTCTCGCACTTGCTCCAACGCCAGTGGACAATGACTTCAAGTTCAGGACTTAGCAGACATTTTTTGAGCATGTATTCTATTTCATCTAGTCAGGCCTCGGCATGGATTCATTGTTTCGTGGGAACTGGAGCGAATACGAGAAAGGTCAAAAACACGAGCCAATCGGATCAAAGAATCGAACTCCTGATTCCAGATCCAAAATGCCCTTGATGAGTGGTTGCAAACCTGTCTATTCACAGACGCGAAGGGCAAAGTTATAGCCTAGGTATGATTATCGCTCGAATTTTAAAGAATATGAGGAGAAATTGCTACCCTTATGAATTTCAGTTGACTGAAAACGTTTTGAGTCTTCTGGGAGGACGACTTCAAACAGAAGTCCCTAGAAAACCTGTGGATATGGACTTTTTGTTTTGTTAGAGTACTCGATCCATTCGCTACAACTTGACGAAATAACAGAAACCTGTGAAACATTTAAAACAAAGCTAAAAGCCGTTAACAGCTAGTTCTTCTACACCGTAATGTTTTACTGAATATTCTGAAGTTCCTATTTATTACTTTTAATGCTAAAAATACCCTTACAGCTTGAAACAAGGCGTGATAGTGTAGTAAAATTTTGTATATTAGATTTACCTTATCCCATATTACTTCGTAAAAACTGATCCCGCAAACCTCCTAAACTGAAAACTGTCATTCTGGATCTTGATATTCCAGCAAACTCAAAATTTTAGACAACTATCACTCTTATAGTTGGACTGTAGAGCGTATGCACCTGACGTCATAGCCGCCATGTTGGTATTCCCAAGCAATGGAATTTCGATCGTCTTCAGTTATGGCTGCCCTGCCTGTTGTTATATTCGAGTCTCTGGGGACTGAATGCATACATTCTACATTTCAGGGTGGTTTTGGTTCGACAATTCGGTCAAATTGTCAGCTGGTTTTTGGTTAATCAGCGAACCCTGTTACCTACTTTTTTAATTCTTTGGCTTCCTATTCATTTATAACTGAATGTCAATCTCTGTTAAACGTCCATAATTGTAAAAGCCAAACTAATTACCTTACAAGTTAAGTACCCACCTAGAAACCCAATTGACCCAAAACTTACCCAGATCGAAAATTGGCGCTTCACCGTGCTCTTATCAAGTACAGTCAATGAAACGCACGTCGAATAAAGGGAACACTACAGACGCATAGCCCTTTCTTTGGCCAGATTACAGTGTTTTCTATTTCTTGGAGTTTGCACAGTTATTGAAAATTGAACCGCTTATGCTTGCTGGAAAGATATATGATAGGTTGTAACTAATCAACGGCGGTACAGAGGCAGCCAAGCTTGTTTCGAGCGATCGGCCGAGCGACCGACCAACTGCATGATACGTGAAAAAAGCGTTAATAATGAAACTACAGTTTATGGTAATATGATTGGGACGGCGATTGGAAAAAAGTATGACTGAAGCGTTGAGTCTCCATAATGAAAACAGTGCAAAGAAAAATAACAGAACTGAGGAACTGAAGCAGATAATTGGCAATACTGTTGATAACACAAATGGAGATTTTGTTGGAGTAAGTAGGAAGAGTGTTAAAAGAATTTATCTTGGTGGTGTTAAAGAAGGTGTAAATGTGGAGAAAGTTAGGCAATATATGGTTGACAAAAAAGTAAACCCAACGTTCGTGCGATTACTAAAAAGTCAGAGAAGGGGAACAATAGCAGTGAGAGTCAATATTATAATAGAAGATTTTGATTAAGTATGCAGGAATGAATTCTGGCCAAATAAAGTTTATGCCAGAGAATGGTTATCTGAAGCAGCGTGGAAAGAAAGGAAGGGTGGAAAGAAACTAGAGGACAGAAATAAGGCCAGGTGATGTTAAACATAACAACTTGGAATTGTGGGGGTACTTATGGGAACTTTAGTCATGCCAAAGTCTTATTAAAAATATGTGATGTCCTGGCTGTAACAAAACATTGGTTGTATCAGGATGAGCTGTCCTTTCTTGAGACTTTTGATGGTAATTTTAAATGCCATTGTTCATCAAGTTCACAAAACGATTTGAATTACAGATGAAAAAGAGGTCAAGGAGGGGTAGCAATTTTATGGAGGGATGGAAATTATTTTGGACAAAAGATCCTCACACAGTCTGATCGAATTATTGCAGTTAAAATTAAGAGCAAGCAGAATCAGTCATTAAGCCTGTTGATTTGCTGCGTCTATTTACCTTTGACGAATAACAGTTTTGGGGAATTTAAGAAAGTATTGGAAGATTTGGAACTATTTTGCTTTACAAGACAAAATATGGGAGAAACATTAATTGTTCTTGGGGATTTCAATGCACATCTGCATGACAAAAGATCAGGGCAAAAGGGAAATGCTTGTGGAAGAATGGTTAAAGTTGTGTTTGATCAACTTCAAATGTCAGCAGTAAATATGGAACATGAGTGTGAAGGACCAATATATACTTATGTGTCCTGATCAGGGTGTAGTGTTGTGGAGTATATTTTCTTTGACAGCACATTGTTACAAGATGTTAAAAATGTAAGGGTGATTGACGAGAATCCGGAGAAAACAGCGTACCGTTTACCAGTTAAGGCAGAAATTATTTTCAACGCAAATTCTGATGGCAGGACTAGTATTAAAAGAAATCAAGTAGTTTGTAGTGTTGCTTGGGAAAATGCTCTGACAATCAATTGGCGGAGTATTCGTGTGCCTTGATACTGACATGATGGTAGATAAATTAAACATACCAATGAAAGAAGCTTCTGGAAATCTTCCAAAGATACATTATCGACCACATGTTAAACCATTTTGGAGTAAAGAGCTTAATAAGTTAAACAAATTACCGAAAGTTGCCTGGATCCAGTGGACCTTGGATGGAAGGTCAAGAGAAAATAACGAATACTACCGAAAGCACAAGGAGAATAAGAAAGTATTTCGCAGAGAACTGCGAAGAACAAGGCAAAGGTATGAAAAAAGAGAATTTGAAGAAATAGCTGGCATGGAAGAGGTAGATCAGTTCACGTTTTGGAGATATATTAACAGGAAGATGGGGAGAAGACAAACAAGAGCAACATATTTACAGATTGATGAACAGTTTATAGAGGATGAACAAAAGCAGGCTGAGTGTTGGGCTGAGTGCTGGGTTGAGTGTTGGGCCGAGTATTATGAGAAACTATTCTCACAGATGCAGAATACAGATTATGATGAGAAGTTTCCTCAGTATAATGGAAATGCAGTTAAAGAGTTGAAATGCAAATCTTTATTGGACATCGATGATATTTTAGATTCACCACTTACCAAGGAAGAAGTATCCAAAGTTGTACAATCGCTCCCTAATGGTAAAGCGTCTGGCTTCGATAAAATTACTTAAGAGCATATAAAAAACGGGAGCAGTAAGTTACTTGAAAGTCTGGTGTATCTATACAGAAATATAATTGAGAAGGAATATATTCCTCGAGCATTTAAACTTGCAGTAAAAGTACCCATTTCAAAGGGTAGAAATACGAAAATGACCTTTGATGACTTCAGTGGAATCAACCTTCTTCCAGTATTGGATAAAGTACTTGAGCGATTAGTATTGAGTCGAATAAAGTGCAAGTATCATAAAAGTCTCCATAAATTACAAGGTGCATATCGGTCTGACCATGATGCGCTAACTACGGCATTTATCACTTATGAATTTACTAATCAGTGTGCTGAAGATGGAGACAACGCATACGTTTGCTCCGTGAACGTTAAAAAGGCTTTCGATACCGTGTGGATTAATGCTATCCTCTACAAACTTTATTATGCTGGGGTGACTGGTAAGGCATGGAGAACTATAAGCAGTTGGTATGAAGATATGAGAAAGTATGCTTCAATTGTAGGGTGGAAATCAATAAAGTACAAAATTTCTCAAGGAACTAGACAGGGGCGTGTTTTATTACCGTGGTTATACCTTGTGTATGTTAACGATCTCATTAAATTGTTAGAGTCAGCCAAAAGTGGAGTTACAATCAGTAACATATATTTTGACTGGCCTATGTTTGCGGATGACCTTACAATGATCTCGAGAATGAAAAATGGACTGGTTAGGATATTGGAAGTATTAAATACATATGGAAAGAAATGGAGAATGGTGTTTAGCCTTAAGAAAACGGTTGTAATGGTATACGGAGAAAAGAAAGATGATCATAGAATTAATGCTAGAAGTTGGAATTTGGGGATATTCCAGCTTGAAGAAAAAGAAATATGGGAAAATCTTGGAAAGGTTTGATGCTTGGAGGGTGCGTATACGCAGGTTATCAAATATGCGGTAACTAAAGCGTGGGATTCTTGCTATGGTATCATAAGAGCAGGGGGTCGCCATCTAGGAATTAATCTTCTTATATCAATGAAACTCTGGAGAACGATTGGTATGAAAAAGTAATTGTATGGTTGTGAGTTCTGGAGATTAAGTGGAGTGTTAATAAAACAACTGGAAAAAGTGCAAAACTAAATTATTAGAATAATTCGAGGACTTTTACTAGGAACCTTAGGAACAGCATGCAGGGGATTGCTTGGAATGTGGGATATTTCGACAGTGATTGACAAACGGAAGTTGTATCTACAGGGTAGAATAATTAGGTCATCGGATGGTCGGACGCATAAAAAAATATTTAAACGATTTTAAACGATGTAAATTTATTTTATAAAATATATTTTATACGATGGAAATGGAACTTTGACAAAAAAAAATGGCAGGACTTATTCCTGATATAATGAGAGTTTTAAGACGTTATAATATCCTGCATTATGTTGACGATTATTACGATAAGGAAGTATTTCCCAGTAAATCAAGGCGGAAGGGCATAGTAAAGTTAGCGATAAAGGAGGTTCACGAAAATGGACAGAAAAGATTATGCGTAATTCCCAGTTGAAAATTTATGCAATGGTTCATGAGAAGTTGGAAACAATCTTTTGGTGGCGCCTGGTAAGGGAGTGTCCTGATTATTTAGGAAGAATAACTGATGTTTTGCGTATTTTGTGCGGTTCGTATACCCTGCGTGGTAAACGAATGGGGAATTTTGAAAATAGTAGTATAGAATGTGGAAGACGTCATATGCCTTGTAGAAAACTTTTGAAACATGCCTTGTTGTATGGTAGAAAGTCGGAGGTTGAAAGAAATATTTTGTGGGATTGGGTGATAGATACCTTACCACTTAATATCTCAGTGGAATTGCATTTATTGGACGATGACAAGTTCATCACAGCAATATCTGGTGATATGAGAGGTTTAAGTAATTTATGTGATGATGATAAAAACAAATTCTTTTTGAGAACGGCGAAATAAATTTCATATATTAGCTTACATTTTTTAATTAATAGTTTTCTGCCATTCTAAATAATTTAATTTTTCTCTTCAAACTTTGTAATTAATTCAATTACTCCTCTGTTAAGAGGGCAATAAAGTTTTATACTGGCTGGCTGGCTGGCTGGCTGGCTGGCTGGCTGGCTGGCTGATTGATTGGTTCACTAATTAGAAACATTGTAAAAAATACCCAACTGATGTTACGCCTGGGATATAGTTCAACAATACATAGTTTGTTTGAGAAGGTTAAGCTATGAACTGAGATCCACTTCGGCACTGATGTGAGCGTTAACTTAAGCCTACTTGGCTTTTAAGACCTATAAGGTTTACGGCCGCCCCAAGAGTTCTTCCCCTTATTTCGGTATAAATCTTAAGGACTTTCTGTGGTACATTTAAGGCATTTTTAAGGATCCATGGCATATGGTACCCAATTTCCAAAATATCCAGAAAATATTTGATACGTTAATAACAATAGCCATAACTATGCCTCGTGTCATGATAATGACAAGACTATCTCTGATTTCATTTGAATAAAAATGAATGATTACAAATAAACGATATAAAACAAACCGTTATTTAAAATTAATACAAGCTTTATTGAAAGGCAGCAGGTAAATAAAATTTGATGACTTTTCATAAACCTGGGTGTGTTTTTAGAAAATTCAAGAACTTTTGAGTACTTAATTCTAAAACAAGAAAATTTAAGGACTTTCGTGGTTTATGAGGACCCGTATGAACCCTGGATCATGCTCCGCCTCCCACTGAAACTCACACGTTTTAAGGGGCTTTCGAAACGAAATCTGCCATGAGGCATCCCTACTCTGCGTCCTTTCCGGATGACTTACATTAATTTTTAACTCTTTGACATCACAGTCACAAATGAAGTTTCATTTCTTAAAATAAGCTTTGGAACTTCCTAGTACACTTAAGGCTGTTTTCCACCAGTATGATTTTATCACACGAAGCGACATATTCTATTGTCTCATGGGCTCTTGACTTTGATTGATGAGAAACCGATTCAATCCAGACAAAGAATTGCCGATTCGAGCGATAAAATTCACCTGGTGGAAAACAGCCTTTACTTATGTGTTTTTCTAGTTTCCTGACAAAATTTGGCATTTGATATGCTTGAGTGTTAAGTTGAGAAATGATATTAAATATTAATTTTAGTCAGGGTAAAATGTCTTAATGACCTCACTTTTTGTATTATACGGTATTATTTTTGCACTACATAATCGAAAGTCAGTTGCCACGGAAACGAGACTAAAACCTCATTATTGAAAAATACCTCTTTTTAACTCCCAATTAAATTTTAGGAAATGTCACCAAATGACAAGTCCTTGGCTTATGAGATACGGGCTGGATAACCTTGGAGGAAGAGACAATAATGCCCTCGAACAGCGTTAAAGAACACGAAATACACAAAAAAGTACCGATTTGGCATTTCAATTTGTTAAAGACATGTCCAAAGCAGTTCGCATACTTGATAGTTTCCAAAGGTATTCCAAATCAATCAACCCGTACGTATGTAAGTTGAAAACATACATTCACCACGGGTACTAGTAAGTCCTAATATTTTGGGGCTTAGAAAATCGTGCCCATTTATGTCTCAACAAAACTTCCAGTCAAAATGCATCACTTCATATTGGGAGAATAGAACTTCATTTATAAATAGTAGATCGTGCTCGCTTTTTGTACATTAACATGCGATGTTACTTTGTTACTTGTTCGTCTGTTTGTTTGTTTTTGTAATTTCTTTGCTAGTTGGCTGGTCTATTGGTTGATTTATTGGTTGAATTTATTGTTTGCTTAATCGTTTGGTTATTCGCTTGTTTATCAAACACAACAGAAATTTCCAAAACATCGAAAACAACAAATTTACTTTTCTTGACCAATTGCAATGGATCAATTACAAGGATCATTAAAATTGGTTGTGGATTTTTTAAGAAATATTTGGCATTGCAAAAATGGGAGTTTTAATTTAATATCTATCAGTAAACAGCTTCACCACCACTATGTACCGTTTATTTATTGTAACCGTGATAGACAACGAATGCACAGAATATTACCGTAACAAGAACAGTTTGGAAAAGTTGTTACGCTTTCTACACTTACTTTTTCTTTACATTAAGCTGAACTCAGTATATAATTTTTTTTTTACAACTCACCTGTAAAAGTTCATTATTTCCACATCTTCCTTACTACCACCCGTTACATCCTTAGCAAGGTTGTGCTGGCTTTTACTTTTCTTCTCTTCATCTGTACCCCATTCCAAATAAACAACGTCATCTATAATTCTAACAAAACATAATCCAACTTTTGACAAATTTGTCACGTGAATTAGGTCAAGCTTGTTAAAGCCTAGCTTCCTAGCAGAAAAGATCAGTCTTCAATAAGTTGACGAGACAGCACGGATGCTACTATTTCAAAGTACAAACAAACTCGAATCAACATATTTTAACAGTTACCTCTGCAACGCAAATTATACTTTTCACAAACTTGGTAATAATTCCTTTCTAGTTCTATCCAGAGTGAAAACTGAACATGGTAAAACATGTTTGCGCTTTCAATAGTACTTTTGCATTTAATAAATTAACGAATTAAAGGAAACCGTGATGAACACAGTTTTATTTTACTTAAGAAAAAGATTTCATATTGTACTTTCTAATTGTTTTCACTGAAGCATTAATTGGTTATTTTTCTTTTTAGTGCAAAATTTTGAATTATTTTGCATACTACTTCTTTACAATTTTTTAAAAAATACTATTTGTAATTTTAATGAGTAAATTTTACGCCAAAGTCAACCGAAAAAATTGAGTTGACTGTGATTCGAACTCGCATCTTCGGATTACCGGACCGGTGTTCTACCATTAGTTTTAAAGCGACACGTACTTGTTCCAGCAGTCTGTAGTCGTTAGCTTAAACACTTAGCAGCGATTTTTCTTGTTTGAAATCGCCTTTTTTCCAGGTTTTTCTCATCGTTAGCTTGAATGCCTTACGAGAACGATCTAAATTTTCAATAGAGTTCGATAACAACTTAACAAACAGCTTAATGAACAGTACGGTTGTATCGAGAGATACGTGAACGTTGGTCAACCTCGAACTCTGACCTAGAAGAACGATTTCTGTGCACCAGACGACGGGGATCAAACCCGCATCCAGCTGAAGACTAATGAACTCATTTTTATTCGTACCAAAACCTCCTCAAAATACGTCATGAGTTGTAAAATATCCAGCCATACTGTATACTAATTACCACGGTTCATGGACAAGATCACAAAGTGGTTGTCACAAAACCACACTTCATGAGCAACATCAAAGAGGTTATTTATATAAAACTGCCAAATGAAAACTGCAGTAGCCAAAGATCAGCGGCCTTTTTACTGAGTCTTTGTACAACTGATAACTGTACTGTCTCCAGGGCAAATGAGCACCAATAAGCACGAACGTGTTTTTCAACGAGGGAGCTTCAAAGGGCAAGCCCCGTTTGAGGTCTTTTACAAAATTCAAAAGCCATAGCGTATCGGTTTAGTTGAAACTGAACGAGAAAACCTGACGTTTAACGTGTCTGTAGCTCTAGCATACCAATGCAGTGTCCACGTTTTAGAGGGTTATTAGAAGGTAAAAAACACGGTTATTAAGTTGTCTTTCATTTACACACACAAAGAGTTATACGTATAAAGAATTAATCGTAGTGATACGCTAAAACCTGAAACATACGACCTCGTGCTTGCCTAAAAAGTAACAGTTTTACTAAATCTAAATTTACTCTTTCATCCTAAATTGCTTCCAGAACTATATTACCATTAGTTCCAGATAAAAGACGATGGTGTATTCCTCGTTTGATCTCTTTTTCCGTTTCATAGACGTTTTACTTAACCGAGAACAATTCAGAAAAATTGAAATTGCCTAGTACGAATTTAAAGCATTCATTAATATTCGTGAAAATGTTTCTCAAACTGCTGGTTGTATGGGGTCATCTCAAGTTTTCAAACCGTTGCCATTATGACTTACATAATTCTAGTTCACTAATTTGATAAAAATTCTTTTTCGAGTGGCAAGCAAGTATTCCGTCAAATTTATTATTAAAGCTATTGTGGTTGTTCATTTACCCACCGTGTACCGATAAGTAGATCTGAATTTGCAGGTGAATAAAGGACTGTTTTACATATGAGTTCTTGAGTGGCTGGTATGGCAGTGTTGTTGGACACACACAAATCTGATAAATATACAAGAAACCTACAAAATATAAGGTATGAAGATTAATATGCTAGATTGCTCATCAACCCAGCTTTTAACAACGGCTTTCTCATCATAAACCAGCGAGAAATATTACTTTAACCTGATGGTACTGTCATCTGTCTTAAGTTATCCCTCAGTAGTTTTTGTATAAGACATGGAAGTCGGGAAAGACAAAGTCAATGTGAACACGACGAGCAACGGTAAAAATCCAAAAATATTGACATCAGTAGGGCTAATGTATCAGTAGCCGAGTGGTCTAAAGTGCTGTAATTGTTTTGTAATTTGCGGACTTAAAGTGCCAAATCCACACGAGCAGAGTTATTTCTTGTTTTTTCTTTACTACCAAAGCTGTTTATCGTGCGCTCTTGCTCCGTTCTCTCAAGTAGACTGCCCGAGGTACGATTCTTGGTAATTTTTCACTTAATTATTAAGTTCCATTATTTTGAAACAAAGTTCAACTAACACTTAACTTTTTTTTTATTCTCCAGTCACAATAAGGTGATGGGTTAATTAAATTTAAACTTTAGACCCTTTGATAATTTTTACAAGCAGTGAACTTCGTCGGTATTCTCAAGGGATACGATGGAATGGTGGGAAAAGGGTAGTTGGGTATCCCTGCTTTTAACAGTTTACGTCAATATATTGGTTATATTTCGTATATTTTTTTCTCATTTTTTTGCCACATACAGAGACACCGACCTGCACTCTCTTTTAAGCCTCACAAGGTTCACAAAAGTTTCAATTTCGGCCGCCGTAATGTGTTTTTCCAGTAGTTTCCTGTTATTGTGAACTAGATCTGTGATTGTATCTTCAGCCATGATATCATAACCAATCTGCGCTTGCATAAAACCAAACTGTTTTGCAATGTACTCCTATAAACAAAACTATGCCATTTAACAAGAATTTCTGCGACTCATTTAGTTTTTTTAACTTCATTACGTACTTTGTTCCAAGTGGCTGGCAAGGCCATTATATAGCAGGGGCGCAACTACTGGGGGGTGGGGAGTGCAACCTTTACCCTTTTTGTGATAAATCTAATGTGTGCCCCTTTAGTGACAGCTTTTTTCCCTCATTACCCAAAGTCACACAGATCTATTTCATTCAAAATGATCAAAATTCCTCCGACGGTGCCTTGATACTAACTGATCCAACGCCTGCCCTTCCAAATTCCTAGTTGTGCCCTGTATGGATAGTCATGAACGGATTTACATTAATACAAATTAAAAACGCATTAAACAACGGTCGGGGAAAAACACTATTACTATGTCCAATTACCATGAAATGACACCACCCTTTACATACTCATTCGAAAAAAAAAGATATTCAATGTTTGGACGATGACACATCTTGGAATGTGTTCACAGCCCAACACAAATTCGTTTCTGTGCAGCATGTCAGGTTGTTTGATAGTTTTCCCTGGCATGCACAGTTTGAGAAATAAGAAGGCTTACGTTGTCTACACGTCTTATGACAGGGATTTGTGATAATTAGGTCACAAAAAATTGTGTCACAGAAACAGGATTTGCACGTACCTGATTTTTGCGATAGTCTTGCTGAGCATACTTTAACAAACGATAACATAGACGAAGTATGTGGCGAAGCTGAGCATTGCTTGGGTTTGACAAATCTTCAGGTCTTAGGTTTGCGTCTTCGTCCTTTTTACTGAATGGGCTCTTTAAGACATGAAAAATCTAAAACCAGCAAAATGGTTTAAGGATCTAACTTCTGAATCATCATAATGGCAAGCAGATATATATAAAATCGAAGAGCCTCCACTTCGGTGAATAATTGTGAAGAACCTCCACTTCGGTGAATAATTGTTAAATATACTTCAAATAGAAATACGTGTACGTAGCAAACTCTCGCCCACCTCGCCCTTGAGAATACGAACAAGGTTGGTGGTTTTTCAAAATTTTCAAAAAACCTTAATTTAACTTTAATCGAAAAATTATTCTTATTTCAACTAAAGCGAGAGAAGAAAGTTTACTGTTAGTCGAAAGTCGTCTTAAAGAAGTGATAATTAACAGCTAAACTGAGAAATTGCCGAAAATTGAGTACCCTCATCCAAATTAAATCAACACGAGATTGCGATAAACAAAAAAAAATCGAAAAATAAATCGTTTGATGTAAGCTTCAATTTTTCGGTTAATAGCGATAAGAAATCCATAAATCAAAAAAGTAATTTAGTGCAAACATAGGCAAAAAATAAAAATAAAAATCTGAGAAGCCTGTGCCACTGGTAGTGTTCGAACCCTGAATTCGGCACGAAATAAAAACTCAAACTGGATTAATCCAACTTCACGTAAATGGCTACTTACTCATTAGGAAGGATTGATTTAAAGCTAAAGAATGAGTATTTTATAAATATCCTTTCAGGTTTGAACTTTAAACTTCAAACTGATACTAAATTTACTGATTATAATCATCTAATTTAACACTTTTGGATTGAAATCCAATTCCCTAATTCTAAGCTATTTTAAAATCTCTTTTATATGCCATTCAGGTAACAATACTCAATGGAGGGATCAGTTAAATTATATATATGAGATCGCGAATCATGAGCATAAAGAAAATCTAATTCTTGGTGATTTTAATAACAATTTTCCTGATGAAACTGGTCATAAGTCCATTTCAATTATTACATACAATAGCAACTGAAGTAGTTAATTCAGTCTGTCACTAGATCTAAATCTGGGACCGTGATTAATTTAATCCATACATCGAGGAAAAACACGTCCTTAAGTTAGGGACTCTTCCCTTTGGTTTAGGTGATCGTTTGCCAATATTTGTTACTAGAAAAGTAAATTCACAAAATCTTGATGAGTACAACTTCATCATATCATAAAAAATATCGTAGGACAGAAAATTTTATGCACTGTGTTTTTGTAATGGACTAGGCAGTAATCTTTGAGATCATTGATCACCCCAACGATTTCCTAGTTCTTCGGCACTCCCGCTTCATTTCCGCCTTAAATGACAACGCTTCGGTAATTCAAAAAAAAAGAGTTCATTTTAAACGCTTTCCTGGATGTTTGACATATGCTGTACGCGATGCGAGACGTCAACTTCGGTTGTTAATGGTTATAAGAATGACAGATCCTCAACAGATCTGTGTACCATCAAAAACATACTTTTCCTGGCTCTATCATCCAGAACCGTGGCGTAAATTCTCAACCAAACCAGGAGCAATTACGTCCTAATATATCCATAGCACTGAATCAAGGCCTTCAATTCCTTTAGTGCGGATTAAAGATATTAATGTAACTAAAGATTTGGATTGAACCACATCCCCCGCACTTTATCAGAGCCTCTGTGAATTCGATTACTCCTGTTGTTCTTGAAGTTTGTAACTTGACAAAAGGAAAGAGTATTTTCCTCGAGATTTGGAAAAGAACAAAAATAATTCGCATCTATAAAACAGGAGAGCATAGGGAGAGAGGCAACTACATGCAGGGCTATTGCTATGTTAACGATTGCACCTTAGCTTTGATTCTTAGGTGTGTTTTCTGGTATCCAATATAGAATATTCTCTCGATTCATCAACATGGTTTCACAGTTCAGCATTCTTGTGAGATTTCTCTCATAATGATTTATGAATACCTTTCAAATGTTATCGAAGAACGTCAGACGGTATGACCTTGTAGACCATAATATTCCACTTTGTAACATGATTCCGTATGGAATTTCATCTTCAGTGTTTAAATGGTTTGAAACGTATTCAAAAGGCGAAATCAAAATCTTTTTGTTTAATCCTCCTCCCACTACCTCTTGCGTACCACAGGGCTCAAAAATTGGACCTCTCTTATTTCTTGTTTATATTAATGATTTTCTATTGCGCTTGACGAATTCGAATGCGTTTCTGTTTTCGGGGTGGCTGTACCTTACTCAATTGTGGATGTAATTTTGATTAAGTAACTCGCTTAAAGGACATATTCTTTGTACGTATACATGGGCTAACTTAGGCTGTCTCTAATTCTCTCCCCAAAATAAATGACGACTATAAATAAATAATGATATATAGTACTGAAATCGTAAATTTCCTAGCTTGACCAAGTAAATTATTGAACTCCAGGATAAAATCATTGACGAGGTTAAGATTGCAAAGTTGTTTGGAAATTATACGAGATAACAATACCTAAGTTGCTAAAATTTATACGTTGGTTCCTTTAAAATTAAACTTAAGAACTTGTTTATCAATTTAAATAATGAGCTTGACCACAATAGTACTTTTTTAGTGTTTCTGACAAAGATGTGGTTGAATGCAATAGTTACACTTTTGAAGTTCTTATATTTCAAGGTTTTGTAATTTTACTCATGATGGCCATTAAGAAGAATAACTGAATAGGCAATAATGTATCTTTACACCAGGTTGAAATAAAGATGATTATTAAGTGAGAATATTGTTGTTATTATTGCCTTATCCTCACAGTGCACATAAACTTTCCCTAGTAAATAATCTTAGTATAAATCAGATATCAAAACAAGTCTTTTGTCCTAAGGTATCTAAAACTTTTCGAATGATTCTCGCCATTCCTAATAAAGTTACTTTCTGCAAGAGGTGTGTACTACAGTTAATATCAATCTAATCCAGCCATCATCAGTGATTCCTTCCAATTATTCCCAGGGCTCCAGTTACTACCGGTATAATCTTCACTTCTCTGAGATTTCACGATCGCTTTAAGTTCTCATCTCAAATCTTGATACACATCAATCTACTCCTTCTCTTTCTTTACAATCCTTGTGTCGAAGGGGCAAGCAATATCTATCAATATACATGACCGCCTAGCTTTATTCACCGCAACTATATCTGGTTTATTATGATCCAGCTTGTTGTCCGTTTGTATCGCGAAGTCCCATAATAACTTGACTTCATCAGTTTCAATGCCTTTTTCAGTTGTATGCTTATACCATGATTCCTTGCACAGAAAACGTGCCTTCTTGCATATTTTCCAGTGTACCACTCTTACTACTTGATCATGTCTTTATCCCTTGTAGTGTCTTCGTGCCAACATTTGGCACTCAGTTGTTATATACGCCACGGTTTCCTCTGCACTACCACAAATCCTGCAGCTATTTGCCACGTTCTCCTTATACAATGAATGTCTTATTGAATGGTTGCGATTGCTTGCTCTTGTGCTGCAGATATTGTGATCTCTGTTTCTTACTTCAATGCCGCATAACGGAGCCACTCCCAGTTTTTCTCTTTATCCATATCATCCTGTACGGCTGTCATAAACCGCCCGTGGATTGCTTCCTCATGCCACTGTCATTGATGGTTTTCTTTATTCTCTTTCTTTAAAGTGCTCTTGTCTTTCACACCTTCAATGTTGACACTCCTTCCCTTACGATTTGTCTCGCCATCTCGTCTTGCGGTCTACTCACGTGCAATGCCAAATTATTTCTTTCCGCCTTAGCACACTCTTCACTTTCAATAAGTCCTCTCCCTCCGTTTTTCTTACAGTCAATTTCGTCGATTTCATTACAGGTTTACATTTCTTACATTTCTTTCAATTTCTTACAGGTTTTCCAGCCTAATGCCTTTAGCGCCTAATGCCTTTAGCGCCTCATCCGCCCAATCGATTATTCCAGCTCCGTACCGTATATCAAAGAACCTTACTATCTCTACGCAAGATTATATCATAATCTTTCATTCCATACAAATATAGCTTCTAAAACATTATTTGAAGGCCAACTCTAACGAACGCTTTTCAAGGTTGAGAAGCATTACACGAGTAGTGAGTCTTGTATCTATCTTTATGATCGACCAAAAATTTGTCCAGCCGAGTCAGACGATGCAGACGAGTGCCCTCCCCTCAGTCCAAACTGATACTTGATTCAAATCTTGTTTTCAGCAAGATAATAGTTCAGTTGACCAACAATTAATTTTTGAACAAATTTGTGGCAGCAGATAAAACGGATATCTACACTCCTTTTTTGTCTCCAAATTTATGAATCGGTGTAACATTGGCCAAAGAACAGTTTTTGATGCTGGGTCAAATAAAAAATTTTACATTACAAGAATCGCCGAGAATTCTTGCTGTCATATTGTCCTGTCCACATGTCTTCTAATAAAGTTAAAGACTTCGCCAGTTGAGATACGTTTAAATTTAACTGAAGCAGAAATTCGTAAAGCAAACTTATCAACATCAATATTATCTATAAAGGGAATCTTGTTAAAAAGCTCGATCCCCACTTTAGAAAAGTTGGGCGCGTTTTAAACGTCGTACTCTAAATTCGCTGAATCTAATTTAGATAAGTAGAATCCTTTAATAATTGCAACAGATTATAAACCTTCCCAGCAGGATGCCTTCCTGATGAGTAAAATCGTCTGGTGTTAGCCAGTGTAAAATAACAAACGACTGATTCCACCGGGAAAGAGTAAAGGCTTATGTGAATTTGATTCCTTCAACTTTTAAAATGGGCACAGTTACTAAGTGCTTCAACCATACCTTAACCATTCGATGAAATATTTTCACGCTCTTTAATATAAGGGATCCGGGATGCTTTCAGTCTTAACAGTTTCTCGATTGAGGTGTTCCCACATCTCTTTTGGACTATTCTTAGTCCTACTGATGGTCTCTCCATAATGCTGAATTTTAGTGTTCTTGTTTCTAACTTTATGAAAACTAAATGAAAAATCGTGAATTTGTTTTAAAAGTTTTCTTTTTTTTTTTCTTTCTTTTTCAGATTCTTGATAACAGTTTTTATTTGCTCAGTTAACCACGGATTATCGGTTAATATTTTCGGTATTGTTCTCCGAAATGTTTCTCCTATTTTAACATTAATCGGAACTTCTTCATTTCCAGTAGTAAAACTAATATTTAAAGTGCCAAGATCTGGACTAAGGTATAGGCTAACAATAATTTAAATATTTAATGAATTTTTTTTCCTTATTAAAGCCGTATCTGTAACAGGATTTCTGGTTATGACACAAGGTAAGTCCTCTCAAGCCGAATGAGTTTTTGATTTGCAGGAAATTTGGATCGGATCTCATTCAGCATGCGTTTCATCCTACGTCGTCGCTAATTTAATAGGTCGAATTGACATCTACGGTTTCTAATAAAAAATGTGAGTCGAGTTGCTATGGTTCAATTAGACCTATCGAATGTCTGAGAACCCAGGTACCAGAGATATTTAAATTCTGTAGGCATAAACACACTTAATGAAGACATGTTAAAATTAATCTAATCTGACATATTGAAAACGAATTTAGTAAGAACATACACAAAATAAATGCAGGAGAAAGAGATAAAACTGATATAAAAATATTTTGAGTGTCTTTGTGCTGTGATAGAAATATGAATGTCGTAATTTTAACTGGATGATGCCGACTGAAAACACGAGGTGTAGACGAGTTTCACAAAATAAAGGGTTTTTTTGTGTTGTCGAGACGTCATCAATATCTTTGTCTGAGAGAAAATGAGGCTCATCTAATCAGGGCATGTGCAGAATGCATGATGTTTTCTAAACTCTTATATATATAATAATATATTTAAATTCATAATAAGTACTTATATGATAGCCTAACTGAATAATATCAGAATAAATAATTAAAAAAATCCTTATTAAAATATTCAAACGTTATATATAAAATACATGATAAAGACCGATTCCACCTATCATAAAACACAGAATTACAATATTGTTGCTTCTCTAATTGAACTATAAACATCTTGGAGAAAATACGTGATGTTAACGAATCATAAACTGTCATACGGCATATTCTTAGTACGATTTTGGTTTTTATATATCACGCATCATTCCATTGTCGAAGAGGACAACAGAAAAAGTGAAGTATCCTGATAACTAAATTTTTGATTTCCCCACAGGAGTAGCTAGCAACATGCCCTGGCAAACAAAAAACGCAAAAGCTCAGCCAACCGCTTGGATGAAATAAGACTGCAGTAGAAACAAAATCCGTCTTAGCTATGATCATTTACACCCAGCTATCTGTAAGAGTATTAACTATGCAGACTTCGACATACTTAGGGATGGATTATGAAACCACTCACCCTTGGGCAATTTAAACAGGTTCCATGACCAAAAAATAAATTTTGAAACTTCAATCAGGAATAAAAGACGAAAGTAACTTGTCGGAATAAAAATCTTAACTTAATGTTTAGGCTGACATTTCATGCCAGCCTAAACATAGTTCCGACTGTCAGTTTATGAACCAATCGAGTGATACATCATGGACAAGCCCTCAGGAAGACATTTGTAAAGTAAAATAAATTTACAGGTGGTACGAGGAGCTCCTCCCAGCTGAATTTCAAATGTTTACGTTCTCTGAAACCGGACAATTTTTGGATTCTCATAGTATTACTACAGCTTCATATAGTTTTACCTCGTTGCTCAATCGCTTTACCTCTTTTAATATGTTTTGTTCTCTCATGAGCTTCTGTCGGTCTCTGTCTGGCTGTTGACAAGATATTGACAAAGGGTCTTCCTGTGAATCGTGTGTTTTAGTCACAAAATGCGCCAGGTCCGTTAAAAGTTTGGTAACAAATCTGAAACATACATTAAAAACTCATTAAGAATTCATGAGGAAAATACAGAAGAAAATCATAACCGTGTCGTGTCTTTATATGTGATAAAGACACGTGTGACTTTATCCTGAATTTCTCTTCAAATTTTTCTCAATATTTTTCGCCTTAGAAAACAGAAATTGCCAAACTTACTTAAGGAATTAGCGTATAAAACGTTTCGTTTTTTAAGCCGTTCAAAAAACTCGCAGTACGTGCTTTATCGGACCCAAAACACTCGGCTTCCGCCTCGTGTTTTATATCCGATAAAGCACTTCTGCTCGTTTTTCAAACATTACATAACGGCTCTTTACACACATTTATAAACCATGGGGAGTGTTGGTTATGAAGTTTTTTTAGGGACAAAATGTCGAAAACAAATAAAACAATAACATCAACAATAAATATACATTGATGGTAAATAAATCAATGTTATTAAAAAAAAAAAAGAATTCCTACGCAACATGTATATAAAAGATAATTCAAAATATATAAGATGAGGAAACGGAAGTAGTTTGACGTATCGGAAGTAGAAACTTCAAAGCAATCTTATTTTTTACTTACGCCGTCAGGCCGTGCACGATAATGCAATGGCTGAAATATGGCTTCCTAATGTTGAAGCCTTTTTTACAGGGATAATTGATTTGATAAGAAATGCTGAGCAAAATAGGGACAACTGCGAGTTACCAGATTTTTATTGTAGAAGACTGGAAGAATATGAGCGAACGTTGTATGTTTTAAGAGAAAGAATCTCTGAGTCAGTCCCTAGCGAACATTCGTTAATCAACAACTTACAGCTGCTCATAAATCATATTAATCTGTTGCACCGGCACTTCGAAAACATAGCAGAAAATTTGGAAAGAAATTCTGAAGTCCAGCAGTGGGAGCGTTTAATTGTCCCAATCGAAAGAGATGGGTTGGTGAGTTCTGTTCAGTGTTTAAGTAATATTTCTTTAATTAAAGCGCTGTTACACTGTGCAATCTTTCGTGCAACTTGTCTCGCAATCCATATTTAGAAGCACGTTAAGATGGGTAAAAGCTGGCGTGCCATAATTTAGGTCAATGTCTTGAGTTTCAGTGGGAATACTTTCTTGCTTAACATACTCTCAGATCAGCATTGCGAGACAAGTTGCACGAAAGATTGCAGTGTAACAGCGCCTTAATTAAAGAAATATTACTTAAACACTGAACAGAACTCACCAACCCATCTCTTTCGATTGGGACAATTAAACGCTCCCACTGCTGGACTTCAGAATTTCTTTCCAAATTTTCTGCTATGTTTTCGAAGTGCCGGTGCAACAGATTAATATGATTTATGAGCAGCTGTAAGTTGTTGATTAACGAATGTTCGCTAGGGACTGACTCAGAGATTCTTTCTCTTAAAACATACAACGTTCGCTCATATTCTTCCAGTCTTCTACAATAAAAATCTGGTAACTCGCAGTTGTCCCTATTTTGCTCAGCATTTCTTATCAAATCAATTATCCCTGTAAAAAAGGCTTCAACATTAGGAAGCCATATTTCAGCCATTGCATTATCGCGCACGGCCTGACGGCGTAAGTAAAAAATAAGATTGCTTTGAAGTTTCTACTTCCGATACGTCAAACTACTTCCGTTTCCTCATCTTATATATTTTGAATTATCTTTTATATATATATATTGCGTAGGAATTCTTTTTTTTTAATAACATTGATTTATTTACCATCAATGTATATTTATTGTTGATGTTATTGTTTTATTTGTTTTCGACATTTTGTCCCTAAAAAAACTTCATAGTTGGTGGTACAGTGGTAGTACATGTGTCTCTCACGTGTGACTAGGGGTCGATTCCGGCTCTGGCAATTTTTTTACGCTTACTTCAAGATGGCGGATACTTACCGTGAGAGCCTGAAAACTATTCTCGCTCGCGTTATATCATAATTCAACATGTCCTTTCACCTAAGATTCAGGTTAGGATTAGGATTAAGGTTAGGATTAGGGTTAGTGTTAGGATTTGGACATCCTAGCTCTAATCCTGACCCTAATCCTAACACTAACCCTAATTGTAATCCTAACTGTAATCCTAACTAGAATCTTAGGTGAGTTTACATGTTGAATTATAATATAATGCGAGCACGAATAGTTCTCAGGCTCTCACGGTAAGTATCCGCCATCTTGAGATGGGCGTAAAAAAATCACTCGGATCGGTACAGTTATCTGATTAATGCTACTTAGTCACAAGTGAGAAGAGCGTTGTCCAGGTTGGCTCGACCAAGCACAGTAGATTTTCTCAGAGTACTCCAATTTTCTTCTGTAGAAACACTGGACCCATGGGGGTGGCCCATGCAAGACCTCTGGGCAGAACAGCTTAGATAGCTGATAAAGTTATCCAATGTAAATAAGACACTAAACTAAACTAAATTTTAAGATTGTCCACATTGAGGTAATTTACAGGTGATTTGTGTTTTTTCTAGTCTGTGATTGTTAGTAATTTTCTAAAAGGCTTTTCCATTCTATAGTCCTTTAGAGGAAAATTTCTCTTACATTGTTGTGTACATTGATTTTTCAGAATTGTCGTCCTGTTTTTAATAAGGCCTTATACGATTCTCCTAGCCGATTGTCCTGATCGAGTTCCTTAATCTTCGGAGTCTTTCACGAGACTTTCAATTTACCAAAAGAACATTCTCAGTAATAGACTTATGCCTCGCCGTATAAACTTCAGAAATGAACAAAACAGTAATGAACTTCCAAATTTAAACTAATAAATACAGGTAATTACAAAACTCAAAATTTTATAGCTGGTTTACAAACGTTCCTTCATATCTAATTAATCCAGTATTCCATGACAGACGAATCCGTACTGTCTATCCTCTAAAATGTCGCTTTAAGTGAAATCTCGCACAAAGATGTCACAATTGTAAATATCATGTAATATAAAATCGTATACTGATCTTTTTGAGTCAGGAACATGGAAGTGAACAAATTGGAATGCGAAAACAGTTATATTTTCTTATTTCACGTAGAACCACTGTTAGCACACGAGCAATAGTTCTTCATTCCAGTGATAAAAAAAATCTGAATTCAATATTGTATTTTACGGCCAAGCGGGCCTCTTGATTTCTTTCGGGTCCCCTTATTTCTTCTGGATCCGGAGTAAATTTGACCCTACAACCCCTCCCTCTCGGCGGTACTGATAGTTTGAGCAGCTGGTGAGAGTCACAGAAACATGTATGTGACTTATGGAAAATGAGAAAATGCGGTGTTTCACAGCTTTAAAATACACTATGAGAGAAAAAATGAAGAAAGGGGAAAAACGTTTTGTTTATGTATAATTGTACAAGACTATCAAAGCATATCGATAACGTTTGTTTGCCCAAAAGTAAGGTCTGGATGTAAATCCTACCTACTCGCAAATTGCGTGAATGAACACTTCTGTTTCTCTCGAGGTAAAGAAACGCGACTTTGAGCCTAAATTAGCCCGAATTTTCGCTGTATTATTTCATAAATTGTTACGTTATGTATTAATATTTATATGGTATCTCATCACACGCCAGGAAGTTATTTTAATTCACTCATTAAGGGACAGGGCTCGCCCCTTTGACAAGTAAAATCATCTGGCGTTAGCTAGAGTAAAATATTAAAGTGTACCCTTGCCCCTTCTGTGAAAACAAGAAAATGGAAGTAAATCTTTCGTTGAACAAACGAGTATAAAATTTTTGATGAACGATATTCGTGATTAGCAAAGACTACCAGCCCAATACAAATGCTGCTGTCTGATGGACCTATCGGTCAATAGATATCGAATAGCGGTGACAAATGCGATATGGTGGAGTTATCTGGTGGAAAACCATGCTTGTACCCTACGATTCGTACTAAATTTGATATTCTAACATCAACTGGTTTCTACTAAAGTGATTAAATCATCCACTCTCAATTTCTGTTCGATAATTGTCAACTAGGGCTTCCCCCTCCCTATATAACCTTAGAAATGTCGAACTTATAATCCATCCAGTCGTTGATTATTCTTCCACTTTCTCAAAAACGTCAATGTTTTTCTAGCGTTCTGTTACAAAACAACTTGATTTTGATTGACGCACCTTCTTTCATTTTGTATCACTGTTCCATTTTCCATGTGGTGCGCAAACATTCCCAATACTTTACTGGCGTCGTTAGCGAAGTCTAAATCTCGAACTTCACAAGGAGAGACACCTACGATAGCGAACGCCTCCTTATCCTCACGGATACTGGCTGTTCCAACCTAGAAGAAGGGAATAAAAAAGCTTGACGCAAGAGAAGTAAGACATAGATCAAAGAAGACTGCTTTATAAAACAAAATACTTGAATTATTAACAAATATTTTAGGAACGTCGACTGGCAACCCAGGACTTTCAACACGTTTTGAAGGAGGTCTGACAGTAAAAAAGGTCAATGAACTCCTAAACTGAAGGGAGAATTCTAGGGGCACTCTCTCCCAGGAAACTACTACATTTTAAAGATCTAAACAACAGTTTGGTGCGATAAAAGAAAACATTTGAAATCACTACTCAGCTCTTTGGCAAATTCGCTTTTTTGTATTTTCCGAATACAAATTGGCTTTTGTATTCGGAACTGTTTGTGGCATGTACGATGTAAATTTAACCACAGCTATCTGCCGACAATTTGTTATCAGCTGAAAACAAATTTTACATGGCATATACCACAGTGCTGAATATACACCGTCATCCAAACATACATAAATTAAATAGAGTTTTGCTCATTCAATGAGTTGAACTACCTTATCGAGGTAGTATCAATAAGCTGAACTACGACAACACGCTGTGCAAGTCTCAAGAGGTTGTTGTCTTTTGATTTATGCTGACCACTTTTACAAAATTTAAGATACACTGGAGACCAAGGCCGGCAAATAAGACAGCACACAGAAATATTTTATAATAATTTTTTGCAAGCAAGTAATCAAGAATGATTATTATTACTATTATTATTACAACTCGCACACCACCCAACTAAGGACAGTGGAAGGGGTCTCAGCCTGCTACGGGCTCCCAGCATCCCGCCAGGTATGGCCGCAACAGACATCGCACATTTCAGGGAACTTGTGGGGAAAGGAAATTTTACCATTAATATGGATTTTAAATTATTATTATTATTATTATTATTATTATTATTATTATTATTAACAATATTTTCCCAGAGAGCCTACTCGCCGAAGCGGTTTTCAGTAGGGCCCAGCAAACATAAAAATAACATAGATATAAAAACATAAATAAAACATAAAATTAATTAAAATAAGAGTCATATAAATAGAAATAGATAAGAATCATAGTCTAGATTTAAAAATATGTAAGGTTTGAGAGTCCCTTGTGCTTTCTGAGAACAAATTCTATTCAACCGAGGTTTGATAAACAAATCTTTGTTTACCCCAGTAGGTTCTTACTTTAGATAAATATATATTGTTCTTTAATCTAGTGTTGTAGTTGTGAATACTATTGTTCTGGCTAAAATTAAAATTAAAATTAAAATTAAAATTAGTCTCGTTATTTACATATTTATACATTCCAATAAGGCGGTGAGATCTTCTACATTTAAATAGGGGCTTCAAATCAAGAAGACCAAGAGCTTCAATAGCGGAACTATACTTTGGTTTATCCAAAATAACCTTTGCAGCTCTGTTCTGCAAAGTTTGCAGGTTTGTCATTAAAGTGTCATTATTCTTGTCGCCTCAAACAATATCAGCATAATCGAACAAAGGGGCTACGAAACTCATATAGAGTGTTCGCCTTGCCTCTAACGGTAACAAGTGCTTGATTCTTCGTATCATTCCAATTCTTTGATTAATCTTCTTACTAATTTCATCAATATGATCGGCCCAAGTCATATGCTGAAGAATAATAACGCCTAAGTACTTGAAAGACTCCACCCTTTCTAGTTGGACCTCTTCTATACAGACAGTTAAATCTTGAATATTTCTATACTTCCTTGAACGATTGCTCCCAAACATCATGAACTTTGGACTTAACGGTGTTTAAAGTCAGGAGATTGGAGTGAAACCAATGTGCTAAATTCATCAAATCTTGATTTAGCTTGTTCTGAATTTCTGTCGGGAATTCCCAGAAAAATAAATGACAGTATCGTCGGCATACATTACCACGTCATAGTTTTATAAAGCTGACGGAAGATCATTTACAAACACAATAAACAAGAGGGGGCCATAAATGCTCCCCTGAGGTACGCCCACTGGGACTTCACTACAGGCAGACTGGGTACTTCTAATCAATGTCACCATCTGGCGGTTCATATGATAAGAGTGCAACCACCTGAGTGCTTGTGCATCGACACCGATAGCTCTTAGCTTTCTTAACAACAAATCATAATCAACAGTGTCAAATGCCTTGGTTAAATCCAGGAAAACCACACCTGTCATGCTACCGTTGTCTAAATTCTGTAGAATGGTATCTGTAAAATGCATAAGGGCAGTCACAGTTGACAGCCTTGGGCGAAAGCCAAATTGTTTAGATGTAAGAATATTTTGCTCCTCCAGATAATTATACAACTGTTGATGAACAGCGCGTTCTAAGATCTTGCTGAGAGTTGGAAGAATTGTAATTGGTCTATAATTATTGCAATCTGTACGGTCTCCTGATTTAAATAGCGCCACTACTCTTCCATGTTTCCATGTTGTAGGATAAATTCCACCGTCCAGCGAACGGTTAAACAAAACAGTGAGTCTCTTATAAATTACAGTCGCAGAGTCCTTGAGAAGACGAGCGCTTATAAGATCCAATTCGATTGCCATGTTAGTCTTGAGTCTTTTTAACTCATTCAAAACAAACTTTTCTGTTACTGGCATAAAGCGAAATGAGGTGGTAGAACTAGTAGAAATATTCGACAAATCTGACGCTACAAAAATGTTCTCGCCTGCTTTCAACTTCTCAACCAATTTAGTAGCGACGGACGAAAAATATTGATTCATGATGGATGCGATGCATTTTTGATCGTAGAATATAACACCATCGCTCTCTATACATGAAACAGGGCCATTTTGTTTACGTGATGTAACTTCATTCAGCGTTTTCCAAAGGGCGCTGTAATTTTGTTTGTTTTCATTAATTATCCTAGTATAATATTCGGCTTTACATCTTTTCACTTCTGCATTAACAAAATTTCTTGTTTTCTTGTACAATGTCCAATATCTCAGAGAATGATTGTTTAGCTTTCAGGTGATAAAAATCACGTTTGTGCATAGCTTCCATCAACTGTGCGGTCATCCAAGGGAATTTGGTACCTTTTATTCTAGCTGTCTTTATAGGAGCATGCCTATTTGCTGTACACAAAAATAGTTCATTCCAAGCTAAAACAGCAAAGTCAACATCTGACTCATTATCGACAATACTCTAATTAGTTTGGCACAGCTCTTGAATAAAGCCATTCTTTTGATAGCGTTTGTAGGAGCGGTATTCGATAGTTTTCCCAGAGGCTTTAGTTACACCTGCCTTAACAACGCAAAATACCATTGAATGGTCACTTAAAGATAGATAAATAACTCTATGATCAGTGATGCGATGGAGAGTGTTTGAAAATATAAAGTCGATTAGAACAGAAGATGTCTCCGTGACTGGCATGGGTTGATCAATGATCTGTTCCAGGTCGTGATTAAGATGAATGAAATATAAACCTGATTATTTCCTACAGTAAGTAAAAAGTAATGTCGTAAATCAATTATTAATTGCGAGCTATGCATATGATAAGAAAAGAAATACCGGATAACGTAAGCAAATAGATTAGAACAGAAGATGTCTCCGTGACTGGCGTGGGTTGATCAATGATCTGTTCCAGGTCGTGATTAAGATGAATGAAATATAAACCTGATTATTTCCTACCGTAAATAAAAAGTAATGTCGTAAATCAATTATTAATTGCGAGCTATGCATATGATAAGAAAAGAAATACCGGATAACGTAAGCAAATAGGGTGGGTCGGCGGAGCTCCGGTGATCGTAATTAGTTTTGAAAGCCCAAGATGTCGGTCACGTCTAGCATATTTGTACGTGGCTGAACGCCACACAAAGAGTTATGTAAAGAGGACTGTTTCCCCTCCGATACTCCCATCACCAAGTACATTCACGCACTCTTGTCGCTGTGTGTATACATTATTGAGTTGAGATTTTGCTCACAAAACCTGAACGCCAATCACTCAAATCACCAGACTATGGTATTTTAGTGATTTTAAACATTAAACTGGTAAATATATTAAAAATACAAATTGATTACCCTACATGTTTAAAAATGGGACAACACGTGAAAAATTAAATAAAACTAGCAAACAGGCAAAAAAGTTACGCCAGATACTCGAAAGGCAAGTCAATTTTACTGCGTGCCCGTTCATGTCACTTTCGTTCGATAATTTGACTTAACATCATTTGTTACTTTTCCGTCCGGCCACGATTAAGAGACACTGCTTTCCTATATCGTGGGGTGACAAAAAATGATCGGATAGAACTGTACAGATAAACATTATCGACTAAACTTGAGTTATTACTTACGTGTTGTACACACAATCGCTATTTGATATTAAAATAAGAATGATTTCACACTCGAACAGAGCAATGAGTCATATTTTACCTTCAGCATAACAGGCTTATCTTCTTCTTTGTCGATTGGGATTGTGGTAGAATGAACCCAAGTGTTAGTGCATAGGTGCCGAAGTCTTACGTAAGATGACCTGAGATAAGACATGACCAAATTAAAGAAGTTGCAATGAGAGATACGTTGTTCATACTCAGTATATATAATAAAATCAATGAAGAAGATCAGAACTGATGGGAGTGATGCCATAGGGTTAACTGCATACTAATGTCACTAAGAACTGAAGAAGGGACTTTGTTTGAGATACAGTTGTGCAATCTTTTGATTTGGTTTAGCAATAAAATACAATAAATGCTGTATCAGGTGCAGACGTTAGGCGAAGGAGTAAACAGCGCCAGCGACTGGCATTGGACGCCAACTCTCTTCTTTTAACAAGAAGAGTTCTAACGGAGTTGTCAGTTTAATACAGTTAAAGTTCAAAGACTTTTACGTGGTAAAATATTATTATATAATACCTTGGAACAAAATTATCAGCTCGTGCCATCGTGGTAGGATCAAGTTCAAATATTGATGAAATATCGTGGCTATGTGGTACTTGAATTAAATGAAACACTGGGGAGTTGTCTCGCAATTTGCTTCTTGTCGGATCACTTGTTGTATCCTCATCAATCTGAGGTATTTCATCACCGAAAAATTAAATAAATAACGAGAAGAACAATGACGAAATAGGAAGGAGACGAATAAGAAAGAGGACAAAGAGGAAGACAAAGAAAACAGTGAACAGGAAACAGAAGAGGAAGAGGACGGGGAAGAAGCAGGAAAGAAAGGGAAATGGGGAAAGAAATGATGAGGAAGACGACGAAGACAAGGAATAGAAAGGGGAACAGAATGGAAAAGAGTAAAGAGCGAGAGGATGCGGAAGAACAACAAGTAGAAGAGGATGAAGAAGAGTGACAGCAAAAGGAAGACGAAGATAAAGAGGAATAGGAAAGGGGAGGGGAAGAGGAAGACATCTGGAACAAGTAGGGAAGGGAAATAGAAAAGAGAAAACGGAAAATGAAAAGGGGATGGGAACACGGAAATACGATAAGGGAAAATAGAAAGGGGAGACGAAAAACGGGAAAGCCAAAGGGTAAGCAGAAAATAAACAAGCGAAAGGGAAAGAGTGAGGGTACAAGGAAGAGGAAAATGAAGGACAAGAAAAGCCACAAAAGCGAAAAGTCGCAGAAAAAAATAAACAGAAGGATAAAGTAACCATAAGAAAGTAAAAATACCTCTGCTGCTAAATAATACCCTGTGGCTAAATGTTTAAATCTCAACAAACTGTTCCAATGGGCTGCACCACCAGCACAAGGATCATGTTGAACAACCTGCACGGTATAAAGCATAAATATTGGTTTGATCACCATAACGAATCAAGCCATAAGGCAACATACAATGTCACTGTAATCAATAACTCTTTCCCAGCGGGAGCTCTTTTTTGTCGAGTAAAATCATTTGATGTTAGCAGGAGTAAATTAATAGGACTCGTACTCCACTGGGAAAGAGTTAAGATCTTCAGGGTGGAAAATGTAGTCGGAGAATAAAGATAACAGCCCAGCTAAGGATTTTTAAGTGTAAAACATATCATAAGAGAATACTTCAGAAGGTGTTAAAATATATTTATCAACGTTTAGTTTTCAATGTGCGAGATCTTCAGAGTATTAATTTACAGGTGTGAACATCTATCTGCCTACCTATCAACATATCTACCTATATCAATATATAGACTGCACGTTTAGCGGACGCGTCTTGTCGCTTGTCCTTGTTGCTGGCTCACTAGGTAAACGATACGGTTTGGTGGGAAAATTATGCACGCTAACGCATTCACTTGATTATTTAGAATGAAAGAGACAAAGAGTATCGTAAAAAGACGAAAGTCATTGACTTTCTTATTATCTACATTTAATTAGGGTTAGGATTAAGGTTGGGGTTAGGCTAAGGGTTAGGTTTAGGGTTGGGGTTGGTGTATGGGATAGGGTTCTAATTTGGGTTTGATCTAGAAATAATGCTAGACGTTGATGAAGAAACTGATATTGGCGGGTTTTAGCCAGTGTCAAACAGTAAGCATTTTTCGAGAAGTAAAATCCTCGCAAAGTATTCTTACTCTTTTTAATTAACTAACTTGGCCCCTCCTTACAAAACGGATCGAAAAGATGCGACCTTTGTTTGACTGAAAAGTACCACATCATATTCCAAAAATATGAATTACTTAATAGGCGCAATGAACTGCTTTCGAATTGTCGACACATCAACAAATATCTATTATGCAACTTTAAAGAAGCACCGCTCAATAATTAATGCCTCTTGATCTCGCCGTCGGAACTGTATATAAACTCAGTTGAATGTTGAGATAATTTAGTCGTCTGATTGCGAAAGCATGAAACACAGTGCAACGACAAGCTGTAAGTGTATTAGATAACCAACAATAAATTACTATAAAGCTCTGCATTGAGCACTCTGCTTACCGGGAAATTACCCATGCTAATCTATCTATCAATCTATCTATCAATCTATCTATCAATCTATCTATCAATCTATCTATCAATCTATCTACCTATCTACCTATCTACCCATCTACCTATCTACCCATCTACCCATCTACCCATCTACCCATCTACCCATCTACCCATCTACCCATCTACCCATCTACCTATCTACCTATCTACCTATCTACCTATCTACCCACCTATCTACCTATCTACCCACCTATCTACCCACCTATCTACCTATCTACCTATCTACCTACCTATCTACCTATCTATCTATCTATCTATCTATCTATCTATCTATCTATATATGCATGAAAGGTTTAAAAGCTTTTTTACGATGTATAAAGTAACTAAAAGTTATTGCAGTTTAACACTAAAAGAGATCATCAGTCTGATTATATATATATATATATATATATACACACACACACACACACATATATATATACACACACACACACACACACACATATATATGTGTGTGTGTGTGTGTGTGTATATGTGTATATGTGTGTGTGTGTGTACATCTATATATATATATAACTACAGACGGAACCGTTTCGGCCTATTGGGCCTCATCAGTGTAGTGCTGATGAGCAGGATGGAGTAGCCTACATTATATAGGCAACTCAAATGTCCCACGCTTGTGGTACATCTAAGCCATGCCAGAGCGCTCTAACTAGAGACTAGTGAGCGTGCGCAAATGCACTGGCGGCATGACTCATCCTGTAGAGCGCTCAATATGAACCAAGAGGCCATAGAGCGATATCTAACTACAGACGGAACCGTTTCGGCCTATTGGGCCTCATCAGTGTAGTGCTGATGAGCAGGATGGAGTAGCCTACATTTAGACAAAATTTTTTGCTGTCGCTACTCTGAGTTTCACGCGCTCAGGCGATCATCAGGCAACTATATATATATATATATATATATATATATATATGCAGCAAATTGCATAAATTTTGGCAAACCTAAACATATCGTAAAAAAACCATATATAGGTAAATCTGCAACTATGAACACTTTAATCAATCTTAATACATTAAGACTAGCCAAAGAATGTATCAGAAAACACATAGCATATCTTCACTGACCGTTGTGCCATAATTTCTGCAATTTGCTGTATATATATATATATATATATATATATATACAGGTTAGCTATAGCTGCATGAACAACATTAAATCTTTTATCACACGACACAACTCACGCATAATTAGAAAAACAAACCACAGAATAAGGCCACTGAAAACTGCAACTGTAGGAACAAGGACGCATGCCCACTTCAGAAAGAATGCTTAACCAAGGACATAGTATACAAAGCATCAGTCACAACATGCAACACGAACACCACAAAACACTACATAGGGATGACATCTAAGACATTCAAAGAGCGATATCGTAACCACACTAAGTCTTTTCAACACATAAAATATTCTAATGAAACGGAGCTTTCTAAACACATTTGGAATTTGAAAAACAACAAACAAGATTTCACCATAAAATGGTCTATTTTAAAACACGCTATTTCATATTCAGGAGGATCAAAACGATGTAATTTATGTCTAGAGGAAAAATTTTCTATTTTGAACGTAAAAGATAAAAATAACTTGCTAAACAAAAGATCGGAAATAGTTTCGGCCTGCCCACACAAGGTCAAGTTCCGCATAAACAACCTAAAACAAAAACAAAATCCCCCTATTGTTCCACGCCCTAACGCCCACATTCCGGCCTACGCATAAAAAGCTTCCTGGTTTCGAAGTTCGTCAGTCACCTGAAGATTCTTTCCCAAGATGAAACAGGCTGTAGTGACTTTTTGAGGTAAGCGATATAATCCCATTTGCTCTTTCTTTGCGTTATTGAGCCCTCTTTGTATTTCGTAAACCTAAACGTTCACGTATATATATATATATATATATATATATATATATATACATATAACACCCATAGTTTAATAGTCTGAAGATGTTGCACGTTGACAACAAAAAGTCAGTGAATTTATTTCAAAAATGTTTTGAAAGTGTCTGTTAGGATGGGTTCACACTTAAAATCCTTTGCTGGGTTCTTATCTATTCTCCACTGTCATTGCTGCGGTTACCTTCAAGGCAACGACCACTTTTACTATCACGAACACTATGTCACGTTGTCACTATCACATTCAGTGACTATCTCTATTGCTATTGCTGTTATATTTATTATTAGTATCATTACCATTACCGAGATTTCTAATTGCAATCACTAAATATATTTCCTGTGTTTGATTTAAATTACCTCTACTTCCCATAATGCCTTGGAGCTGGTCGCGGATGTCGCAGTGGTTCTACCTGTTGTTCTTAGAAATACCTGAGATTTCTTTTTGTACTCATCCATAGTTAAAAACTTCTCCTGTTCAGCATGAAAGAGACGTACCACGTCACCCTGAGTGAAAGTTAAAATTAGATATTACATGCCACTAAAAGGCAAAATTAACGTACATACACTTTTACCGAATGACTACATGTATCGGCAAGCCAGACAGTAAGCTAATGTAATCTATCTGGCACAAATATCGAACATATGCCTTTTAAGACCACCAATAAGAGCCTTGCTTTCATTTCGGGTAACTATGTGTTTCTTTTTTGAGTTCCCACTTGACCTTTCTTCCACAGAATGGAAAGATGCCACTAGTTACAAAAGAATGTTCAAGATGCTTACTCCTTTAAGAGTTTCTTCGTTATTTTCTCTGAATGAAAGGAATAACGATATCTTCCAACTAGTATCACAGTTGACCGAGTTAACCTGAAAAAGAAACACATTTTCATTTAAAATGGAGATTTAACACATTTTAAAAGTAAAGCAGGTTGAAAATAGTCGAATTTTAAGCTAATATGGTCACACTTCCAAACTGCTCGCTCGGCACTGTCATTTATGTTTTCTTCATAGACTATTACTGAGTTCGAAACAACATTCGCAAACTATTCAATTTAATCAGGTAATAGCATGGTTTCCCCGTATAATCTGTAAAAAGGCATGCATTTGCCAGAATTTCAAGCGACTCTGAGGATGATTCTAAAAACAAATCGAAACACTACACAACCTCACGGATAAACGTTAAGTTGTCGAATCTCTCTAGCACTTAAATGGGTTAAGCAAGGACACTTTTCCCAGTCGACTCGATAACTCAGTTGGTGGAGGCGCGGTTCTGAGACACGAGAAAACGAGTTCGAATCCCCATCAAGTCAACTCAACTTTTCGAGTTAACTTTCCCTGTGTAAGTTAATAATGAACGTTTCTCTTCAAGCACTCTACAAGTTTTATATATATTTTAAGGTGTGAATTTGCGTTATTCAGAGCTGTGAATCCTAACCGAGAAATACATGAAAAATCGCTCATACAATACGTAAATGATTGACCTGGTGTCGCTTTACGGCTTTAAACAATAAAAATTCGTCCCCTGAATTTCGCACAAAGCTTGAAGAATGTTGCGGGCACTTCTGACTGGTCGGTCATGGGAAGACAGGTGATCTCGAAGTCACCTAAATATAGCGGAAACACAGCAGGGGATCAGGATGTTCAAATACATTCGTGGAGATGTTTTGCTTCTCTTTGTCAAATTTTACTTCGGCAAAGTCACTGTGTCCTTTTCGTGAATTTGTAAAATAACACTTCGTTTTTGGGTAAGTTTTAGTAACCATCTATGAAATGCCTCAGATATCAGCTTGTTGGAGTGAAATATGCTTTGAAAACATACAAAGAATTTCATGACTTGGTCAAAATTTTGATTAACTAACAGCAGGCGTGCGCATTTGCAGAGATCAGCTTGGATTAAAAACGGCAAGAGATATTGCATAATTTTAAGAACTACGAAAATATGGACTTTTTAACCGGCAAATTGTGCTAAGCGACGGTTATCTAGCCATGTCCACATCCTCTTCACCTATTCCTTAGGAAAAAGCAAGAAACCAGCAAGTCTACAAACATACTTTGCATCTTTTAAAAAAAGTTCTTGGGTTAGGTACGAGCATATTTTCACGCCCATCTCTTTCGTAAAACGTTAATTTTAAAAGTTGTTTCCAATAACATGCCACTAATATCTGCATAATATTAATATAATTTTAGTAAGTTATTAAACAATCAGATATGACATTCGGTTGAAAAGGGTAGCATTATCACAAGTAATACAGTTATGTTTATTACCTACTAACCGAGCATGAGGTCTGATATTTCACTAGTACGTACCGAGCAAACGAGATCAATAAATACTTTATTATATGACTTTCCGACATAATTCATAAGTGCAAAAATACAAATAAAATAATATAAAATAAAACTTGCAATTCTGTCGTCATTTCATAAAAAATTTCTTCACCAGCTTCACTTTGTATCGTTACTTTTCCTTTTCTGTTTATTTGTAATACATTTTCACCTTATTTACTGGCAAAAATTTTAATTTTTGTTCGACGCAAGCAAGGCTTTTTTAATTTCTCCCCACTGAGCGGGCAATATGGGAAATATCCAACTGCTTATGAACCAATCAAATTGCAATATTTCCGTAATCGGACCGCTCGCTTCCACAGCCATATAATAAAGCTGCGTATTGCACATCCGAAAACAATCAAAACCTTGATTAGCTTTAATCCGAATCTTTTTATTGTACAAGGAGGAAGTTTATGTTGATTGATATTCTCTAGGAAATATATCAAGAATAACTAAACCTCGTAACAACCAGAATTATCAATCAATTCACTGCTACTGGCATGAAGAGGTTGACCAGCATTAACTGGGCTGAGGATAACTTTGTCATTGACGACTACCTAAAGTAACCAGATGAAACATAAAAGTTAGCCAGAGAAGTTATATCAAAATGAGGCACAAGAATAGCAAACTAATCAATCAATCTTAAGTTTGGCTTATTAATTTGACTAATCAATCAATCCTATGCAATGTTAAGTTTGGTAAATTTATGGTGATATCCGACTGCTGATGCGGAATAAAAAAATAAATTCGCACAGTAAAGAGTCCTTCAAGTGTTAGGGCAAGGCTACGGGCATTATGTCCCACTAAATATTTCTCGTTTGAATAGTCTGGTTCATCGAGAAAACCCCCTTGATTTGATTGTTGAAACATATCCACTGTCTCTACCTTTTGTTTTTAAAACTGCAGCGACTACATTTCAAAATTTTTTTGTTTCGACCAAATTATGCAAATGTCGCTCCGCAATACGACGTAAGTTAGGTGAATTGAGCTCCCAACGAAGTAAGCCTGATGTATCAAAAATAACTTCTCATATTTACGTGGTGGACTAATTATTCGATTAAATGCCTGTGGCATTGAGTTCATTTTAGAATCACATGGCAGGCCATCTTCTGGAGAAACAACGATTATCAGTGGCAGGATTCTAATTTTAATTTAGTCATACACACTAAGAGTAACGACAACGGTGACGGAAACAAACACAACGACGACAACAACAATAACGACGACGACAACAACAATAGCGACGACAACACCAACAACAGCAACAGAATCCGCAGCAACAATACGAAAGCATTATGAGACACAGTACTTATTCAACAGAATGACGCATAATCAAGTCACTGCGGTATTTCAAGACATCAACAACCTGTTGCTACTAAATCACTTCGATTACCAATGGCGACAAAAGCGCTTTACTGTCGACTTGATCCATAAAGAGAACATTGTATTAGCTTAAAACAAGGGGACATTTCAGCATATTTAAAGAAGCAAACTTTGAATATACCTAGCAAATTGTCTCAAGATTTACACATCCTTGTTAAATTAATAGTTTTAGTGCGTCTTTTTTAAAGAAAAATACGGCTAGTTACCTTCATTTTCTAACAAAAGTGATTCCTAAGCATTGCAAATTTTAACTTGATGTCATCGTAAACGTGTTGGTTTCATCAATAAATTTCAAAAGCGTCCATCAATCGTGGCAGCGATATTGAAAATCTAGCAGAAACACAGTGATCAGCTGCCAATTAACTTTTTCTGACTAACCAAGCAAAATATTTGGCTCCAGATTCCTTTATTCTCACTTAATTGCTGCGAACGAAGCGAGCGCAACCTCATTTTGAAGTCAGGGGTTTCCTCCATTCACTTGGTTTTGGTTTGTGAATACAGACGTACGTGTCATCTAGTCCTCGCTACCCAATATCCTGAGCGGTGAAGCCCCACGTCAAAGAGTGGTACATTCGGCTTCGTTTGTTTCGCTAGCGCCGCTTAAGCTCTTCCACAGGTTCACTAAACACATATTAGGGTCTTAAGACATCATTGTAAAACATGCAAGACTTCTCACATCTCTGATTAAAATAAAAAGAAAATTACTTTAACTGCACTTTCCCTTTCCAAGCTGTTTCGAAAGTCCGGACCACGGCGTCATCACAAGTGCTTAACTAACCACTGGACACCCCTCCATCTATATGTCAAACATAAACGCTAGTTCCTGCTTATCCATTCGTATTTGCAGCACTTCACTTTCCATCAGAAATTTCTACAATATATTCTAATGTCTCCGTGCATCTGTTATTAGCTTTGCTTAGTTTGTCATTCTTAAATAGGTATCGAAATCGGGCAGTCACCCAAGCAGGAAAAATGTTGAAATAGGGGGCAACTGCTGTAGTAAGGATTAAAACGATAAGAACACCAAAGTTGAGAGTACGAAAGCATAAAGAAAATGGAATCATACAATTACCAACCACTCTCTCTTAACTAAACCAATAGGAAAACTTCCATATTTTTTTGTTTGTTTGTCTTTTTGCGACAGTTTCCAATTTGGCAACAAATGTGACAATAATTAAACCCGTGCCTGCATTTTGCTTGTTTGGTAGTTAGTGTAATGAAATGTTGCACTTTCGTACTAAACAAGCTTGGGTTTTTCGCCGTTTTTGACTGGAATTTTACATGAAAGATTTTAATTCATCCTGCTCTAGGTTTTCTCACTGCATATAATTCCCGATGTTTTATACAGGACCCTAGATGTGACAATGGCGACAAATAACAAAATTGTTACCTTAGCTGGAAATATAACTGTCCTTCCTTTATCCTACAATGGTGTTTGGAAACTATTCTAATGAAATGAATGACTACGTAGGATGAAGAAAACCATGAAATAACTGAAAGGCATGTTGCCATGGAAACTCAGCTAATCGGTTTAGCTAACTGATGACTGACAGTGGCATTTAAACCATTTCTCTAGACTTTCCCAACAAATCTTCGAACCTCAAAATCTTCAAAACATATCTAAAACATTTGCACGTCGCTGGTAAAGCCAATAAAACGTATAAGGTCATCCAGTAAAAGTTCAGAATGAATACATTTCGACAAGAGCAAACCGATATGTAACAAATCAGTCATTATTTATGAACCCTTTCGTTATTTAGAAACCTTTTCCACTAAATGATTTTTTTCATTGCACAAGTATTTTTAAGTAAGCTTGGTATTCATACAAGATACGATATTTAAGTATTATTACCACATTAGCTTTAAGTCTGTTACTGAGACGGCCTGAGTGGTTAGAAGTAAGCAAGTAACATAAGAAGTAATCTGAAGTTGTTATTTACATACATTATCACCTTGAGAACGCAGCTTGTAGAAAGGCAGAATATAAAACCAGGATCCCTTGAGGAAAATATTGGAAAACACCTTTTAATTAGTGCAAAGATTTAAACAACAACATACATTAAAATTAACTCAACCTAGGGTAGAAAATTAAGCAATTGTCGTCCATTGGTGGGAAAAACTGTTCCGTCCACCAAAAGTTCGCGTCTTTTTGCAATATTTAAGTTATGTAATGCATTTTTGTAACGTTTTCGTGGCTCTTAGATATATTTTTTTCGTTTTATTTTGTTCCCCTTTTGCAAAACTCCAGGTTACAGGCATGGCCTCGAAACCACAGTACAGGGCAAAAGGAACTGATTTCATAGGCCAATATAAATCCCAGGACATTTTACATTACAATAGTATTACAATGGAGTGCTGCGCGGGAAGTTCTAAGTAGACGTAGAGAACGTTTAAAGGTAGCACTCCTTGTTCTCTCGTTTTTCTTGCAGAGTACTACCTTTACACTTTTTCTACAATTTAATTCATGATTGATAGTTGACAAGTCTTGCCCCGGGATCGATCGGTCTCTTGAAGTAATAATTTATCCCATATCATAACTGATCATTTTACTAAATTTCCCGAATTAACTAAATTTAATGAGACCCCGTTCACACGATACCGGTACGAAACTGCACCGGTATCAAAATATCACGGTACGAACCTGTTCACACGATTACGGTTTCACATCGTTACGGTTAGCATTACGGTTTCATGCTTTTTCATACCGGTACCGTGTGAATGCAAGGCCTAACCGTAATAATTTCGTTACGGTTTCATTTCGTACCGGTATCGTGTGAACGGGGTCTGAATATGCATTATTCAAAACTCAGTAAATTTTCACACGGAAAACATTTGTCATCTATCGTAAACAAGTTTCATACGCTGTTCTCGATCTTAAAAAAAGTCATAATTTTGAATTTCCACAAAAATTTAAAGTGGGGAAAATTTCTTGTCACCCACATTTAAATGAATAAATGATTATAGAATAGGCCGGGCGATGCTAGCCATGTCAGGAATATTCCTGGTGACTTTCCGCGAAGAGACTAAGAAATATACATCTGTTATTGATTAACTCGAACTAGGCAAAATAGAGGGCGTCCATAATGCCAGCTTCAGATGAACTTTTTTAGTCGGAGTTACTGTACACGACAGCATCTTGTGACAAATCCTACCTCATTTCCATTTGTATCCAATGAAACTCTCATGGCATTTTTCTCCAAATGGGCAGGTAACCTCTTGTTGGCAGTTAAATATTTATTGCTTTTAACATGCAAAATCTAAACAGAAAAGATGTGGCTACTTAGCATAACTAGCCCTTTAACAAACAGTATAATCAAAATCTGCCCCTACACGTTGAACTCTAAAACGACTGGAACGATACCTGCAAACTGTATTTTGAAGCCATCATGGAGGCTGACATGCAGATGTAGGTCAATTTGCAGGTCATGCCAGTCTCCTACGCGATAAAACACGCAACCTATTGTGAAAGACTTAACCCCGATTTCGGATTTTCTGACAGTTTTCTTTTTCATCCTTAGTAAGTAGAGGACAATGTCGGTAGGACTGCATAGTTGTCAGAATTAGCTGTCAATGAAAAGAAAAGGTTCAACACAACCTTTTTCCCCACGCGTGTTTTTGATGTACATGACTGCCCCCATGTGCGCTTCATTCAATCGTGAGGCCTGGTGCAATGAGATATCGTTCCAGTCTTTTTAGAGTTTAGTGCCCCAACACCTGACATCTTGTCGAAGGATTATCTTAGTCAGCAGTATCCAATAGTCTAGTATTAGTATGCGGATTTGTTGACTGCTGTGACCCAATTTATGGCCAGCTACAACCCAGGAAATCACTCTCGCAGGTGAATAGTGTTTTTGGCACAATCTGATTGGCTCCTCTATTTCAGATTGTCCTGCCCTATATGCGGTGAATAACTGTTCGATAATTATAATACTTGATGCATTAGGACCATGAGTTTGAATATTAAAGAATTACTCGCCGAGGGCGAAGTCAATATTGTAGGGGATTGTTCAACAATATTCAATCAACCTGAGATGTGTTTTAGTTATGCTTGTTTAGTTCTTGTTTTATGATAAGTAATACCATGACATGAGGGAAATTAGTGATTAAATGTCCCCAAAAATCGAGGAAGGTTTGAGGAAGTGTCGAGGGCGTTAGCCCGAGGGACTTTCAAAACATTTAATCACCCATTTCCCTACATGTCATGGTATTAGTTTGTAATACCATGATGACTGACAAACTTTACTTGGTACTGTTCGAAGCTCTTTTTGGGGTGTTAGTATTGTTCATGGTGGGTACCAGCACTTTTGCTAAATGAGTTGTTCAATGCTTTAATTCAAAAGCATTATTCGATGTTCGGTCATGCATGTTAATGAGGGAAAATTAGAAATTTTCCCTCTTTTGAGGGAAAATTAGTAAAAGTATGCATGCTGATGAGGGAATTTAGGAATTAAGTCTCCACTTGAAAACAATAGAAACAGAGGTCATCATGGTATTAGTATAATTACATGATTGATTATTGGAAAGAAAGTAGTGAACGAGTTGGTTTTCGATTACATTTACAAATGTAGCCGTCATTTTCCGGAAGGACCTGAACTGTTATACTGTATTTACCTGTAAGTGATATGTCTTTATTTCTGACCAATTACCACATAGGATTACCTACCATCATCTGTGTTATTCTACTAGCAATGTTTATTCCTAACGGTAAACAAACTAAATACGGTTATCTGTATTTTAAGAACATTAAACAATTATTGGATGAGACTGAGCGAGTTCAATGTTATCTGCCGAAAGCTGAGGCGGATAACATTGACCTTGGTCTAGATAATTATTCACCGAAACGGAGGTGAATAATGATCGATATTTACCGAGCCGCTATTCACCAACACCGAGGGGAATAATTGTTTTAGCATATATCTCGCATAATTGTTTTCACACATTTTAAATTTGTAAAACAATTTTAGGGGACGTCGTCGTCATGTCGCCCGCTCATCGTTTGTAAACAAAACATTTTGAAACACATTATGAGTGCATTTATCGCTGAATTGTAAAGGAGATACATATTTCTGGATGCCTGATTGCCAAATTTCGTTACTTTTTTGGTATTGTCTGGCACGGCGGCTTAGTTTATTCAAAACAATTTCCCTGTTCCGTAACTGAAACAAAACTGAATGCCATCTTGTTTTGCTCGGAGGTGAATCGTGCAGGATATTCCGAGCTAGAGGAACCAATCAGATTGCGCGAAAAACATTATCCACCTGCGAGGTATATGCTAAATCACGATATTCGGCGGAAATGATGTCACAGCTTCCGGATATTGAGAATTAAATGGTGAATGTCGACCAATAAGAAACAAGAATGAAGTTTGAATGTATAATGATTACTGTTAGTATTAAAGGGAACTCATTTCACTGACTGGGCTTGACTGGGCTTGACTGGGCTACCGATGTTTGGACCGCAAAGAAACCAATGAGAATGCGGAACTTTTGCGTATGGACCGAAAAACATGCTCAGCCATGCAATAAAAGATGTAAGTCGTATCTACACGATACGACTATCGCATACAACTCCTCACGTTGGCGTAAACAAATCTTAAAAACACAATTCCGGCTCACTATTCCTTCAAGAATGTTCCAATATATCGATAGACAGATAAACTTTATTTTACGAGAATAACATGTAAAAGTAGACAATTGATATACGTGTGGTCCTTGCATTAATAAAAGTACACGTTAACGAGAATATACATTAAATAACTGTTTCATAAGAATACGTTAAGTAACCTAGATAAAAAATTATATAGATTAACTAAAGTAAGATTAAGAACAAATATAACACAAGTAAATTATAAATCATGAAAAGAACCATTTGGATAAAATGTAAAATTATTAAAATGTAAAAAGAACGATGTTTTCATGTTTAGACACTAAGAATGTTTTCGATTAAGATTTTAAAGCCATCAATGATTTCTGCATCGTGGTACACACAGGAAAAGTGGTCCCTAGTTTCATACTTGATACAGTAAATGTGTGAAATGACCGACCTGCATCCGTTTCATAACGGCGCGGACATACAAAGTTAATACCTCAATGTTAGTAGACCTTGATTGTGCATCAATTCCTTAGTAACGTATCTTTCATATAACCAGGACATTTCCCATGAAGTCTCCGGTAGATCAAACATCATTTTACCAACTTTCCTTTATCATAAAATATTAGCCAATCTAATTGTTTAAATAATTTGACACTATTTGTATTGTTGACCTCTTTAAAATCCCCGTACCGCTCGTTTTCGTAACTTAAGAATGCAATTCAATTTTTCTTTGGAGTAGAAGGTCCGTATTCCATACATCACACTGCATATCATGATATGCAAATTTAAAATGATCTAAGTACATGTACAGCAACAGTTCATGTGACGCAAATATAAAATGATCTACTATAGGCATAGCAACAGATCATGTTATGTAAATTTGCAATTATCTGAGACTTATGGCCTGGTTTTCCCTAGCGATGTAAGCGTAAGCATAACGACATATGCAAGCGTAGTAAGCACAATAGGCGTAGAGTTTTTCTTTTCCCAGAGAGGGACTAAAATCGAAAGCGGAAATGCCTGACTTCACGATTGGAGAATGATTTGTTGCTAAGATTTCAAAATTTCGGTGTTGGATTTAGTTCATTTTCTCAGGTTAATCATGGATACTATTGGCTTGAAGAAACAACAAGGCTTTGACGGTTGTATTATCCCAACCAGCACGTCAGTAACCCTTCCATTCGTGAATCACGTATTATATTAATTAATGTCAAATCCCAGGGGGGCTAAGCCCCCCAGAGCTATTTCTGGAGGGGCTGAAGACCCTTAGCCTACCTATACTTTACGCCTATTGTAAGCACTTCATGGTCATTTGAACTCTTTGCACTTCCCAAGTACAAAGGACCTTTGCAAGTACCTACTGCAGCTGGGTATGCTGTTAAGTTCATGCTTATGCTTATGTTTATATCACTAGTAAAAGCCAGGCCTAACTGGCCAGTCATATTACATAAATTTAGAATTATCTAAGCACAACAACAAACCTTGCTACATAAATTTAAAATTATCTAACCAGTTCAAAGGTCATGCTATGCAAACTTAATAGTCTAGGCATAGCAACAGGTCATACTACTAAAAAAATTTAAAATAATCTAAGGATAGTAGCAGTTTACGCTATGTAAGTTTAAAATGATCTTAGGATAGCAACAGGTCATGTTATGTAAAGTAAAATAATCAAAAGATTGCAACAGTTCATGGTATGAAAATTTAAAACAATTATTTTTTTATTCTTTTCCTTTATATTTCCTTTTCCTTTATATTTTCCTTTTTGTTTCCTTTCCCAGTTTATAAGTTTAGTTTCAAAATATTTTAATAAGAAATTAAGAGTTGTAAGGATGACATTTAAGCATTAACCCTTTAAGGGTCAGTGTCCTGTATACAGGACTTCAAGAACAAAAGAACAAGTGAAAGAATGAAGTGAAAACAATGAAAGAACAATGGACAAAAAAAACCAACTTCAACCTTTAAAAGGTTAACTCTTTCCAACAAGGAAAGTTATATATCTACTCTATGCATGTATCTTGAATAATTTGCCAGTCAAAGTAAGCAAAATTAAAAAAGTTCCACAAATTCATCTACTACAATTTATACAGTATACATTTTTGAACGTTCTGCTGCATTTTCCTTTTTCTTTTCTTTTTCTGAAAACTTTTTTAAAAGCAATTAAGAATAACTTTCAACAAATTAAAACAAAAAAATGAGAGTAGCTATTGACTACAGTGTTGTTGAAATTCTTAAAATATGTCAAATGGTGACAGGTAATTTTTTCATATGTCAAACACAAAGTTGTACTGTTTATCCTGCATACACTCAAATTCTACACATAATGACTTCTTTTTGGAGAATAACTTCAATGATTTCTTTTTGGAGGCAAGATGGGGTACTTGCTGTCCCACATACTGTAAATAGTTAACCAATATTGGATACTTGGAAATCTAAGTATTTAAAAACTGTAAGTCTGTCATAAACAATCACAATCATACAGCTTGTGATGGCTAATTGATTGCTTATCATCACAGCAGGTTTGAGTGAATAGAAATACTGTCAGTATCTTTCAGGTAATGTCCCTGTTGTGCTCCAAATGGGTCACAACTTGGTTGGAAAAATACAGTACATAAAACCAATTATAATAATCTTAGTGGGCAGACTTCAATTTAGCAGATGCAAAGGCCACTCAACTTTTTACTGGCTCAGTGGGCAAATGAAGCAACAGTTGGCAGGAATGTCAAGAATTCTGTCAGAAGAATGTGAGTGTATTTGGTTGTACAGTATATCTGCATTTGATCAGGGTTTGGGTTTGGTCTGGAACTACACTCCAATGCCAAACATTGAAGGAGAGTGATATCAGTGGAATTTTGGCCATCAGTGCAAAGAGTAAGCATTTTTGAGTAAAAGTTATTGCAATGTATTTTAATCTTTTTTAAATTTGTCCATATAACAGTAAATATCTTGAAGTCCATATACTAGCAGCATTTTAGGTTTTGTTGTGAAATCACTGAGCTATGCTCTGTTAGACACTAAACACTTGTTACCCTGTTTACTAAACAAACAGCAAAATGGGAAGGTGTACCCACTAAACTGCATAGATGTCTTCTTATCGTTATTAATTTTGATGTCATGAGCAGTAGATCCAATATAATGCTATTTCTCCAAAGGTTTGGATGAAATGCAATGTCTCCATATGCTTGCATCTTTACAGTTATCTGGAAAGCTCATCTAAGAGGCCATGCTTTGTAATACTCTATAATTATGTAAGATTTCTTCATTATGGTCTCCCACTAATGAACTCTAAAATTAGTGCTCACCATTGATCCTGTTTGTATGCACAGAGACCCCTGGCAGGCAAAATTGACCTAGGATTTGAGTGGGCTATATTCCATATAAGGATAGCAAATGTACAGTATATTCATTTCTTTTCTAGGGATGTTTAGAGGCATCAATCCATAGAAATCTTCAATCTTGTGGCCTGAAATCATGGTATTTTCAACATTTCCAAAGAGATAACTGTGTACAAATTGACAACTTATTTGTTTATCTATGATAGGCACATTTGGCAAGCAAGTGGCATGTATTTGCTGACCAGGCCTAGCAAAATTCCAGCTGAAGGGTGTGTAGCTACCCATGCCTTCTAAATCTTCCCATTTTGACAGATCCTAAAATGCCTGCACAAAATTTACAGTTTGAAAGTACCTGTACTTGACTGTACAACATCACTTCCTAGCAGTGCAGTCCATGCAATAACCTTTATTACAGATTTTTATATAAACTACCCTATATATATAACTTAAAGAATTTGACATTTTCTGTATTGTGATATCTCAAGGAAAATAACAATGTATAGCACTCAAGTTAATTAAATTGGTTATTCTTTTGCAAAACTGAAAAAATAAATTGTTACAAATACCTGAACAACATTGCCATATTTGACCACATTTCCCAAAAGCTTTGTCTTCTCAGTTTCATTTTGTTTCTTTTCTAACTCAGCAGCATGCTGGCAAAAAAAATGTACAAATCCCTCTTAAAACTTACTCAACATTACCAATTGAAGAAATCAGCAATAGAAAAACATATTAGACTGTTTGTACTGGCCAATTCTTCCAATTGATATTGACTGATATGATTTAACCATTAACTGAATATTCCTAATGTACTGTAGTTACAACTATAAAAACAGCATTATCATTAAACCATTAAGGGGCAACTGGGCACAATTCAGTATTTCACCCAACCTAACCCCAGACAATTTTACTCTCCAACAGGATGAGCCCTACCATTAATGAGTTAATTACCAGTACATTACTCATATACAATGATTATACAGTACCAAGACAATCCAAGGATATCTTCATATATTTCTAATTTCACTTAATAAACAATAATTGTTCATTTTATTAAAAGTCAAATCTGACAAAATTTTCACATATCACATATTGAATATCACTGAGTAACATTAAGATATACAGGACCTGGTATATTTCATCTTTGAACACCCAAATGCCTTCTGTTGTAGAAGAAAACTTTTCTATCAGGCATTAAGCCAAATAATATTCAAAAAGGACTACCCTTGGGATTAAAGGATTAGCCCTTGCCACCTTCCCCTTCGTAAAAAATGTGTTGCACTTATCAAAACCTAACAAAACCTAAAAAAAAAAACCCTGTAAAACTGACAAAACCAGTTTTTTCCCCTTTTGAAAACATGTTAGTGTTATAAGTGAAGGGACTTCATAGAGGCAGCACTAGTTATGACTTCATATCATTGCTTTCCAGGTGTTGGGCTTACAGGGGCAGATCCACAATTTTGAGAAAGAGGGATTACAAAACTTTTTTACCAACTCATGCCACTTTGTAGCCTTTTAGTGGAGGAATTCTCATCCTATTGCTGTTTCTAGTGTTTTTTGAATTTCAGTTTCTTCTACTCACATTTGCTTTTCTTTGCTGTTCGTTCTAATCACTTCTCTTTGAAAACATTCATCAATACTCTTGTTGGTCAACATGTTCATTGGTTGTGTTTTGTAACCAAGCAAAAAGTCACATGACTACTAATCAAAAAATGGGCATGTGCTTCTGGTGCACCCCTGCCTAAATCTGTCACTGGCTTAGCAATTGTATCCATGATAGAAAGCCATGATGATACTGGAGATTCTACATTTTAGCTGGAGGGAACCATAATTCTTTTTCAGATTCACAGTCAAATATTGTTCAAGGTTAGTTCTTTAGTTGAGAAGATGACTCACATGGTTATAAATCGTAACCCTTGACCTTCCCCATGCATATAATTTATGTACATAAAACCATATCACACAATCTCAATTCTTAAAAATGTTTCAAACTATACTTCCCCTTCCCTTCAATTTTCCTTATATATACAAGAGAACCACACAAGTTTCCAGATTTATAATAACATCTCGTGGCACAAATAGTAAATTTAAATGAAACATAAATATTTAGTCTGTGATAATCCAATCAAGGTTCATTGTTTTTCATTGCTACACATGAAATATGGCATGCCCTTTTACATGACTATTTTTCACTTTGCATAATCTTGCTTGAGATTAAATGGCAATCTATCATTTTTTTGGTCAGCTTTCTAGTTTTTTTTAGGTTAAAGTTTTCAGCTCCCTAATTCAACAAAACTGATTAAATTGGTTTTGAATAAAACCAAATGACTAACTGATTAATGGTAAACCACTCCATCCTCTTACTATGAGGGTAAAAAAGTTAATGCCCAGAATATCTTCCCATCATTGTAACAATTAACGACCTTGGGAATACATGAATTAGCATTTGCCAGCCTGTGTGAGGGTTTTTTATACAATACTTAAATACCACAAAACACATAGTTTATACTGTACTAGAAACAATTTCATCCCATTCACAAAGTTATTACTTCTCTCTACTAATTACTTTTTTCAAAAGATCCTTTCATCATTGACTTATTTAACATGGAAACTAAATACTAGTCGGATCAATCTTTCTTTGAAGTACATGTAACTGGTGCTTAGTTTAATAAATCATACATGCAGTAAAGCAAACAAATCCGTACTAAACCCATATCTTCACACATAATATTACTAGTAATTACATATTGATAATAAATAAAGGACTATAAGAGTTGAAAGACTCAGTAAAGTCTCACTTTAAAAGGAAGCTTTGCCATATGTTTAACTAACAATAATTGTCAAACATTTTCTTTTAAGGTTGCGAACACTCTTTACTATTTTAATATAAAATTTTCACTTCTCGGAAACTGTCATAATGGTTAAAACGCTGGAGTAGCATTGCTAATACGTCAGAGAAACTTACGCTGTGACTGGATTTTAAAATTAATCCTTTGTTCCCATGGACAATCAAAGTTCAACTTACATGCAGTTTCGTAAGCAACACTGTGTCCCTGGCGCTCGATAACATCGGCTTAGCAGATTTCCAGAACTGCTTTTGTGCAGAGTAACGATTCATTGGGCATATTTTAAAGAGGCAATCTAAATGAACAAGAAAGCAGTTTAACAGGTGTTTTGGGGGTTAAAAATCTTGACAATAAAACAAAAGATAAAACTAACCTCGAAATTTCTTTGGTGGATTTGAAAGATCTCCGGCTGCTGGCAGAACAACACAGCGGTCATCAACTAATCTATGTTAAAAACGAAAGTAACAGATAAAATGCAGGACATGGCATACTCACTGTCTGTGAGGCAAAAATTGACCAGTAAATGAATTCAAGGACAAGAAAAAAACTCATAAACTAACCCCAGAGTGCTAATAAATCCACTAACAGCGCCTTCTGTATACAAAGAAACGATGTCGCCAATGTGGAGAAAACTGGTTGTTTGACTCATCTTGACAGTCTGAGTAATCACCTATCAGGGTGCTATTTGCTTGACAGTCAAACCAACTCCATACGCTAGTCCGCTATTCGCAAGTGATCATAAATACCACGTACGCGTTCACATTCTCTGTCCTCTACTGCAAACCGGGAAAGAGAAGAATGTCTGTTGCAGAGAACAAGCCACTTTCAAATTTAATGTTGGTTTAATGACCCACTGAATTTCTAGTCAATTTAATATTTCCAGCAGCTTAGGTGAAATTTACATGTCTTTCCAATTCGCTAACGAAAACAGCTGATTGCAACAGAGAGCATCCATATAAGGAAGGTGCTGAATAGCGACCAATGAGCAAACAGATAAGACCACTTTAAGCTCATTACACGCAGAAGTCTTGTTACGCGGTATTTTCGCTGCGAACTTGAAAGTTATGAACTGCGGGTGCCCAAATGCCATTTTGGTCGAAGATTTTGGAAAATTTGCGAAAGTATCCGCGACGGAAGTAGGCCTTTATGAAATGAATATTTGTTCATACATTGCAATCTTACTGACCTGGACATATAGATAACGAAATACAACGAGGTCTAGCTTGAGCCGCCTTGTCCCTACGCCACTGTAGTTTAAGGTGATGTTGCACGAAACGATTTTTAATGTAAGAGATGATGCGAGTGACATACCATTTGAAATGATTTGTTATGAAATTTTGTTGCGGCAATACATTGCATTAAATCGTGTTTGAAAATCGTCCCCATATAACATCATGGGTGAGGCCGGGGAATACTGCTTGAATGGTATAAACGGTGAGATTTATATATAGGATAAAAACCGAGTGCGAGGTCTTTCATTAAATTCATAAAATTTGAAATTCATGAAAATGAAAGATCGAGCATGAGGTTTTTAAGTTGTTTATAGGCCTACCACGCACATTTTCAATTGTTTTTAACCCTTTGCCTGTCCCGTGCATCACATATGACACACACTGCACGGTGAGCAATAACATCAAAAAAAGGCTGGACAGGCAAAGGGTTAAGAGGTTTTGGAGTACTTTATTTTTGTTGTCTATGAGAAAGTAATACGGGTTAAGCAATGGTCCTTGTTTTGGTAAATTTGAAGGAAGAGATTAGAGCGTTACGTGAACGTTTAATCGCGCTTATCTTTTTGTTTTGAGGATGCTTGGGATAGCGTTTGGGATTAGATTGCTGAAGGAAGCATTTAATAGAATGTACGTTTTGTCTGGTTAGAAAATTATGCTCTCTGTATTTGTATGAGTGTTATGTGTGCAAATTATTTATGAGATTCAGATGTACATGCATTGTCTGGCAGTGATAACTCAACTGAATATCGAGAGTTCTTCATTTGATGGTTAAGCGATGGAGTCAGGAGACTCTGACTCGGAAATATACATTGCTCAATCAGGTTGCCATTGGCAAGAGAATAACTTCAGTGATGACTCCACCAGTGAAGAATTGTTCGGCATCCTACCAAATCCAGATCTAGACGTATTGGATACTGCGAAAGACGAAAGCAAAGAAGTAACGGAGAGTCGTTTTACCAAACCGGTACAATACAAAATTGCTTGGAAGTTATGTCGGACGAGGAACTAAATCGCACATTGGCACTATTTGTTTGCGAGGTAAGAGAAATCAATGAAAATAAATATCTGCCAAACACTCTTTATGGAATAGTTACTTCAATTCAACATTTTTTGAAAGGAAAAGGAAAGCAAGTAAGACTATTCAATGACGATAAGCTTGTGTATTTAAGAGATATGTTGGATACTATGATGAAAGAAAGTGCTTCGAGTGGCACTTTTCGCGCAATAAGTAGGCTTCGACCGTGAAAAGACTGTGTGAACAGGCTGGAATTTCTGGGTATAGAACCAATCACTCGCTCCGAGCTACAGCTGCGATACGAATGTATGATATAGGAATTGATGAGAAACTCATCTGTGAAAAACTGGTGAGGATACATGCAGTTCCTTTCAAAACTTGTTTTGGCATTTCAAATTCAAATCTGTACTAAAATGCTATTCAATTTCAATACGTAGGCCATCGAAGCAATGCTGTACGAGCTTACAAACGGACTTCAAGTGAACAGGAGATTCAAGTATCTGACATATTGTATGATTCCAAAATGACAAAAAAAGTTAAAAAAAAAGAAGACGAAGAAGACGCTTCTTTAAAAGAGGGAAAAAGTTGGGGCGGAAATCAGCAGCAAGAGATCTCCAAAAAAGCCCCAATAAATATCAGTTTGAAATTTGTTGTGAATTATAAAACGTACAAAGCAGCATATTTTGTTGAGTAAACTTCAACCATTGAGTAAACTTTGTGACAAGCTTTTCAATTCATGTTACTGAAAAGAAAAGGCCAGGTTACTATAGTCTTGAGAAAGACTGTTGGTGACTGACGTTTCGACGGCCTCAGCGGTGGTCATCTTCAGAGTCAAAAAGAGGAATAGTCAGGAACAGTCAGCCTATTTATATAACTGGTTCATTACGTCATGCGTGTAGGAGGTTGCAGTTTGTGGGTGTGCGCCATTGCCATTGTTAGAGTTGGTGTATTGTCTAGCCGTTTAAGTTTTGAATAAGTACTTTTGTAAGGTGCTGGTAATTGTTGTGATGGGTTTAGTGGTTCTGGTTCCAAGATGGTAAACCAACTTTCCAGTGTTAGCCGTTGTTTGTAGTTTGTGCTGTACGTCATGCATGATGCCGAGTCCCAGTCAATGTTGTGTTTGGTTTGTCGGTGGTGTTCGGCAATGTGGTTAGTTCTATCCCTTTTCTTAGTTGCTCGGTGGTGTTCAGTTAGCCTAGTGTTCAAGTTCCTGCCAGTTTCACCAATATATGTCGCCCGGTAGTCGGCACATTTGATTTTGTAGATCGCACCTTGTCTGTCGCGTGGGTGTTCTTTGTCCTTAAGGTTAGTGAGTAGATCTCGTAAAGTTGTAATCGGTCTGTGTGCAACACGGATGTTGTAAGGCCGTAAGATACGCGAGATGATCTCAGACGTACCTCTGACGTAAGGTATCGTAGCTGTTGTAGTGGTCGGGTTGCTGGTTTCGTTTATTTCGTAGTCTTTGTAGGTGCCGGTTGAGTTTGATGAAGTCAGAGTTGTAGTTGTTCTTACGGAACACGTGTTGTAGGTACTCGTTCTCGTTGCGTAAAGCGTCTGGTGAATCACAGATAAGTTGTGCACGTCTAGTCAACGTCTTGATGGTAGTGGTTTTGTGTGAAGTAGGGTTGTAGGATGATTCGTCCAGTAATCTGTCAGTGTGGGTGGTTTTTCTATAAACGTTAGTCCGTAATTAGTCATTGTCACGTTTTACCAAGCAGTCTAGGAAAGGAAGTGTTCCTTTCTCTTCGATATCCTTAGTAAATTGTATGTCGCGGTTCTGTGAGTTAAGATGGTTGCGAAATTGGTCAATGTCGTCGTCATGTAGAGCAGTAATAGAATCGTCAACGTAGCGAAACCAAAAAGGTAACGTTAGTCGGTAGGTGGCAAGGGCTTGTTCCTCAATGGATTGTATCGCAATTTCAGCAACCACAACAGAAACTGGTGACCCCATGGCAGTTCTGTTTAGCTATTGGTAATGTTTGTCGTTGAACTGAAAGTATGTGGACGTGAGACAGTGTGTCACTAGTTGCATAATGTCTTCTGTTGGTAGAGGAAGTTCGTCGGTGGATCGTTTGATGGCGGTTTCAGTGCACTCTAGTGCCAGTTGAACTGGAATACTGGTAAACAGAGATTTCACATCAAAAGATACTAGCTTGTAGTTATTACTATTCCTCTTTTTGGCTCTGAAGATGACCGCTGCTGAGGCTGTCGAAACGTCAGTCACCAACAGTCTTTCTCAAGACTATAGCAACCGGGACGATATACTATCACTTACATGTACCAATTCTTCCGGGTTCAAACCATTTACTTTATTAAGCTTTTCAATACTTACTTTCAAGGATCGTGAATTAACAAATTCAAGACCTATACTGCAGCTGGGTCTTGAATTTCTAATTCAAGACGTGTAATGTGGAAATAGTCAGCCCCAATCTCCCCTGTAGATAATCAATGTCGCCACCAACTTTTCGTGTGAGGTCTTGAATAAAATACCAAAACCGACTGGAAACAATTGAAAATGGGTGTAGTAGGTCTGTAAGTAAGAGTTAAAGCCCTAGAACGGAGGCTTTACGCCAGATACATCCCAAGGGCTGTATCAGGCGTAAAGCCGACGTTATCGGGCTTTAACTAACTTATTTCATGATTGATCGCATTTTCTTTGCTATTCATGATCCTTTATTTAGCTTACATACTCGTTAAACAATCGAGCGACTGATAGCCCTGGGAGGGAATTTGATATTCAGCAGGGAACAGTGGGGCTGATGAATTAAGTATAATGTTGTATTATAATATCAAGGGATGTATGCTGAGCTTCCCAGGGATGTATATGTATACATCCCTAGGAAATCATATACATTCTTTGAATTTATAATTCAAAACCTTATTTGATTTACTAAACTCACTTTGACTAAATGTATAATTCCTCTGCACACAATTTAAGATTTTAACGTTACATACACCAACTCTAACAACTTCGACATTTTCCTTCTGAAAATACGTGAAAATCCTTCGAAACGAAAAATGTACACTTCTCAAAAACAACGGGAATTCCCTCTTAATATTATAAGTTTGATAAGATTTCTTAATCTCACTGAAAGCGCTTCTTCCCATATCGATCGGTAAACTATTCTTTAACGGATTTAGATTTCACATTACATACGCCTGTCAATTCAGCCCAACAACGAACTCCCCAAGCAGACATGATCTTAGTATTTGCAGTAATCCTCAACGCCTTCCATTTCTCCAGCTCTTCGTCCGTCACAAACGAAATGTTTCTCTCATCTTTGAAAATATTTATAGACAAATTGTCATCTTTTCCCTTCTTTAATTGATTCGTCGTTTGCAATATCAGCAAAAAGTTCTTTCATTTCAATGAAATTCAGAGCGAATATTTTGGTCCGAAAACATGACGTGATAAACTTTTTAATTCATAGCCTCCTTACTTGCGACTTGACCAAATACAAATAACTCTGATCATTTGTAAGACGCCCTCCAGTCAAAAAACTGCATTGATATTAAAAATTACTACTTGCAAAATCCTTTTAGCAAATACATTGACCTTTTGTTAAATGCCAATCAACCATTTTATTTCAGTCCAATGTTTATACATTCACATGTCAAAAACATGTTTTCCCAAATGAAATCCTTTTGTTAGAAGACGCATCATATCATGAAATAATTAGAAATAAAGACTTGGAGTATACTTTTTAAAATAATTCTGATAAATAACAAACACAAGAGGCTCTTAACGGAGATGCATCAATATTTTCCTTTTTCGTAAATGTTAGAATCAGGCCCAGGACGCTTAATACTTATTTCACTTATCGGAGGGTGCTAAACTGGAAGGGGCGAATTAAGACAGGGGCACTTCTTTGAAAGAACAGCATTTTGTCTCGACAGTAACGTTAGCATGCACATTTAACAATAACGCAAAACAATTTCAATATAGTTCATTTCCATAGTATAATCAATTAAATCAAAATAACATTGGCACAAATAGCGGTATTTAAGGAAGAATGAACAGTTTTAATCCTAAATAATGATCTTATTCTACATCAATAGACCCCTTGCACAATGACGTCAATACGGTCAATCTGGAGTACAACTTCAAAGTTCCGATGTTCAACAGAGCGAATAATCGATGAAAATTCTAGTGTCTATAAGCATATTTCCCCCAGCAAACGAATAAGTGCAAGGGGTCTATATCTATGTCCGAAATTTCACTACCAACGACGTCAGGTGATGCCTCGTCAATTCCGAGTCTGTCGCAATGTCCTTTGATGAATATATTTACAACTAAACAAGGTTGCAACAATATAAAGGGCACCAGATGCTTGAAAGAGGCTGTAAATACTCCGAAAAAAAAACAAGCAACTATTTAACTTCAGCAGTTATTGAAAAGAACAACTATTTAATTGAGACCTAATGTTCAGTTGTTTGTACTCCAATTGAAAAATATAGTCTCGTGAAATTATTAGAGGCTAGGTATCCGACTCCTGCCTTTGTTATGGCCCCGCATTGAAACTTAAAAGCTCCCCTGGGGCGCTTATTTGAGCAGGGGCATGCATTGCTTGTTTAAAGCCTGGTTCACGTATAATCTTAAAGATTGTGACTGTCGCACGATGTAAGAGTTTACGCTCGTACGATTAACGTACAATTATGGTTTCCGTACAGTGGTAAATACAACTACCACGATTACTACGATCGCTGCAACTACTGTTCCCACAATCGTACGATAATTGTACGACCAAAAATTCTTCTGTCGAGGGACTATCGCACGATTGCTGTGATTATATAAGAACCTAGCTTAAAGGAGCACTTATTCGCAGGGGCCTAGGGATACTGATTTGAACATTTGGCACCCATTTACACGATATGTATGTTGCATACGATTGTTCGTTCTAATGTATCCAAGCAGGAATTGTGTATTCCACACAATTTCATATACCCCAGGATAAACAATCGTATACGCCAATTGTATCGTGTAAATGGACCTTACCGTAATGATTGCTCGGGCACGTAGCTGGGATTTAAGAAGGAGTGTTCGTCTTGGCAAACTTTCTTTAAGAAAAATCGAACTTTTGTTAAGGGAATATATTACATGAACTAAATATACAAAGAGATGAAGAGAATGTCTTCATGCACACAACACCTATTTGTACAGCGGGCAAATTTGACCGTTCCAGAGTCCTGGGGCGAGGGCCTCCAAATAAGTCGACAATCTCTTAAAAATCTACTGGCATATCGTATTTGATAAATCCAACAAGGAGGACCCACTTTCACTCATGGTGCATCTCGTTTAATTGTTCAGCCTTCTGTGTCATTGTGCTGATTGAACTCTCGCACTAGCAAATTCTCATGAGGAAGAGTGGCTGCAATCTTGAAATAAACGTGTAGGTTATGGACGTCGTTAGGATTACATGCTTCCTTAATCAACACTTCTCTTTCTATTCGACATTAGTGACCCCCAAAGTGGGTTCATTCGAACCCCTCGAACCCACCTCTCCTACGCACATGTTGTTTATCAACCTAGTGTAAGGTCTGCACAGGAAAGTATTTGACTTAAGTTTTTGTGCGAACTGAGCCACAAAGGCTGAGGTCTGCATGAAAAAAAGGTATACTTGTAATATTTGAAAACCGAGCAGAAGTACTTTATCGGATTTAATACGTGGCGATAGCTGAGTGTTTTAGATCGGATAAAGCATTTACTGCACAGGAGCGAATCCAGAATTTTAGAAACGGGGGGTGTAAAGAGGGGGTCCGCGGGCATGCTCCCCCGGGAAATTTTGAATCCTTAAGTATGTGAAATGCTATTTCTAGCATTTTGGAGGTAGTTTTAAGCGAGATTTTAAGTAGTATAGTACATGGGGGTATTAGCACACTTAGTTATTAGGTGTGAAATCCATGTACCCCCCTCATGGATTTCACCTATTTTTATAGTGTTTAATTCTATTTTTTTAAAAATGCCATAGTTTTTGTTAAAGTCTCAAGACCACCTAATCTCCATGTAATGGTCCTTCCCCATGTACTATACCACTCTTAGACAGTAGATTGCATATTTAATTTCATTGAAGTGAACTACTATTATCACTTTCTGTTATTCCAGTTGATAGAAATATTTCTTGGTTATCATCAGAAGAACTTTCAGTTTCATCTTCATCTTCATCTTCATCTTCAATTTTAAATGACATCATCTGCATGATTAACGCAATATAATTTAAAAGATCTGGTAATTTAATATCACCAAGTATTTCATCTTTTACTTCTTTATATTCTTGAAATGTTTTTACTTTTTTTAATTTTTCGGATAAATTTATTATATTTTTAGTAAATATTTCAGACATTATATAATAATAAATATATTATTTTAATTCATATTCGCTTTCTTCCGGTATATAAATTACATGATATTTAATATTTGAGTATTTTGTAATGACCATACGCATAGCTACTAACGCCATCCGCAAGGATATAACGTTTATCATCAAAACATGACAGTGAGATCTTATTTATCTCATAACTGCTTAACTCATGTAAATTACTTCTAATAGTTTTCATCTTATGATGCATTTGTTTTTTCTCAAACAATGTATCTTTATAGTGTTTATGCGTAATGTCTTTTTTTATTATATTTTTCTTATATCTTTCGCGGTTTTACCGACCTTTTCATTGTCTTTCATATAACTATACATTTTACTTCACAGCCATATAAATTCTACTATTGGAATACCTGCTGCTTCATATTTCATTTTTCCTATTACTTTTTTGTTCTCTTTAAAGTAAAAAGGAGAGTCAATAGAGTAGTCACTGTTGTCAAATAAGTCTTTCTTCTTATAAATATCATCATATACATCTTCTGCTTTTATTTCATACATTAAGCTGTCTGTATCTGTGAATAATAATTTTTGTATTTTCAGGCCCATACATTTTCATTATTGTGTTATAATGGAAATCATACATAAGATTCTTTGAGAGTTCCAGTATACACATTCCAACATAAGCGGGCCTATTTAATGTTAATACTTCTTTTATCTTATGGACAGCAACAAGGTTTTCATTAAATACTTTACTACTTACATAAGTTGGTTTTGATACTATCTTTATTAATATCTTTTTATCTGTAATTAATCGGATATCTACACGTTTCCTTAAGTTTTCCATAATTTTTCCATAAACAGCATTATTCATCAGCTTGAAAAAGTCCTTCTCAAATGCATTCTTAGCATTTGTTCTCTTTTGTGTGTTGAAATCATTGTATTCTTTCAACTATTTTGATTGGTCAAATTCTAATACTCTGTGGATCTTTTTCAATTTCATTCCTAAGGATAAATATAATTGCAAATTTCTGTAATGTATAACATACTTTTTCTTGTCATCTAATGTGGTTATTAATTTACTTACAAGCCCTACAGATGTTTTATATTTCTTCTCTATCATTTTGCAATATTTAGATAATTTGTCTTTCTTTATAGCTTTCTTTTCTGGTGCTAATGGATAGTCATTATGTAGGTCATGTAATTCCTTTGGATATTCCAGATCTACTTCTAATAACAGTCCTTTTTCTGAGTCTTCTGTGTATTTATTCAACTGTACTTCATTTGGATCTTTCCATTTAAATCTGCTAGTAGGTAAGGATTGGCTCATTGCCCATCCATATAAATTATTAGCATCTAGATACATTATGTATTTACTATTTTTATTCTTTTTAAAGTTCTTCAAATATTTATTATTTGCGGATCCATATCTATTTGCTATGTAGGATATTCCTCCTCTCATTCCTCTTTCAATAAATTGAAACATATCAACGTCTGTAAGTAATTCTAATCTTATTCCAGTCATTTTTAACATTGCATCCCAAGCAAGACCAGGAGAAGTGAAGTAATGACATGGATCTCATTTATAGTACTGCATACAGGTTTTTCTAAAGTTCTCAAATACATCTGCTAATAAAAGAATATCAGTTTTAAGGTGTAAATCATGGTATTCTCCTAAGTTCTGTATATTGAAAGTACTGCAGACATTTTGAGCATGTTATATGCTTCATCTGTAATATGTTCGTCATTCAATATACTATAGAGTTGTTCTCTCTTTGGTAATTCTGTTTCTTCAAATCTATGGAAACTGTCCACATAATCATATTGATAAACACCTTTCTGCTTCATAAGATTAAACTGTTCTTCTATTAGGAATGCTTCTTTTGTATATTTAAATGCTTCTTCAGGCAAACAACCTGCAAGGTAATCTAAACTTCTTGACATAAATTGAAAACTATCCAGGAATATAAGATGGTTTCCTAAAATGAAAGACATGTATCTTTCCATGTTATTTGGTATAACATTTATTTTCCTTTTAAATTTACGAGCTATGCTGCCAATTTCTTGCATTATAAAATGACTATCATATCCATGTAAATTATGGAATATTACTGGTATTTTCTCTGTTAATTTATAATTTATATTACATTTCTGATGCACAGAACCTCTGTATTTACCAGTGATATGGCTATGATCTCTAACTCTAACATCGCATAATTTGTATTTAATACCACAAATATGACATTTATTTGCTTTTTTAAATTTCTTTTCTTCAGCTGCTGTTATTTCTAACGTCTTGTTAAAATGCTTTTTCAATGTTTCCAGGCACAGTTTTTCTTCTTCTGACATCTTTTCCAGGAATTTATAAACTACATTATGTCCTCTGTATAATTCTATTGGTTTACTGTATTGATCATCATAACAACATACTACTTTATAAGCATAACTGCAATCTTTATGTTTTTGATATGCATCAGTATATGAGCTGCCTGAATTATTTTTAACCCCATGTATTTTCTCTACAATTGCTTCAAAGTCTGCATAAATAACAAAAGGTACTTCTAATTTCTTATGATAGTTTTTAAATTGAACCTTTTCTCCTTCTTTTGGCATATCTATTGCTTGCTTACCATTTACAATTATACAGTTCTTATGTTTTTCAAGAATATCTGCACTGCTAAAACATTGCAGGCAATACGTACAAAAGTGTTTTTTATCTTTGTGTTTTGTATAATTACACGTGAATCTGTTAAAGTTGTTTATTAAAACATAATGATTCTTATAAAACAGTAAATTCATAGCTTCCTTATGCTTTTCTTTTGATATATAAATTGGAAAAACTGAGCTGTTCTTCCAACCAAATACATCTATATTTATATTATTTTGTTTTTCCACTTTTGGAATGTCTTTTAACATTACAGGGAATTCCACATTATTATAATCTAATTTATTGATAAATTCTTTGTCAGTACCTTTTATTCTTTGCGGATTTTGCTTCTGTGGATTTAAATATTTAATATGACACCATCTAAAACATTCATTGTCTTTATTTTGGATATTAATAAGACCTTTTCTAGGATGTTGTAATTCTTTTGGAAGTTCTATATAACTGCTGCCCTTTAATGCTTGGTATTTAACAAAATTAAGAAAGTGTTTTTCTATCCTTTCTATTGTCCATCCAGATCCTTCTGATATCCAAATATCAATAAAATCAAGGATATCTGAATTAGCCTCATCTAATTTGGTATCAGATCCAGACAATATGGTTTTTGTTTTACTATTAAAATATGCTATGGATTGACCAGGCGGAAAACGTAATCTCAAGAGGAATATCAAAGCCCAGCAAAATATCTTTACGAAAGCCATCGAGTCGGACACAGAAGTAAAATCGTAATATTTAATAAAGTTCTAACGTTTCGTTGTATTCATCACAACATCATCAGAGAATAATTTACATAACTGCCTAAAGCCTAAGTGTATAGTTACAGAGTGTAATAATACTCATGCATTAACCAATCAGAGGACGTACTAAAAATAAAAGTTACAGGTATGAGTAACACTAACAGCATGGAAGAGTAAAGAAGAAATTATAAAAATTTATATAATTTACCAGTTATCCGGTAAAACTTATTGACAGAAGTATCGCCTCCTTTCTAGACAAAGTCTTCTCCAAATCAACAAAATTGCTTACGGCTCCCAAACGTGTTGCTTACCTCTCTTTACCATTTACTGGGCAACATTTCTCTCATATCCGAACTCAGATAAAAAAACTTTTCTCATCCACTTTTCCTCGAATCACCATCGGGTGTGTTGCTCACCCGTCTGTTAGACTTTTTAGACATTTCTTCTCTTTTAAAGACAAGATTCCTCAACGCTTAAGATCGCATGTAGTTCATCATTTTACGTGTCGAAGCTGCGGACCTTCGTATGTCGGAGAAACCATCCGGCACCTCCATACACGCGTATCTGACCATATGGGAATCTCACCTCTCACAGGTAAAAAGCGCACTAACTCTCCCCTCACCAATATTCTTTCACACCACCGTGACACGGATCACCCAGTCTCCTTTGGTGATTTTAAAATTCTTTCTTCTTGTCCTTTTGAGTTCGAACTTCTCTTACGAGAAAGTCTACTCATTCGCAATCTTAAACCCTCTTTAAATGCCAATATTGGCTCAACACCACTTTTCCTTTTATAATTTCTTCTTTACTCTTCCATGTTGTTAGTGTTACTCATACCTGTAACTTTTATTTTTAGTACGTCCTCCGATTGGTTAATGCATGAGTATTATTACACCCTGTAACTATATACTTAGGCTTTAGGTAGTTATGTAAATTATTCTCTGATGATGTTGTGATGAATACAACGAAACATTAGAACTTTATTAAATATTACGATTTTACTTCTGTGTCCGACTCGATGGCTTTCGTAAAGATATTTTGCTGGGCTTTGATATTCCTCTTGAGATTAAAATATGCTGTTTTATATAAAAACTGCGCTTTGTGCTGTTCTGCGGATTTACTTTCTTCCTTAAATGTTACAACCAGTGTTTGTAAATATTTATGCTGTGTTTTATTTGATAGTAAATCCTCTAATGGTTTTCGGACTTCTTTATCATTTAATACCTTAATATTGTAACTTTCCACATAACCTTTTAATGCTTTTTCTTTCTTGGTAATAACAGCTGGGCTGCCAGCTGAGCTGCTAGAAGTCTCATCAATGAATTTAATCTTATGACTTAGGATCTCATATTTTCTATAAAAATCGAAATTACTAAGGATCTCTTTATTTGCTTCTGTTAGTACTTTTCTCACAGATGATTTGTTTTTTATGTATTTTATACTACTCCTAAAAGTTTTTCTTCTCCAGAGTTTCTTATTTACATAACAAGAAACTTTTACTCTTACAAAAAATTTCCTACCTATATTATTCTTAAGAAACTCAATTGTATTTTTATTAGTAAATCGAAATTCCTTCCTAACATCTGTATATCTTACAATATCTATATTATATGACCCCATATTATTATATAGGTTCATTTCTTTAAGTCCCTTCATATCATTATATTGGTTCATTTCTTTAAGCCCCGTCATATTATATAGGTTCATTTCTTTAAACCCCTTCATATTGTTATATGAATCCATCTATATTGCACTATAACATAATTTCTTTAAGCCTCTTTAAACCACTTCAAACAATATGGACAATTACAATCTTTATCCCATTCTAATTTCTTATACTGTATATAATTCCAAATAATCGGTCATCAAATTTATTCCTCGTCTTGGATTCAATCAAGTCTTTTAAATAACAATTTAATGGAATTCCTCTTCTACTACAAAATCTTATAATGTAATAATTATATCTAGATACATTCCTACCAGTTATTAATTTTTCCTTTCTCATAATGTCTACAACTTTCCCAAAATCATCTATAATAATATTAATATACCTGCTATCAATACATTCTCACAGTCTTTTATGCATCCATTTGCTTCTTTTATGAACAGATGTCTTCTTATATTTTAACCATATATTTTCAATCCATTCCCCACCATTAGTTAAATAATTATCACTTATAACACCACATTTTGGACATGTATAATATCCTGTAGCAACAATTCTTTTCATATTACAATTGTTACAATAAAGTGCAGTATTCATCATATACTATATCTATATAATTATTTCTTTAAGACAGCTAAAGAAGTTTAAAAGTAAATAACCAGCAGAAGCCCCAATAATTCCTGTGGTTAAATGTTGATATTCCTTCATCTCATCACTTGGTTTACAAAAGTCACTTAATTGTGGCTGTCTATATTCTAACAGCTTAGCTGTTGATTGAATCTTTCTCAGTTCATCTAATGTTTTATCTGCTGCATTGAGATCAGTATTTGCATCACATAATTTTTGTCTCAATTCTTGGATCCGATCATGTTTTCTCACTTCTAATTCATAGAATTTCTCTTTTTCAGAAGTCAGTTTTTCTAATGGTCTATTATGACGTTTCATTTCTTTCTCATATCCATTTTTATCAAACATTTTAAACAGATATCCAGCACCAGCAAAAGAAATTGCTGCAAATATTGTCTGTATAAATGCAGCCATTATATATATATAATTAAATAGATAAGGTTTAATTTTTAATTAATTTCATTTGAATGGATCTGTTGGAATGTATTTCTTATTCTGTAACCATTTAACCAACAAAGTGCTTCCTGCAACACCAGATGTGAGCTTTGCTATACCACGGAAATCTGTTGCATGCGTCAGTTTCTCTTTAAAGACTTTCTTTGAAACCATTGACAATCCAACAACACCAACAGTTACCATTAAAGCGTCATATGATTCATTCAGAATTTCCTTTTCATTCATTTTATCTCCGATATATTAGTTTATATTTTATCAGCTAAGCTGATTCTATGGAATTTTATTTTATGATTATCTAGAGTGTGATTATTTCTAAACTTCTTATTTCTACAATATGGACATTTTATTTTTGTTTCTGACATATAATTTGTAATTTGATGGATAATTTCATCATAATCACTAGACACTAAACATTTATAATTATTCATCTTATAATTATCTAATAATTCCTTCTGTGAATCTGTCAATTTTCCATTATTTTTAGGTGTTTTAAACTCAATACAGAACCCACTATAATGTTTATGTAAGTTAGTAATAATAAGATCTGGTTGTCCTTTTTGATAACCCTTACAAAATGACCTGATTCTCTTATTATCAGTATCTTGTAATTCTCCAAGTCCAGCAATTAAAAGTGCATCCAGATAGAATTTCTTTATATAACCAATTACTTTTATATGGAGATCATATTCATTTTCTATTTTAAATACATTGTTATTTCTATTAGCAGCTAAGCTGTAAAAACCTTGTTTTCTAATACTTGGAAGAACTTCACTAGTTATCCATCTTTTGAATTTCTTTGCTTCTGATAAATTTGATCTTAATATTAGTGAATAAAGTCCAGATTCATTCAAAAAAGTACACCAATAGGTCTGATGTAGTGATTCACGACATCTGGTAATTTTGTCTTCTAGGTCCACATATCTTATTATTGCATCATGCGTATTTTTATATCCTAACAAAGTTGCAATTTCTTTTCCTTCAAACCAGGGATTTCTAGACTCATCAATATAACCATTTATAGTGAAATTCAATTCTGTATTATTATAACAGATAAGCTGTTCTTTGAGATTCATATTCATTTAATATCTATACATAATATTTCTTTAAGCCTCATTATTCCAATGTATCCACCAGCTTTGCTGGCAGGGTAGCTGGAACTTTTTGTGGTTTTTCTTTTGTTGGAGGAGGTTCCATTTGCAGTTTTTCTTCTTTCTCAGCTTTTCTGGCAGCTGAGCTGGCAGTTGAGCTGTTATATTCTTTCCTTACATAATACAGACTTACAATTGTGACAGTGACTCCTATAGCATTAAGAATTAGACTATAATTAACAGCTGTTTTATTGTCATCTATTTCACCTTGTTGTTCTTTATGAATTTTTCTCTCTTTGTTAAGTTGTGCAAGACGTTTTCCTGTTTCAACACGTTTAGGATCTTCCTCTTTCTTAACTGCAGTTATCTTTGGATCAGCTCTGCTGTTTTCTTCAGACATTCTATAGTATATCTTATGTTTTACTTCCAGTTATCTATCAACAGTATATAGGTTATCAACAGATTCTCTGTTAAACATTCTAACATATTTCTTTGACATTCCATTAATAGTTGTACAGATATCTGTCACTATATCATCTAGTATTTTTGTATCTGTTAAGAAAACTTTCTCATCATATGGAATACCTCTAAAGAAAGTTCTCAATTGTATGAGGATTCTATTATAACTTGTATAAGCAAATCTACAACTCTCAATCTTTTTAGCTATATCGGACTTAGTGACATAACCTTGGATAAATACACCAACACCAGTTATGGACAAACTCGCAAAATGTGTGAATGGAACAAGAGCACTTCTTGCAACTGTTAGAGACATTGATGACATATTTAATGCTAATTTTATTGTCTTTAACTTCTTATATTTCCATTTGTAACAAGTTGCTAATTTATGGTAATATGAATACCAGTTTTTTAATTTATTTATTTCTTCTTTTGTGAGACTTACAGCTGAGCTGACAGCTAAGCTTTTATGGATGTCCAGCTGAGCTGCTAAATGTTTTATGGATTTTCTCATTTATATAATATGCTATATTTTACATTAAGATCTATTATAATGAATCATTACTCATAGTATATATTTTAGTTATAAAAGTCTATGGTTAGTAATTAGTCTCTAAGATTTATAATAATAAATATACTTAAGAGTAATGATTCAGAAAAGGGTTTAAAGAAATGATAATATATACTATTATAATGGAATCTTTTAGAGATGATAAGTTGGGTTTTTATGCTTTGGTATGTAAATCTAACAGCTCAGCTGTAAGTTCTGAAATATGGATCTGAGGGAATGATATTTGTTTATCACTTGGATATAAGTATTATAAACAAGTAATTCAAAAAGAAAATAAAAAGAAACCATATTCGCAAGATAAGAGGTATCTTTGTTACTTTTTAAATAAAAATGGTGTTTATGAATTAATAAATAAAAGTAAAAAACAGTTAAAAAACAACTAATTGAATGGATTGAAAATGAGGTTTATTCAAACAAACCGCATTCAATAATTAGAGTATATAAAATAGATCACGAAGTGCCAAAAAGGTTTAAATCTAATTCATATAAAAAGTACTCAAAGAAGCCTGAAAGCAGAGCTTCTAAATATGATAAGGGAAAATCTGAAGCAATAAAAGAAGTACTCGAAGATGCAGAAATTAATTATTATGGATTGGATGACTATGTAACAAAAGATAAAAAATATAATCAGGTATTTAAAAAGTATTATGATGACACTTATTATGAAAATGTTGATGAAAATAAAGAACCTAAAGAATTGTCTAAATTTACATATGTGTGAATCATTACTCTTAGTATATATTTTTACTATAAAGTGTTGGAGTTGAATTGTTAGTCTCTAAGGTTTATACCATTAATTATACCTTAGAGTGATGATTCATTATAATATATAACAGCTTAGTTGTTGAATGTGTCCTCATGTTTGTATATAATAAAACACATTACAGCTCAGCTGTTAAATTTATAGGTTTGTGGTCAACATTAAACCACTTTTCACAGATACATTTATGATGTAGAAGAATATCAGATTCTTCCATTTTATGTTTATAAAGAATGAACATCGCTATGTCCCCTTTTAATGGAGCAACACCAGTGAGATTTAATCACCAATTATCATCCTACTACTTCCTGTAGTTGTAATAGTAGTGAAAGAGCCTAGTTGTTGTCCATTACAGTAGACAAAAGAACCATTAGTCCCTGCTGATTGATTCCAATGAATACTTAAATAGATCCATTTATTTATTTCACTTGGATTTGCTTTATTCTTATATGTCCCTATTGAACATGCACCTCCTGTTGGTCCTATTGTTGCATAATTACCTCCATAACTTTACTACGAAGTCACTATTAGGTGGTGGCAGAAATGACACAAATTTATCATATCCATCATTATAATTACCAAATAAACCATTTCTATGCCAATATGTATTAGCACCAAATGCATGCAAACAGTACACTATGAAAACATTACATATATCAGATTCACTAGGTTTTGGATTTAAATTAATGAATGAAGTCAAACGTTTATTACCATCAAATTTCAAGAAATATCTGTTATTAACTCTCTCTGCTTTTGTACATAATAATGGCTGACTTGCAGTCTTTGAAATTTTCGCATCGTCTGCAGATAAACTTTGATCGAATATTCTAGAAACCTGTCTTGTACTGCTGTCTGCTATACTAACCTCTGATGAGTTGCCACAATCAAATTTATATAAAACAGCTGCTGATCTATTATGTTCCTGTATTAATGTTTCAATTAATATCTTATCAATGAAGGAATTTATATAAGTGCTCATATATATTTTAGAAATGCCATCTGTATTATCTATTGGTGCTGCCATGTTAGTGATGCGATTTAAACTCATATTTACATTTCCAGTAAGTTTACCACCTGTTAATTGTGTTAATTGTAGATATTCTTCAGAGTATCCATAGAAAAGACTCATTTATGTATATTATAGAACATGTTTACTGACAATATATATAGCAATTAAGACCCTCCAAATATTATAGTTAAATTGGAGTTATGGTCATCATTTAATGTCATTCTATTTATACCATTTATTGGTTTTAATTGCTCCCTATGTGTGCTTTTTAATGGTAAACCATTTAGTGACTTTGTTGGTTCTTTATGTATGCCATAATAGTTTATAGGATTATAACCAAATTTCATAGACGTACATGCTATTTTAAGTCTATTGTTATATCCAGGAACCGGTTTCTTTGAGATCATCATATTGTTGGATAATAACCAAAGACTGGGTGATATTGCTAAATTTAGAATTATATTTGTGTCTGTTATTGCTCTGTTCATATTACTGATCCATGTTGATACATTGTAATTGAGAACACTGTCTTCCACTATAGAACGGAATTCTTGTTGTGTTTCTAATGCACTTCCACAGACAATATAAATACTTTGTTTTGTCCTTGCTTGGCTTCCTAATATGGAATATATAAATGCTTCTATCGACTCATTTAGATATTGTATTCCAATTTTTGTTAATCCATTGTTTTTAACAGGTATGTATCTTTTATAATCACTTTATAATAAATCAGGAAACAATTGATATACAACTCCACCTCTTGTTTTATATATCATATTCCTTCTTATGTGCTCATTATTTCTATAAAAATTACCAGCGGAAAATTCTGTTTATATATCTGACATTCTTTCTTGTCCTTGCATTCTTCTTATTAACCTTCTTACAGTGAAATAAAGATGGAAATACATTAGTGAAGTTATAATTGGATGAACTTCTTCTGATGGTGTTAGATGTTGTATGGACACACCACAACAATATGATGCACAATACACTGAAAAACATACTTAATAATAAGTTTCATTATCATCCCAATCAGCTTTATTATAATTTGTGGTTATATTTAATATTGGGAGCTTTGATAGGAAAAACTCTTTATTATTAACATAAACTTTAAAGTTCTCAATAGGATAATTTAATATGTAATAATCTGGATACTTATCAGTCAATCAATACCCTTCAACATGTTGAATATTTGATTCTGGAATCTTTTGTCTTGTTCCATTTGATTGCCATATGTTTGGATATTTTTCCATATTATAAAGATATTTTGTCATTAAGAAATATGTTACTGGTAATATCTGTGCTTAGTATGTCGCTGTTTTTGAAATAAATTACAGTACTATCTACATCACCATTTCTTTTTAATGTAATGTCAAACTCAAATTTCGATATGTCTGCATTTGGATACTTTTTTATGAAATCAGCCTTCATTTTACTCGGTTCTTTTCTTATATTTTCCATGGCTTTATCATAATTCTTACCATAATATTCTTTTTCCATCTATATACAATATGCTGTATATTATATGAAGAGATTATTTGTACTTATAGAAGGTCAATCTAAGGAAATTGAATTAGATGAGTCATTTATAATAACACATGAAAATCCGTATTTATTAATAAAGAAGGCAACTGGTTTTTGGAATTATAACAATATTACCAGCTTAGCTGCCAGCTCAGCTGCAAGTGATTTAGAAATCATATATAATGACATTAAGAAGACTATTAAAGAAGGATATTGGACTTTTGATATGCTTAAGAAGGAAATTGAAAGTTACGGAAATGTGATATTAGAAGCTAATAAACATAATGGAAAATGTAGTATAACTTCTGATAGTGTAATTAATTTGAAGAATCTTGGTCCACTTTTAGGTTTTCATAAAGACCAGAGCAGGCATGTAGCTAGGATGTAAAATTTGGGGGAGGGCAGCACTATTGTTTGGGGGGCAGTTGTCGACGTAAGCTGAAAACCCAGACTACTCAGCGACTACTTCATGTTGTCAAATGTAGTGGACTTGGTATAACGTTACAAAAATAGGTCAGAATGGTCAGCGGGAAAATATTTTCCATTAGATATTTTAAAAATCTATCGGATTTTGGCATATTTGAAACCATTCAGAATTTTCTTTGGGGGGGGTGAGGACAAATTTTGGGGGGCGATTGCACCCCCGTAGCTACGTGCATGGACCAGAGTATAAATGCTACTACAAAGACAACAAGTGGAAAACAAGTGAACATTAATAATGGTCTTGAATATATAGAAATATCGTGTAGTCTGGTTAAAATGCAAGAAAATATCAATTCAAATGGAAAGAAAAGTGATGTTATAGTTACATTACCAATACCAAGTACACAGGCATTAAAAGGTAGTGTACAACATTATTTTGACATTGAATCCAGAGTGTCGATAGATAAAGGTGTTATAAATAAAATTGATTTTAAAGTCACAAAGAATGTTGGTAAAGTGTTGTTGGGTTTATATATCATGTAATTTATATGACATCTGAGCTGGAACAAGGATTGAGAGATATTTATTACAATCCAAAAACTGGCTATCAATCATCAGAGAGGTTATACAAAGAAGCATTAGAAGATGGATTAAATGTAAATAGAAAACTTGTGAAAGAATGGTTAAAATCACAAGACACATACACTAGGCATAAACCAGTTATTAGAAAACATAACTTTAGAAAGACATATGTTGATTCTCTGGGTGATCAAATTCAAATGGACCTGGTAGATATGAGCAAGTATAAAAATCAAAATAAAGGATATTGTTGGATATTAACAGCTGTTTAGATTCTTAGCAGATATGCTTTTGCTGTACCAGTTTATAGGAAAGACACAAATAATATGACTAAGGCAGTTGGAAGTTTATTAAAATAATTTAAAAACCGTTTTGATGGAAGATATCCTAAAGTAACACAGTTTGATGATGGAAAAGAGTTTTATAATGTCGGTGTAAAAACATTAGAAAAATATGAAATCGAGTACTTTTCTACAAAGTCAGGTAAAAAAGTAGCTACTGTAGAATGATTTAACAGAACACCTAAAACTGCTATGTCGAAATACTTTTACAGTAAAGGAACTTATAAATGGATTGACATATTGGATCAATTGGTGTATAATTACAATAATACTAAGCATAGAACCATATTAATGAAACCAAAGGATGTTAACAAAAAGAATGAAGACCAAGTATTGACAACTTTATATGGTCATCTAGATGCTGAGTCACCATTACCTAAATTTAAAGTAGGAGACACTGTCCGAATATCAAAATACAAGTCTGCTTTTACTAAAGGTTATGAGGCTAAGTTCACAGAAGAATTGTTTAAAGTAATTAAGGTTATATGTGGTTATCCAAATGTGTATGAAATGGAGGACTTGGAAGGTGAGCAGATTATTGGAAAGTTTTATGAAGAGGAGTTATCAGCTGTTGACAAAAAAGATGAGATATACAAAGTCAAAAAGATATTAAAACGTAAGAAAGTAAAGAGTAAAAGGACGGTTTTGGTGAAATGGTTGGGTTATGATAGTAAACATAATAGTTGGATTCCAGAAAGTAATATTCAAGATATAGAGTAATATATGTAAATTGCTGAAGGAGGATTTGAGGACTTTGAAATGAAAAACTTGGGTAGAAAGTACCCAGAATATGACAATATGAATGAACAAGAGTTAAATAATGAGAGTGATAGACTTTTAAATGATCATTTAAAATTATTGAGGGATCCTAGTTCGCTAGAAGTTAATGTTAAAGATATTGAAGATAGGAATGCATATATTAATCAAATTAAAATAAATAGAGATATCAGATCTGCTATTGAAACAACCTTCACTGACAATAATGATGACAAGACTGTCAGTATAAAAAAAGGAGCAGATCTATCAGCAGTTGTTTTATCCCCTAACGTCTTTCTACCAGAAGAACCTTAAAATGAAAAAAATATTTTCCATTGAAAACTTTATAAGAAGAAATTGATGGAAATTTTAAGCTTGATCTAATACATAATGATAAAGCAATTGAATTAATACAAAATATCAATAAAACAAATGATAACAATATAACATTTAAACCATTAATTAGAAAAAATGTGTGTGGAAAACTACAAATAGTACTTAAAAGAGATTCAAAAGGTGAATTAAAATACAATATGGCAAAAACAGCAAAGGAAGCTGTTAAACAGTTTAAGAAATTGATAAAAGGGATCCGAGAAGAACAGGAATATGGAGATGAAATTGTTGAAAATATACCAATAGTTGATACAACTGTAGATTACACACTGATTAATGAATTAACAGCAGAAGAGAATGGAGAATTGGAAGGTGTATTAAACCCACCAGAAAGCATTGATATGTCAACAAGACCACAATTTCTTATAACTCAATTAGATCACATTGAAGATACTTTAAACAGAACAATAAAAGAAATAAATAATACAGATGAAAATGAATTTAATAAAAAATTTGAATTAGAAAGAAGAGTTTTTGGTTTAAGAAAAGCTAGAGATTTAACTGCTGATCAAATAAGAAAAGACAATGTAAGAGAACTACAGGAGGAAGATATCAAGATTACAACGTTTTAAAAAATGGGCAAAAGAAAACATGGTTGGATAATCAGCTGGGGCAATATCAATTGCAAATATTATAACCACAATTACTGTTAGTGCAAGAAAGGCTATTCTGCATGGAGCACAAGCAACCAGGAAATTTGCTAAAGCATTATATAATTTAAGCAAAAACTTAGGATAATTAATAGCTCCTTTACTTAAGATAATTGCACAAGTTATCTCATTAGGTGCTAAAGGATTGGCATAGCTTGCGAGTAATTTGTGGGTGTTAATAGTGGCATTTACATTATTTTTAGTTGGAGAATATAGGAAACGTAGAAAAATGAAATAAAATATATGTTATACTATATGAACATGAAAGAAGCAGAATTAATTCCTGGATTTAGAAGATGTCATATGGCTATGGTGAAAGGTGAAAGGACAAGATATGTTGTTACTTTTAATCCAAATGGAGCAAAAAGTGGAGCAAAAAGTGGTAATACACAGAAAGTAAGTGATGCATTAATGTTAGATATTTATGGGCATGAACAGAAAATTTGTTTGGATAAAATAATCAGTGATCATGGTCTGTATGCACCATTTTTTATGAATAATAATTTCAGTTATGTTATAACACTACCTGAATCAAATGAAGTAATGACTGTCCAAGCTAGTCAAACTCTTGGAAGTTACACATTGGAAGACTTACAACTAGAATATGAGACAATAGGAAATATGGACCTGGCTAATGAAATAGTAGAAAAGTACTCTATTGGTAGGTCACTATCTTATGAACATATTACACTTATGAAGGCCGTTGTTTGGGCAGCTGCTAGCACATTAATGAATGGAAATATAAATATACCAAGAAAATCCATGAAAGCAATTGTTTTATTGTTCACAAAATCAGGAAGAAGTGATAGTGAGGAATATATATATCCAAATATAACTCAAGTGAAATTAACAATTGAAGGAGTTCCAAATAGTATGTATTCCCAAGGACTTCCAAAGAACAAATTTTATGATGAAGCAAGAAGATTATTTGGAGAAAAAGAAGGAAAGGACCAATTTATGACTGTAGAGAAATTCTATAAGTGTACATTTGCTCTGGTTATTGACCTTAGAAGTCATGAGGAAATGAATAAAACTGCTCATGGAAAGAAAATTGTAAATACACAAAATGGTGTTTTATTGGAGATTAAAAAGAAAGCACATACTGGAAATATTAATTGCAATATTTTTGTTGTCTCTGATGGACTAGCTAATTTCATTAATAAAGATCTCCAAAGTATTCAATATTAGAGAGTGTGATACACACTTTATTATATAAATGTCTGTGAAAGATGCACCTTTTAATATGATTATTACAGGAATGACAGGTTGTGGAATGACTTATTGTCTTCTTAATTTCATAGAAAAGAACTATAAAAATCATTTTGATTACATTATAATAATTTGTCCAACTTTCTCCTGGAATAAAACTGATGAGAATTGGAAATACATTAATGACCCAGATATAATTATAATTGAATGTCAACAAGATTACATTGATAATATGCTTAGATTTGCTTCAAAAATATACTGAGGAACTAACAGTTTAATAATTTTAGATGACTGTGCATGTAGTTCAGATGTTAAGGAAAGAGTCAGTGAATTGGTAAAATTAGGATTCGGAGCAAGACATTATAGCCTTTCAATAATAGTAATAACCCAACAATTGACAAGTATAAGCAAATCATACAGAGAAAATATAAGCAAATTGAGTACTTTTTATAATCCCAATAGAAATGATATGAAAATCATAATAGATGTTTATATGAATGGTGTTAATAAGGAAGAGATAAATAAAATAAAAAATACATTTAAAAATAATAAGTATTCTGTATTAGAGATCAATTTAAATTATCCATATGAATATCATATATATGGTATTGTATAAATCCATGGGAAAATGTAAAAAATCAATTGAAGAAAGCCTTAAAGAACTGGAAGATGAAATCAAAACCGCAGAAATAGATGTTGACAGCGGAGCTGGCAGCATAACTGATCTGCAAAAAGAAATTGAAAGGAAAAGGGAAGAATTAATTAAATTAGTAGAAGATGGACAATTTGAGAAAAAAGTTAATACAATTAAAAAAGCAAGTAATGGTGTCATAGAAAAATATTATATTCGCAAAAAGCGAATGAATTTCTAACTGACCAACTAATAAGCAAGTTTGCTGATTCATTAGGTGGTTTGGATGCAATAGAAAAACCAGAAGTATTATCAGATGAATTACAAAAAAATGACTTATTAAAAAGTGATGTTATAAAAGTTGTGGAAAATATAAGTCCTTATATTCCATTCTTAGAATTTCTATCTGGTGGTATTACCACCAGGAAACATGTTTATGACCATAAAAAGAACAAAAATAAAAGCAAACCTAAACTTGTAGAGATTCTTACAGAAGCTGACAGTAAAGATGATAATCCACAAACAAATGAGTAAATACTCATTTTTAATTAAAAATATGCAATCCACTGTATAAGAGTAGTATAGTACATGGGGGAAGACCATTAAATGGAGATTAGGTGGTCTTGAGTTTTTAACAAAAACTATGGCATTTTTAAAAAAATGGATTTAAACACTATAAAAATAGGTGAAATCCATGAGGGAGGTACATGGATTTCACACCAAATACTTAAGTGTGTTAATACCCCCATGTACTATAGTACAATTTTAAGAAAATACCTAGTCAAAAATCACTCGATTCTTTTCAAAAAAAATGAAGCACAAGTCAATATTTTTATAGTACATCTCCCAGCAGAATGTTATTTTCGCCACAGACAATAATCATCAATGCATCACGACAATCACCTTTAAATTTCTCGCAATTCTCGTGGATCTACCTTTACCTGCCGGAGAGCATTCCCAGTTGCGATTGCAAAAATATTGTTGTACTAACTGAGGTTAGGTAACTATTTCCATTATCATCACAGAAAACTGTCTACGTCTAGAGTATGTAAACTGGCAAGTATGCATAAAACGGGGGGCGTACGCCCCTTACGCCCCCCTCTAGATTCGCGCCTTCTGCGAGTTTTTTAAATGTCTCATCAAACAAACCTCTAAATAAGCTAATTTGCATTGAAGGTTTCGAAACTCTTGTGCACTAAGCCGAATTTGAGGAGAAAAGTAAGCGTGTCTTTAGTGCATCTAAAGGCACGACACAGTTGTGATTTTCCTTTGTATTATCCTGATTAACGGAGTTTTGTGTATGAATCTTTTGGTTCCGTCTTTCATCGCTTTTAATGTTCCAGTTTTTGTTTCGGGAGGTAGCCGTTTGCCTTATCAATGAATTTTATGTGAAAGATATAATACATAGACGGTAAAAAGTACTAGAGAGACATGATGAAAAAAAAAGCAGAACACAAGTTCATGGAAACAAAGCAGGCGCCCCGCACGATTTTTGGGGGAGCCCTAGCTTTTCAGAAGGAGGGAGCTTTGAAGCTGAAAATTAAATGTGGGCTGTCTATTCAAAATGTTGCAATAAAATAAGGTTGAAATAGGCTGTATAGTCCCCATTATCTGGCTATCACACTATATATCCATTGAAATATAAAGACTATGTGTAAACAAACCAGTTTTAAGTCACAGGCTTATGAACGCCCTACATTATAAACTATTTACACATTTAGTTCCTACAAATATTTTATATTGTATCTAATGTTTAATTATGAAACGCATTACAATCACTGTATATTGTCCTTTCGTCACATTTCAAAAATAATACGTATTCCCAGCTTCCCTTTCTAACAAACCTTTTTTCGGTGGGTGGGTTAGCTGCAAATGTGCCAGGGAACTCCACCATGCTATGTCCGGGGAGCCCGGGGGAGTTGTCAGGAATAAAGTACCTTTATTTGTACTGGATAATCCTATGAGCAACATAGACTGTTTTCCCTAGGAGTCCAGCTCCAAGGGCTCCAGCTTGCAGATCTCATCGCGTTTATTTTGGGTGATATTCTCCGACATGCCTCCCCCTAAAGTTCCGCAGCTATATCACTTCAGGAACAACCTATCACATGTGTGAGTCTTAATTTCTTTTAAATAGATGATATTCATCCTTTTACCACGTTATGTCAATTGATGCTATTCATGTTTTCAAGGTGTGAGACTAGACTGAAACCAGTGACTAAAACATGCTTGATGGAAAGGTAATCCCTCACGTAATGATCAGGACTATTGAGCCCGCTATTTTCAGTCAGCACCGACAAAGTGCCAACCATTCAATGCTGCCAATTTACGTACATTAACAATTTAAGCTGGAGAAGTAACTGGAACATCAATTGGTCAAACGGCGCTATCGCTGGTTCTAAAGTACTCACTAATATTCCGTTTAGACAAATCAGAATAACTGTTAATGAATCAACTTTGTACGAAGTTATCCGTGTTGCCTTCGACAAGCAGAGTAATCAGCTGTGGCTGAGTAGTGTCATTGCAAAACTATGGGTGAGATTGTAATGTACTTTTTCAAACTTTTCAAGGAGAGGAGGGACCCAACACTTCTCCCTAAAGACTAATTCTAAAATGAAAAATACAATTAGTCATAGGCTCATATCTCTAGACTCTTCTCATCATTAATTTGGGGTACTGATTTTGTATTAGTGTGAAACTTAGTTGCACCTTGTTGTTTTTCTTTTTCACTTTCAGTGAGAAATGAGAAAAATCAAGTCAGAGTAACTTCTAAAAATCACAATTTTACATTTTCTATCTTATCTGTTTCCTTTATTCTAAATAAGAAGGGGTCATGGCAAACATGTTGGTGGATGTTTAACAAAGGACCTCACTAGTTGCTAATGTACAAATAACTTTCAAAGGTGGCAAGGTCTTTGTTCTTTAAATTTCAAGGGATTAGGCCACCCAGCAATTTCCAGTTATTTGGTTAATATTGCTTGTGTAACTTTTACATGGGGTCTAGAATTCAGGCACTTTGTGATGAGGGACATACAATAAACAAAACTATGAAAATTAACTCATTAAGGGGTAGGGCACATTCCCTTGACAAGTAAAATCACCTGGTATTAGCTGGAGTAAAATTAAAAGAGTGTGCCCTTCCCCCTTAATGTGTTAAACCACATATTAGGAATAAAAGTGCTGAATTTTTACACCTTATAATGCAAGGAGCATGGTCGCCATTAAACATCTCTTTTTTTGACTTAAGGGATTTTTTCCCCATCCCTGTACAGTACATGTTGATAGTATATTTAAAATTAGGAAAGAAAGGAATTGTTTTACTGAAACAGTTGTCATCATGCTGCCACAACTTTCAAAGAGGGAAACTATTGTAATTTAGACAAAGGGAACAGTCCAGATAAATGTAAATGACAAAACAATTATAATACTTTAGAATGGAAAGAGCATGATGACATGGCATCTGTTTGAAAGGTATTTTTGCATTATGATGACATTTATTTAGCCAATTTCGTTTAGCATTCTTCCCATTTGCTCTGTCATTGTTTTTCCACATTTTTTTCTTTAGCAGACACCTTGCACTGAATCTTAGATATATGGTCTTATGCATGTGCATCAGGATTAAAATTCCAGGAGTGTTCACATGGCAATTATCAGTGGTGATTGCTTGCTGATCACACTTATAATCTACCCATGGACCAAGACTGAATTAATTATATCATGGTTGTCATGGAATAATCACATGTAGACAATACTATAATTATTGGTATTGAGGTCAAGATACACTTCATGCTTTGGTTGTGACCAGAGTCCTATGTGATAGGTCATACAATACATCCTGAGAATTTATGGTGTACTCTGGCATAAGTGCATGCCTTCACATACCTAATATTGAGAGCACTCCACCTTTAAGATCAAGACTTTGAGTGCTGGTTCCATTGTTGACATTGGATGTTTGACCATGTGTACATTGTGTGGGAAGAGTCAGCAATTTTCCAGATGATGACTACAAGATAGTCGAAACATTGAAAATAAAAATGATTTCAATTTTCGAAAGTCAGTGGCATCACGAGGGAGGGGGGGTTAAATAACGTTTTTGATGACATGGCATGTTGCGAGGACATTTAGTCAATTAATAGGTTAAGAAAGATGTGGACAGCGAATTTGCATACCTTTTCTTGGTCAAAAGAAATAAAATAGTTGACGTTTTCATCAGTACGTGAAAGTGTATCAACTCGCACTATGACTATGAAATATACGACGACAACATCGTTGCACATTGACAAGCTTGTAAGAATCTAAATCAATCTATCAACGATGTAATTAATGTATTTGTTGATGACTCATTGTCCAAACTATTACTTAAGTATTACTTAAAGTACAAACAAAATTGTGCAAATATTGAGTACATTCGCTTCAAGATGTAAACAAGGTGTCAAATTTCAAGAGAGAAATTCCTCACGTGGATTATTTCAGTAGGAAGATTGCAGCATATGATCGACCAGTTGTAAGGAGATTGTTCTCTTAAAACGCCAATACCATATACAATTTTATATAAACAGTCAGGAAGCGACAAAAATTCAGTGGTGGTGCTCAAGGTAGACTGAAAAGGAAAAAAACAAGCCGGAAGAGGCCAAGATCTCATGTAAGTTGCTGGCAGCATTTTTACGTGAAGGAAAAGTTGAGGACAATGGTAGGCCAAGCTGTTCGAATTATCCAAAGGAAGCAACGCTAAACAGCAAAGAGGAAGAGGCAATCGAAAAAACATCGCCTGTCAAATCTGACAAATCGCAAAAAGTGACCTCTAGTACTGCAGAACCATGGGTATTGAAATTCGCGGACGACAAATGCGATACTAAGGAGACACGAAGCTATGATAGCCAAGAAGACATCGAGTTGACCGTGGAAACACCGACATGGACTGGTGAGTTAGACACACCAAGTGTGACCCAGCTGGATTAGTTACCAATCATCGAAGAAGTAGTTGTACTACAGCCTGAAATCGATAAAGCAAACCATCCTTTACCAGAAGCAACCATTACCTTTAGTGATCGAAAAGAAAAACGTTCGACACTTAATGTTTGATAAGTTCTCTCGGAAAGCGGTGTTGTCAGACGCATTGTGCACGGAAATGCTGTTAAAAGGATCGAGATTTTTCCTAAACAGCACCGGACCTTTTTCAATGAAAAATGGAAGGTCCATGACTTCGTCCTGGTTCAAAAGGCGTCTTGGTAAAGGGTAAGGAGAACCAGGGGCGTATCGTGCGGGGGTGCGTGGGGGGAGGGGGGATATGATACCCCCCACATTTTGGTGAACTGGTCGGGAAAACGCTAGTCTGTCGGTAAAGCACGACTTGCGTCGGTAAAGACCGTAGGTATGACCAGAAATCGTGTAACTTAAATCTGTCGTCGGGTAACCTGTTCGTGTTTTCTGATGATTTTAAAAATTCACAGTTCGGAAAATTGACTTTATTGAAAATCGAAACTATTCTAGACATCACTGGGCTGGAAGAAAAGTTAAATTTAGTTGGCAACTAAGCCATTTGATTGGGCCGAGACCTGAAACTGAAAAACTGAAAATGAACAGGATGCAAATTAGACTGGTTGCCTTTTAATATGTCAGTAATATCCGATTTCTCGAACTTCGTCTCGATGAATATGCCTCGGTATGAGGAAGTGCGATACTTTGTCTTTCATTACAGTAGCATTTTTCATAAAAAAAACAAGCGCAAAATGACGATTTACCGAGCAGTTTTTACAGAAATTATCATTTGGGATCGCTAGAAATGGTGTTTCAAGACATCAAGATTTCAAAATTTTCTGGGGGAGCATGCCCCCAGACCCCCCTTGTCAAATACCGTTTTGGCTCGGTCATTAGATTGGACAGTCTGCTTAATGCCGGAATTGGCCTCATAAAGACTCTGAAATGTAAGATATTCCTGAGGGGGCAAACCCTCGAAATGTAAGGTGATTTTACATTTCTGGCCCTCCCCTCACAAAAATCCTGGGTGCGCCGTTGAGTATGTCACTTTTTTACCCACTTCCGAATCCTGAATAACCGGGAAAAGACGGATCGATGATCCCTTTGACTCCGCGATTTGAATTTATTTCCGCAGGTAAAATGAGGACTGGACAGTACACCCCCCCCCCCCTCAAAATGGTCACGGTACGCTACTGAGGAGAACAGGTGGCTCGTTCTTGGTTAGCGTATTCCTCTGCAAAGAATGCAGCTTTTTGCTTCTGTTGTCCGTTGTTTCCATCAGATAAATCGGGGCAGAATTCATCGTTGGAGCTGGAAAAAGATTTCAGGAACTGGAAGACACCAGAGAGAATTAGCATGCATGAAAATAGCCCAAAGCATCGCCACGATCGATTCTTTCACGATCTGGAAGGAAGCTGAAAGACGTCTAAAGGGAGGTTCAATCGACGCACAACTTCAAGAACAAATATCTTCAGAGAAGGAAAGGTGGCGGCAAGTGCTTCATAGGATTCTACACTGCGTCAAATTTTTGGCGAACCAAAATTTGACGCTGAAAGGGCACAGAGAAAGCATTGCTCAAGGAGAATGTCAAAATGCTGGAAATTTTAAAGGCCTTTTGAAACTCAGTGCCAAGTTTGATCCGCTCATACAGAACCACCTGGACTGTGCGCAAAAGAGTCCACGATCTGTTTCATATTTGTCGGCTGAAGTGCAAAATGAATTTATCCAGCTTCTAGGTTCAACCGTTAGAAACAAACTACTTAGTGACATCAAAATAGCAAAATACTACGGTCTTACATTTGACTCAACTCCTGATGCTGCTCATAGAGAGCAAATGTCTCGAACTGTTAGATACGTAGACATAATCTTCGAAGAGAAAATACTAATTGTCAAAGAGTCATTCTTGGAATTTATCCAAGTTCACCACAAAGACGCAACGAGTGCGGTAGACACAATTAAGTAGTTGGAGCAGGATCACTTGCTTTTCGACGATTACCGATCACAGTGTTGCGATAATGCAGCAGTGATTTCGGGTGAAAAATCAGGGGTGTAACAAAGACTTACTACTATGAACCCAAAAGCAATTTTCGTAAATTGTGATAACCATTCGTTGAATTTAGCTGGGGCTCACGCTGCAAGTCACGAGGTGGCGACCGTCACATTTTTTGGAACTGTTGAGGCTTTTTATGTGTACTTTTCATGGTCGACTTTGCGTTGGCAAAAACTGAAACAGGCTCTGCTTGTTACCGTAAAAGCTGAATCCGAAACGCGTTGGAGTGCTAGAGCAGAAACAGTCTGACCAATACATGATAATGTGGAAGAATTGGTAGAACTTCAAAACATCGCAAACAATGAATGCGAAAACGCTGCTACCAGAAGTGAAGCAACACAGCTGGTACATTGTACTTTGACATTCGATTTTCTGGCGCTACTTGGTTTCTGGAATGCTTTGCTTACTAAGATCGACAGAGTCCAGAAACGACTCCAGGACCGTAAGATGATGCCTCACAAGATATCCAGACTCTCCAGGAACGTTTCACAGAAAATCGTGACTGCATCTCTCAAGATTCGATTGAAAACGCCAAGGAGCCGTGTGATCATCGGGAAATCAGGATTGACAGACGGCGGAGAAGAAGGAAGAAGATACCGAGAGAAAGTGGTGACGATGCAAGTTCCTCCGCGGAAGTGGAAATGGTTCGGTCGATGAAAAGTACCATCGATAGACTTAATACAGAAATGGGTGAGAGATTCGTCAGATTAAGAAAACTAGACAACAAGTTTGGCTTTCTTTTGGATGTCAAATGCCTCTTGTCCTGAGTCTGTCCAGAAGCTGAAGAAGATATCAATTCCATCAAACAGAAGCGTCTTACTCTTGCAAATTTCTACGACACAGACTTGGATGACTTGGAGCTGTTCGATGAGATTATGGGTTGCCGAATGCTGCTCAAGAGCCGTGGTGATATGAAGGTTACGATCCCAGAGCAATTACCCCGCTTCGTTGTCCAATATCGGGACGAAGGTGTGTTTCCAAGTCTTCGAGTTGGCCTCCAAATTTTGCTGACATTTGCCATATCTATCGCAAGCTGCGAGCGGTCTTTTAGCAAGTTAAAACTTATTTTGTCCTCCCTTCGAACCACAATGGGCGAAGATAGGTTGTCAGCTTTGGCTCTCCTAAGCATTGAGCGGGAAACCGCAGAGTCGATCAACTCTGATGAAGTTATAGACACGTTTGCATCAGTGAAGGCCAGAAAGATTGTGTTTTGAGTGATCTGGCCAATCAAACTCATGAAACAAGTTGTTGCTTTTTTTCACAAACTGTAAATACTCAAATGCAAATTTTCGCTCGCATTCTGTTTCTCATTGTTAGAACTGTAATACAATTTCGTTGTGATTGAACAGCTCGGAAAAGGGAACTATTTACGTTACATTTCTTTGAAGGCTCATCATAAAGCAAGATAATTTTAACTATGCCCTCAGAAAGTTTGATTTTGGTCTTTAATTTCGTGTATCTTCAGCTATTCTTGAATAAATCTGAATATTTTATCCTCCTAATACATTATATAGTATATTCAGCTGTGATTCATCTTATTTGCTGAGGTACTTGTTTAGTTCAGTTAGTGTGTGCATACTATTTGGAACTTGGAACCGATTTAAAGATTTTGTTTGGGCTGAGGTACGGGGAGGCGCCAACGTTGACATTGACCTCGGGCGCCAGAAACCCTTGCGACGCCGCTGGAGTCACCATTGTTTTGTATTTAAGAGTCATAGTCAAAACCTCATTCTTAAATCATGATTTTGCTCTGGGTTAATGTCAGATGACAAGTTCAATCCTTTCATTTTTGTCTATTTTTAATGGTGGCTTGGTGCCCTTATTGACAAAGGTGTATAGTAACACCCACAGCATCCTTTACAGCATTCATGTCCAGGGCTGACCCTGCAGGATTGGATCAATGGCTATCCCATTTCCTTTTCATTCAAAGAACTGCATGGTCCCATTTACTAAGTGCACAAGCATAATAAACATAGGCGTAGGAGCCAGGGGGGCTCGGGGGGCTGGCGCCCCCATAATAATATGGTGGCCAGATAAGGTTATTACTAGGTTATCAAGTTATAGGTTATCACTTAATTCAATAACATTTTGAATAACCGTAGTTTCGTAACAGCACGATAGTAGTCAGACATTTCAAATAAGCGAAAAATTTGTCGCTTATTTTGAATAACATTTTCTAACCCTTAAAATTGTCAAAAAATCTCTCCCAAAATGCGAGAAATGGCCTTTCTGCAACTCTAGAATTTCAAAATGTTCCGGAGGAGCATGGCCCAGGACCCTCTAGCTGAAACGCCTCGCGCCTTCGGCGCTTGCAACCCTGATCCTCCAGTAGTCTATTAATTTCAGTGCCCCCCTATAAAAAAAAAAATTTTCCTACGCCGCTGATAAAGATAAACTGTTCATCATTTTTACTCTAGCCAACTCATCTATTCTCAAACTTCAACAAGATGCTTTTAAAATCTTTATGGCTGGAGTGCGATCTGTGTCTCCCCAGAAGCTGGTATCAGATGCACTCACTGTTTCAAATAATAAGCTGGTGGTCAGAGAGAGAACATACGATCTTCATAAAAATGTACATGTGGTTGCCTTTGGAAAAGCAGTTCTTGGAATGGTTAGAGGTGTAGAGGAAGTTCTTGGCTCACATATTGTGGAAGGTGTGGCCAGTGTTCCATATGGAGTACAAGATATTGATAGTGAGGTCTGTAAAATGAGTGCTGTGAGTAACTTTGTCACAGGTAATTGTAATTTTTTGAGTTGCTGTAACCAGTAACTGGTTACTGATCTGGAAAGGTAACTGAAACTGGAATTACTTACAAAATTACCATAGAAAGGAGTCTGTGACTAGTTACATAATTATGTTGCTGGTTTGCTGTTACTTCCAGTTCTCTAAACGCACTTCCATTCCACAGAATTAGCAATCAACCAGAAGTCCAGCTCTGATTTTTTGGTGCTCATTCTTCTTGGTAGGCGCCTTTGTTTGATGAGCTTTTGCGAGAACAGATTTGACTTCTTGCAAAACCATTTTAATCATTGTCCAAACTCCAAAGTTGTCAAAAAAGTGCTATTATTTTTCTTAAAATGAGAATAGCATTTACACAACATCTTAAACATTTTTTAAAGATGCTTGCCAGGAAGATCGTCATGATAGTGGGGGTAGAAAATACACGTATTGGATGAGAACACAAACATCAGTGATTGGCACTTATTGTCATCAAGTACACAGTATGCATGCGTTCATTTTCAAGCCCCTTTGATAACTTAAATAAGCCGGAACTTATTTAATGAATTTTCATTCTGGTATTACAAACGCAAACTGACAAGACGGACAAGCTTGCTGCACCGACAAATATCGTGGATGTACCGACAGACCTGGTCTGGGCGAAAAGTTGGGGGGGGGGGCAACTGCGGCTGCCCTCCTGCTCCTCCCTTGCCTGAGCCATTGCTTTGAAACGAGAAAGTGTGGTATTCTTGGCTTGTCCGCATAGAGTATCATGTACAGGAGTTCCAGGAGTATTTATGACGTCATATACAAAACACTGATTAAACAAAATTAACTAGACGAGGAGCACCTTTCAAAATAACCGGTAGAAGGTATTGAAATTTGGCTGATGAATTTCAGTTAAATATAGATTTCGTTTGTAAACCGAACATTATATAGTTTCCACGGAAACCATTAGGACTAAGGCTTCCTCCATTTAAACACCGAAACCGTTTGAACTTGGGCTTATTCATAAGCTAAATTTATTCCCTCTACTTCAAACAGCATTTACTACACCTTTTAAATCCAAAAATTTACAGAATAAGTGGATATTTAAGTAAGGTTCAATCTTTTTTTATAAAAAAACTGGAAAGTTAGAATTTTATGTCCTAAATTAAAAAGTATCTGAGTCGAAACGGTTTACATGGCAACGTCACACTGCGCTTATGGGAGTATGTTTTTTAACAAACACATGGAAGGGTTCAATACTTTCTACCAAGTATTTCCGAAGACATTGCTCATTTTGTTAAATTGATTTTGTCAGTGTTGGGGATATGACATACAGTTAGGCTTGTAATTTACATGTTTCGAAGAACTTAATATCTTTTTGGAACAAGACTTGATAATGAAGGACCCAAAACGCAGCTCTTCCTTAATTAAAAGATATATTTAAACTACATCAAAATGGTTTCGACGGTTTTTCACTTTTTCGTCTCGCTAAGTACTTCAATTTTGTCTAATCCATTATGAATGTCCCTAATTGGTTCAGCTGTGGATGACATACATCCAGGATGCATGATTAGACAGAATAAGGATGGTGTGATCAGGCTTTCCAAAAGTGAAATAAAAGCAACAAATTTTCAAAATTTCTCTTTGTTTGGGTTTGAGGTTCCTCTCTACTGGCCATTGTTTCGCCAACTGGTAGCATTCGTTTTCCTTGAGTTTGTTCGATGGCAATCCGACGTCCAGACTAGTACTTTCCGGTTCGATATTCGTCACTCGAATTTTTTCGGCTCAGTGGTACTGACCAGCTCCTCCAACCTTAAAAAGGACTCTAGAACAGTCTATCCAAGTTCGGTTATAACGCTTGTTGGTATAAATAACGCAAGTGCATTATGACATTTGCGCCTTGAAGTTGCTAAAACTGGGATAGGAGAGTGAATAGGGTTATTGTCCAATATTTTCAAACGACTGCATAGTGCTATCTTTCAAAAATGTTCCAAAAAATTAGCAGTGCATGCGCCCTAGCAGTCATACATGTCCAACATCACGACTTTATACGAATCGTAAAATTGGTTTAAGATCCGTGAGTAATACAGATCTTAACATTGCTTTACGATTCATTACTGCAATCTTCAGTTTGTAATAAGAAACTTTAATTTACCTTTACCACTCGTTGTCCCCTTTCGCACTTCATCATCAGTTGTGCGTTCGCTTAATCAGACCCACCACATTTCCTTACGATCCGAACGTCTCGTCGAGTCGTGCGATTCGTAAACGGCAAATCACGATCCGAAAATATATAATTACGCTACGTATCTATAGCATATATTGTTGCTTCGTTCTATAAAAACCACGCTTCAGATGTACATCGTATACTATTCCTACGTTCTATAAAAACTACGCTACACATGCACAGATGATATGTTGGTGCTTCGTTCTATAAATACCACAATGTAGAACCTTCACGGATCGTGAAACCAGCTTCAACACTCATGAACACAACTTACCATACGTACGACCCGTATGCATGTTTTTTAAATACAAAATACGGTAATACTGTTTCTATGAATCTTACATTTAGTTTAACGAAAACAACGATCCGTATAAGCTCGCCGTTAGTTTTTTTTAAAACAAAATTTACTGAGTGGTTTTGTGTACGCCTTCTAGAACTAAATACCCTTTACGGATCGCAAACAAATCGGATCTTCCTACAGATCGCAAACATTCACGAAACTAACGATCCGTACAAGTTCGCAGTATTGGACAATCCTCATAGCGGTTAGGTACATGTTCAGTTGCCAGTCTTGAAGTGTTTGCTGGGGTCTCCAAACCTGGAGTATAATGGTTCGTTAGAATTGATAAGGCCAAAGGTTCGGCGGAAACCAATAATGCACCGAAATATTTTGCTTTACCAACTATATTGCTGCGCTCGAAATAGTTTTACTTTAGTATTCTGGTAAGCGATCAACGCCATCCAATACAGCAGAGTGTAAGTAGTCAGTCAAGCTGTTTTCGATGCCGAGGAGAATTTCCGTCATACTGTGTTTCCTTAGCGATTGGCACTATTTCGTTCTGGGGCCGGATGTTCAAAGCCCAGATAGCTTATCCGACGGAAACCTCTCCAGTAAACTGCATAATTCATTGACAAATACATCATTAAAACTTTAAGTTGATAGGGAGAAGTAAAGTGTCGGAAAAAAAGATTAAATCAGTCGGCAAACCAGGACAGGTTGGTCGGTAGAAGTCGTTATTTTCGTTGATAAAGGAGGCCAAAGGTTGCGACATCCCCACTTAAAACAGTCACTGTGCACCGCTGAAAGGACATACACACAGTGAATATGTGCATAAAAGCTTTAGCGAACACGGCTTATTCGCATCGGAAGGCTTGGTGGGGGACTTTTTTGTAGCAGATTATGACTGATATAACGCTGATCAAATGGTGATGTAACGCCAATGATTCGTTTTTCTTTCAGAAGACTGATGTTACCAAGATAAAGCAAGCAAATACTGCTCGTTTTAACATGGTCGAAATTGTAACAGGAGCCAGGAACAATTATCCAGACGAAAATGCACAAGCTGCCGCCGTCAAAATAATGAAAATTGCTAAAGCTGTTAAAAAGGAAGATATACTCATTGTCCTTGTTTCTGGCGGAGGATCTGCTCTTCTACCCTTGCCAGTTTCTGAGATTACATTGGAAGAAAAACGTCAAACTACAAAACTTCTATCAAAGAAGGGAGCCAATATTTTTGAGTTAAATACTGTTAGAAAACACCTATCTCAAATAAAAGGCGGAAAACTCGCTCAGGTAGCATATCCTGCATCGGTAAGTCTGACATATTATACTTGAACAATGCATTGCCCGCTTGAACGAAGCCCTCAAGTAGGTATTCAAGCAAATATGAGCAGCACAACGTGAGCTAAGAGACAGTGACACTTGTTTTGCAGGATTATTATTCAGAGGAAAGTCTTTTAACTTTTGGTCATTATCGTTTCTGCAAAATTACATTTGGTTAGTTGGAAAGGATCTTTTGAGGGGTTTAAAGCCAGTTTTTTCTACTCATTCCTCTTACCAGTTTGGTTTGCAAACTGCAGGCTCGTGCATGGATCATTAATGCAATGAACTGACTCATTTACCCTGTTTAGAAGTCATATAGAACAGTAGAAAAATCAACTGAAGCTTCACTAACTCCTATTTACAAACGATTTGTTTTGTTTTGCAAGAAGCTTCATTTAAAATGAATATGCGGCTCTAAACTAAACTTCGTTAAAGGCCTTGTAGAGTAGGTTTTTCACAATCGTCAAGCAAAATATACCAAGGGGTTAGATTTATATCGCAAGTAAGCTTGGACTTGTGTTTGTTTGCAATCGTTAGTTTAACGTATCAATTGTGACTTGATTTGTCAGTGAATTACAAATGATATCTAACAGAACGTCAATGTCTAGTCAGCATCGATCTTTTTTCGTAAATCAATTAGGTGTTCTCTGACAAAATCATGGCGTAACGATTAGGCCCCATAAACAGCGTCAAGTTTTTTGACAAGATCGCATAACGTCAACATCGGTATGATACTCGAGTCGAAGATTAGCCTTAAATTTATTAATTATTTCATTTACTCATTTGCGTGTTCACTTGTTCTTTTATTTTTTTATACTTTTCATTTTCTCATTTATTTATTAATTCTTTAATCCTGTTGTCCTAGCTGTACAGCAATGTAAAGACTATGTGAGAGGAAATAATCTCGTTATCTGCCGATTGACTAACTTTTTCCGGTTCGTACCCAATAACTAAACTTTGCGAAATGTATAAGTCGAACGCTCAGTTTGAAGCCTGTTTATCATAGCAGATGTATTTGAAATTTCATGTCAAAATAATGAAATTCTACTTGCGTATCTTAGACGTGTTAGTTCAAAGACTTGATTTCTTCGGCCAAGTACTGGTGCTTTTATATGGTATGCTTATCACTTTGTAAGTTCGTTTGTAAGCTTAGAACTTTAAAGTATCCATACCTTACATGTAGTTACACTTCTTATGCAATGACTACTCTTTCTTTGTTTATTGATTAGGTGATCACTTTAGTACTATCTGACGTTCTTGGAGACCCTTTAGATATTATTGCATGTGGTCCAACAGTGCCTGATATGTCGACAAGAAGTGATTCCCTCCGTGTGATAGAAAAGCTGGGTGCTTATCATGATATACCAACAAGTGTTTTAAAGTACTTAAAAAGCTCAGAAGGGTTGTCAGAAGGAACTGAAGAGTTTCCTCATGTTCAGAACATAGTGATTGGAAATAATAAAGTAGCCACAGAGGCGGCCGCATCAATGGCAGAAAAGCTTGGATACCATACACTTGTTTATAGCACGAATGTGAGTGGTGAAGCCCGAGATGTTGGGAAATTATTTGCCAATCTTGGAGGTTCGATTCAGGAGACAAACGAAAGATCAAGCCCAGTTTGTGACTCGGAATTGGATAACGTCATATCGAAGTTACGTTTGGTAAAAAGTGAGCTAATTTGTATCTTGGGAGCTGGCGAAACAACGGTGACTGTTAAAGGAAGGGGTCTGGGTGGTCGTAATCAAGAACTTGCGTTGGCAGCAGCCGTAGAAATGAGCAAAAATTTAACAAACAGAAATGTTCTTCTCTTAAGTGCTGGAACTGATGGTCAAGATGGTCCCACACCAGCCGCGGGTGCGTACGCTTTTCCACAGTTGATTAGCGTGGCATCCTCTCAGAATCTTGAACCACTTGTATTTTTAAATAACAATGACTCCTTTACATTCTACAATCAGTTGGATAAAGGCCAGTATTTATTAAAAACTGGTTTAACTGGAACAAACGTGATGGACTTGCAAATTTTGCTGTCATCATCTGCACCAGAGGATTAAGAGAGTAATATCGACGTCAATTGGGAAGTAAACAGTAAACAGAATTTTGTTGGCTTGGTTGAAAAAGAATGGCGGTTCTGGTGATACGAACAGCCAGTGTTAGGTAGTTACAATTGTATAAGGCCCTGCCCACGCGTATTTGTTTTCGTCAGTGGCGGACACTAGGGGAAATATTGGGGGGGGGGGCGAGTGCCGAAGGCACGAGCCTTCTAGGGGGGTCTGGGGGCATGCTCCCACAGAAAATTTTTGAAATTAGGATCGCTGAAATGGCATTTGCAGCATTCTGAGAGTACATTTTCTAAAAATTTTAGGTTCTCAAAACACCATGTGAAATGTGAATTGGTGAGACGGGTGAAACAGTGAAAAGAGGCCCACTAGAACAGTATGAATGTTGATTTTGATAAAATTTTAATAGTAAAACATAACAGAGCGAGAAAGTAACAGCAAGAACGTAACATGAACGTACATCTGCGCCCGCATTGCCAGTGTACAATGTGCAATACTTAGAGTTATAATACAGTGAAACAGTAATTGTTGAGTGTCTTTGAATATTTACAACAATGAAGAGGTCTGCAAATCGCACAATTACTTCATATTTCGTTAAAAGAGCAAACCAAGAATTGACCAATGAGTCAGATGCAGCATCATCAACAACTGGAGCTGGGGCAACCACGGCAATTAACAAAGAAGACGGCACTTGCGCCAGGAGTCCTGAAGACAACAATACAGCCTCAAGCTCCCTTGTCCTGCCAACATCTGATGTTGTTACTCCGTCGACCCCCCCCCAGTATCTACTGTTCAACCGCCGCCAGTTGGAGTTCGCCAAGCCCATCTAGACTCCGCAGTGAGCGATCTTGGAACTTTGGTCGATGGGCCCGCCCAACCAATTCTTCGGTCATATCCGAGAAACAAGAAGAATTGTTGTTTTCGAGCAGTCTGGTATACAAGCTACCAGTGGCTTGAATACAGCATGGCGAAAGACAAAGCATTTTGTTTCGCGTGCAGGAACTTTAGCACATCGACATCCAAAAGCAAAAAAGGATTCACCAAAGATGGTTTTGCTGCGTGGTCAAAGGCAATTGAAAGTAATCGCGGCTTTAAAGCCCATGACACATGCTCTGATCACCTCCTTTCCATGACTCGTTGGGAAAGTTACAAAATCCAGAGAGAGAACCCTGGGACTAGTATTAGAAATATGTTAGACCCTGAGAGACCGTCTTTAGTGGAAAACAATCGAGAATACATGAAGACGCTGTTGGAGTATCATCGGTATTTTCGTTCTGAAGAGATGGCGTACAGAGGGCACGATGGAACTGACGAGTCGCTCAATGCAGGAAAATGGAAAGAATTCATCGGTGCAATGCTACGCACGAATCCAACATTTACACGACTGCATAGGAAGGTGACTCAAACATACAAAGCATACGAGTACACATCAAAGCGATCTTCGCTCGAGTTGATAAGAGCCATGGCTTCTGAGGTTCGACATGTGATTGAGGAACAGATAGATGGAGTGGGGATGTATTCAATGCTTGCCGATGAGTGCAAAGATAATGCGGGACATGAAGAACTGTCGACTTGTTTTAGGTATGTAAACGACGAAGGACGAATCGAAGAACGGTTTTATGATCTTGCTAGACTTAAAGAGACTGATGCGCAAACCATTGTACATGAAGTAGTTTTGCCAACAAGTGATAAACTCAGTTTGTCCGCCACTCTTCTGGCGCTAGGAGCGGATGGTGCATCTGTTGTGAGCGGATGTTACCAAGGCGTTGCAGCTAAACTGAGGAAATATTACCCTTGGTTACTTTATGTCCACTGCGCTGCGCACCATCTTAATTTAATAGTTACGGCTTATTTTCGTACCGTCAATGAAGCATGTAGTGTAATAAATGTCTACAAGGCTTTGCACTCCATTTTCAACGTCGCAAGCAACAGAGAAATATTCGAATCTGTTCAAAACGAGCTTTATCCTAAACAGCCCATAATGGCAGCCTCCTCTCTAACAAAAGTCCGATGGGCTTGTAAATTCGAGGGTGTAAATACCATGGTTAAAAGACTCGGAGCGATTCTCGTAAGCCTTCAGAAGATCAGTGCTTCCAATTCAAACCAAGCCGATTCAGCAGCAGGACTCCATCACAAGATCCTCTCAGGAAAATTTGTTATCTCCCTTTGCTTTCTTCATCATCTTTTGTCAATAATACATGGATTAAGTAAGACCGTGCAAGAGACCAATATCAAATGGCTAAACGTAGCCAACGAAATGGTGGCTGTAAGGAAGCTTCTTGTCGAGATTGAAACTAATGATATCATGGAATCCGCCAAACAGCTATGTGCAACTGTTAACATCACATTGGACTATGAGGATCCTGTGTATGTTTCCAGAGAAGAATCCACAGAATCTGTATGCCCTCGTGAGTTTTGTGAACGTCTCAAGGCTGCTTCTGTTCCCATGCTCCTCGAAGAGTTGGAAAGACGTTTCTCTGGCGAGAACACCGATATACTGCATGCCCTGGAGGCTTTAGATGCGTCAAAATCAACCTACCTTGATTACACCACTATGTCCAGTCTCGTTGCCAAATTTGAAGATAGTCTACAAATTGATTCGGCCTTGCTGAAAACCGAGTGTGAACGGGCGAAAATTTTAACTGCTGCTGGAAAGAACATCGGCCCTGAGCTGTACCCTAACTTATTTAAGGTGATCTGTATATCGAAGACATTGCCAGTTGGTACTGCAACCGTGGAAAGAAGCTTCAGTGCCATGAATCGAATTTTGAGCTGGGCTCGCAATAGCTTAGACAGTTCGTTGGCCAGTGACTTTATGTTGCTATCGATGAATAAAGACATGTTAAAAAGCATAAACTTGGACAAAGTGCTTGATCTATGGGTAAACCAAAAATCCCGAATTGTACCCTTTAACTAATGACTTGTAAGAACTTTCGTTGTCTAAACTTCTTAATTCATCACATTTAATTTGTGATATTAGAAATTTAGAATACTATTTCTTGTTTGTTTTTAAACAATGCCATTTTGTTGTGTTATGTTGATTGTTCGTTGTTGTTATTGTGCTTCCATTTCTTAAAATGAAGACATCCTTGTGCTTCCATTTTTCAAAATGAAAGCTTCAGCTGAAATAGTTGGGGGGGGGGGCGATCGCCCCCCCTCGCACCCCCTAGTGTCCGCCACTGGTTTTCGTTCAAATAAGCAATTTTTTTTCTCCGTTTTCAAAAACATTTCCGTCCACAAGGCAGCGTTATCAGTCGTTTTCGCCCGTCCCTACCAACACGGAAACACAATTTGAAAACGTTAGCAGCCTTGAGAGAAGCTCGACTCATCCTAAAATTCTCCCCCTGCTACTAAGGAATGCCTACTTCGGCAACAAGTTGGGAGTTAATGGTTAATATGGGTGCTTAAAGATATCTTAGATGATATCTTAGGTGATATATGTCGAACTTGCACCTGAGCTCGCCATCTGGGTCTCGGAAGCTCAATGTTCAGAGCGTTTCACCGGTCATCAGAAGATTGCGGGTTCGACCTCCATCTGGGGCTCAGAAATCGTTTTCCTGAGGTAAGGGCTTGACGAACGTTCGTCGATCATCTCAGATATCTCCAAGCTCCCACGTTTACAACACATCACGGATAGAGTTCCGTTATTGCTTGGGAGGCCGAAACTGATGGTGCATTTTCCTGACCTCAAGATTGGTAATTGTTAGAGATTATATGGAAATTAGGTGATATTTTAATTTAATAGAGCGGTATGGTGACCTATGGCTCCCATTCAATTTTTTATATTTTCTTTTAGGTTTTTATTAAGTTAAAATCAATTTGAATCAAATTCAGATGTTATTATAATTGAAAAGGAAACATAAAATAAAATAATTTTATTTTCCAATTTTGAACCCAAATAAAAACAAAATTAAATTTTTGAAACCAAATGCAAAGCAAAGTGAAATTTAAATTTCTTCATAGCCTATCGCTGCCACAGAATACCATAAGGTCTTGCTAAGTTGCCAGACCGGGAGCTTGGGTCTAGAACCGCGGCAAGATTAAACCGATCAAGGGAACTAGCAAGATGGCCCTATTTCGAATTGCAACATGGAAAGAAGATAAGTTGTTGAAAGAGAGAATGACACAATATGTGAAAGAGGGATTAAAAAGAGAGAAAATCTTGAGCTTTTTAAAGAAGGATTTTGATCAGTACGCTTGAAGCATTAGGTCTAGCATTAGGCACATTGAACTTGTGCCTGGGGACCCCTCTTGAGGTTGGGGCCCGGGGCAAACTGCCCTATTTGATCCCTCCCTCCCTCTGGGCGGGTCTTTCTGTGATGGTTCAGTTTCAGAAGAGCCAAGATTTACGCTGCTATAAACTTATGATCTCCATCAATATCCACGACATGATTTACTTATTCACAAAATTATGTAAATGTTAATGGCTCTCGATTAATATCCTTCTCGCAGGCAACTGAGCCCTTTACATTGAAATTGCTGCCGGCTCTTATTATTTACTTATAAACAATGGCGTAACTAGGCTTTTTATTTTGGGGGGCAAGGGGGGTAGAGCTGAGGATTGGAGGGAGGCTAATGAAATTCTCAGTGCAAAGTTTGAGCCCAACCGTGTGGTCGCACAAATGCGCCAATATAATCAAAAATGTGATTTTTTTATGTTATTAGAAACAAGACTTAATTTTGACAAAATAATCCGAAAAGAAAGTAAGTTTCTTTACAATTAAACGATTCCATGGACCATAGGAAAATAGTCATAACGACAGATCAATTTTTTTGAAAATCGTTTGGCTTAACTTTGCAATAAACAAGCTAGCTGAGTGACGGAACACTCTGTAGAAATTAACACTTAAACCAAGCCTAACTCACTTCATTTTTAAAACCTTTATCCTGCATGGCGTTGACTGGAGCATAATGGTACGATGCTTCTATTTTTTGATATAATAATCCTCTATACTATGAGATATATATTTTGAATTGTGGGAGCATGGAGATATCTCAAATAAGAGATGAACGTTCGTCAAGCTCTATCTTCACAAAAACGATTTCTGAGCCTGGAGATATCTTATCGATAACCTTATTAACATATAGTGGCTTCCGTTCAGGTCGCACATATGTCACAGTTGCACCTTAGCTCACCATCTGAGTTTTGGTACCTCAATGGTTAAGAGCGTCTCACCGGTCATCGAAAGGTTGCTGGTTCGATCCCCGTCTGAGGCTCAGAAATCGTTTTTCTGAGGAGAGAGCTTGACGAACGTTCATCTCTCATTCAATTCTCTATATTATGTCATAATGCATTTCAAAGCAGTTGACAAGTGCTCTGATTTGCCCTGAGTGACATCAAGCATTTATTACCAATTGCACCTGTAAAAATAAGATGGAATAATAGAAACCTTTGGTCTGCATGTACTTACGTAAACTTGTCAAAAATTAAGAAATCAAATGCTTCTTCAAACTATTTAATTCAATAAACGTGTTTTGAAATGAACATGCTGACTTATTTATAACGAAACAAAATCAAGTCCTATCCTGTATAATAGTAATAATACCACGGTGTCACAACCAAGTTCGAACCCTTTGCAATTGGACCCTCAGTCCAAATTTACTAGCCGGTTTGTGGACCATCGGGGAGCCAAAATCAGCTAGCAAATAAGGTCCTCTCTCACGGATTTTGACCCTCAATTATTGCCAACAACATTGAGGAAGAATAGCAGTTCAAACGTAAGATTCTAGTTGTAATAATTCTATATTGGAATAAATTCAAAATATATAAAAGGAATTATCAGTAACTTATACATCAAACAAAAACGCTGACCTTTCAGATTGTAATCAAAGACGTCTTATAAGAGTTGCGTTAGTTTAGGATTAGCTTAGACTGTAGAAGTTGATTTTGCTTCAATTTTGATTCATTAGAAGTGAAATTTTAGCTTGCTTTGATTAACCAAGACAGCATCATTTCCGTAAGAACAACGCCTTAATGCTGTTACATGGAAAAAGAAAACAAACCAAAGCGAACGACTGAGAAGGGTATGGTTCTGGCTGGGTGCACATTATAAACTAATTTGTATCGCGATCGTTCCAGATATTTGAAAAACCTAAGTGTCTGTAGCAAAAAAACCCCAGTTGTTTACCCATAAAAATTAGGAACTACGACGCCACTGGTTCAGTACATTCTACGCACAAGCGTAGCCAGGGATTTCCCGGTTGGGCAAGTCGCCCACCCGGAGTAAAACAATTAGGAAAATTTGAGGAAAATGAGGAAAGGAAGAAGGAAGAAAGAATGTTGTGCAGAATTCGACGAACCAAGACCTTGCCCTAGATTTAACGACAGGCCTCCAGACGGGTCCTTGGATCTTAAGCAGTTTTGTTCGCGCTTCTCGCTTGAAACACATTTTGAGGAAATTCTTTTCTGATCTTACCCACCCAAGGAGTAAGCAGTCGCGTAGCCAGAAATTTGAAAATGGGGGCGAGGGGAAATTTTAGACTAATGTACCGACAAGATGTTAGCAATGTACCAACAAATATAATTAAGGAAAATTCAAAGTTAACTAAACCGAGAGCAGGAAAAACTTGAGTCGCACAGATGTATCAATTTAATAAACGCAAGCACAAAGTCTCTCTTCACTGATTCATCAATTAAACAGTAAAAGTAATTAACGGCAGCAACAAGATATCAAGTAATTATGTAATTCTAAATTTACAATATCATCTTTCTGGAGCTTCTTTCTGCGAAAAAGGAATAAATGATTTCTATTTTGCCAGTTCTGGCTGGTATAATGGTATTAAATTTTGAAAATTATTTAACGTAAAAGTGCGCACATCACGTGAGCTATAATGTATACCAACATATTTTCTTTTTCGGTCATCACCACTACAATTAACACTTTGTCCAGAGGGTAGACTGGATCTATCATTTTTGTTCGTTAAAAAAGAAGAGAATTCCTTACAAACATTTTGTATTCAACACCCTTCCTTCGCTGGGAGCTTTTAACAACTTTTTATTTTTAACTCAAACGCGAATGGAATCCACGACAGACAAGCTCAGTGTACCGACAAATGTACTGGGTGTACCGGCAGACCTAGTCAGGACGAAAAGTGAGGGGGCAACTGCCCCCCTGCCCTCCCTTCGGCTACGCTAATGGAAGTAAGAATGATGCTGATTTCGCCACTGATTGTACACTTATAATAATGGACAAATGACTATTCCCTTCACAGACCACAGTTTAGCTGGAATTGGGCCTCAAAAAATCCTTAACATTTGTTTTGATTCGTTCATCTTCAATTTATCAAACGAAAGGGATTAAGCCCAAGTCAGGCACGTACGCCGCTGTTACAGGGCCACTTGTTGCGTGGTTGAGTCCTCGTAGCCATGGTGACCATACCAAATATGGAAGGTGGTCCAACTTCGTTGACTGTTCCGTTGGGTTGGCATTCCAATACAAACTTTCATGTACGAAGACGCAGAAGACTGAGACAGTCGCAATGAATTATGAAACATGAATGGCTCTTTCATAGCACAAAAACAGTTCAGTAGATCTCAGAACAGCAAATACATCTCGTGGTAAGTTTACGTCTGCAACTTATACTCCACAACTACAGCTCATTGGTTTGTTTTGAAGGCATTTACCTATATTGCTGTTTTTGTATCGTCATTGATCCATGCTGTCCCATTTCTAGATATATGAATTCTTTTGATTTTGATCATTGCCTCCTTTCATTATTCTGTCTCATAACTTACCGGTCGTTTCACTTGCTTAACTAGGTTATACGCGATCTTAGGAATTGCGGAATGTCTTAACTTTTGAATTTACATAATAATCATGCTGCAGATTATATAAACGATTGAGGAAGTTTGTCGAGGTAGCCTGTGACACTCAGAAAGACTTTTTTAGTCCCACTGGGTAATCAGTCCGTAAATTTCTGATAGCAGGTAGGATGTCTCAGCCATTGACGCTATTACCTGCTATAGAGGTGCCTGTCTTTAAACCGGCGATGAAAAGGTTACAAGCTGATGTCAATTTGGAATTCTCTTTTCGTGGTCTCACATCAGCAGATACTTCGCCTATAATTTGTATGATTCGCACTGACATATTCTTGGCCTTTAACAGCAACACGCATTAAAGACGCCAAGTGTCGCTGATCGATGGGCCTCCTCAATCGTTTTATCTGTTGGTATGTTTGGTTCCGTTTAAATTTTTTATTTGGCTAAATTTTTATTACATATGATTTTTAAATATTTTAGTTTTCTGATTGCCACGTTTTACAAATGGAATATTTTTTAAAATACAGTTTATTGAGTGCTACCTTTTCATTACGTCCGGTTCACAATGGTTGCACAACAGCTTGCAAAATGACGGTCGTACGATTAGATACGAACGATTGTGCACCATGTAGCTGCGACTGTTGCAGCAGTCGCTCAACAGTCGTGTTCGCAGTCACAAGAGTTTGTCTTGGTCAAACTTTCAGGCTGGTTCACAATGGTCATAAATTGTTGTAAAGAATCGCAAGAATTGCACGATTGAAGTTGCACGACTGCTCGCAACTCGTGGTTCACAATGGTTGCAAGAGTTGCAATGAGTGAGAGAAAAAAGTTGCGCAGCTGCTTGTGTTAGTGGTGCACAATGACGTTGCAGTTGCATGAAGATGACTCAAAATTCGAGGGACAAAAAATCTCACTAGTTATAGCACGTTTCAGTAGTTTCTTAGGCTTCTTGGGCGAGAAATTTTTTTTGCAACTATTTGTCTGCTGCCATATAAACATGTCCGCATTCAATTCTAAATGAAGACTTCAAAAACTACTTCTAGTTTGCCTGGTAAAGCGCAGATATGACCATTGGGTTCGAGAAACACAGGATGCTATATATTATCTGTTTAGGACATTCAATGCGTTGTTGAATGATGTACGGCATGGTGCACATTGCAATCTTTGGTCGCAAGTAGTCGCGAACAGTTGTAATGAGTTGCGATTGCATCGCAAAAACTTGACCAAGGCAAACTCCTGTGACTATGACTGTTGAGTGACTGTTGCAGCTCCATGGTACACAATCGTATCTAGTTGTACAAGTTCTGTTGTATCGCAAGCTGTTGTGCAACCATTGTGAACCAATGTGTGCAACCATTGTGATGCGATTGCAGCTCATTACAACTGTTTGTGACTACTTGCAACCAAAGATAGCAAGTGGACCGTGTTGTATGTCACTTTACGATGCCTTGGATGCCCTAAACACAAAACCCAGCATCTTTATCATTAAGTTGCTAATCTCCTTCAAGCCCAGTTCACAATGGTTGCACGACAGCTTGTGATGAAATGGTTGTACGACTAAATACAATTGTGTACCATGGAGCTGTGACTGTTGTAGCAGTTGCTCAACAGTCATGGTCGCAATCGCAAGAGTTTGGCTTGGTCAAACTTTTATGATGCGATTGCAACTCGTTACAACTGATTGTGACTACTTTCAACCAAGGATTGCAATGTGCACTGTGTCATATGTCACTCAACAACACATTGGATGTCTTAAACAGATAATATCTAGCATCCTGTAATTCTCAAACCCAATGGTCATATCTGCACTTTACGAGGTAAACTAGAAGTAGTTTTTGTAGTCTTCATTTAGAATTGAATGTGGAAATGTTTATACAGCAGCAGGCAAATAGTTGCCAAAACAATTTCTCACCCAAGAAGCCTAAGAAACTACTGAAACATGCTAAAACTAGAGAGATTTTTTATCCCTCAAATTTTGAGTCATCTTATTGCAACTGCAATGTCATTGTGCACCACTGTTGCAAGCAGTTGTGTAACTTTATTCTTATAACTCTTGCAGCTCTTGCAACCATTGTGATACATGAGTTGTGGGCTGTTGTGAGCAGTTGTGCAACTTTAATCCTGCAATTCTTGTGACTCTTTACAACAACTTATGACCATTGTGAACCAGCCTTCAGTTGCAATGTAGTGGAGTTTAGTAGTCTTCATTTAGAATTGAATGCAACCATGTTTATATGGCAGGAGACAAATAGTTGCCAAAATATTTCTCACCCAAGAAGCCTAAAAAACTACTGAAATGTGCTAAACCTAGTGAGACTTAATGTCCCTCAAATTTTGAGTCATCTACTTGCAACTGCAACATTATTGTGCACCACTATCACAAGCAGTTACACAACTTTTTTCTTGCAACTAAATCAACTCAGATTGCAATCATTGTTAACAATGATGTGCGAGCTGTGGCAAGCAGTTGTTCAACAGTTACTTCAATTGTGCAATTCTTGCAACTTTTTACAACACCTTATGGCCAATGTGAACCAGCCTTTAAGGCCTGGTTTTCACTGGTGACATAAGCATAAGCATAACAATGTATACAAGTGCAGAAGGTACTTCATGGTTTGTTTTGATCCATTTGTATTGAAGTACAAAGAGTTTAGTTGACCATGAAGTCCTCACTGCACTGCATATGTTGTTATGCTTATGCTTGTGTTACTAGTGAAAACCAGACCTAAGTGATCTGAAGCAATGTTTTCATTAAAACCCTACAGCCATCCTATAAGTCCGAAGTCAGAAATGACATACGTGGAGGGCTTTTTTGGCCATATTGATATACTCAGACTCAAACTATGCACACCAATGCATTTACACTAAAAGGTGTGTTGATTATAGAACAGAACTGGGCATAACCATCAAAAAGCTATCATGAAGATGTTTAACATACTGTAACATAGAAACTTTCCAGTCTGGGACCTACAGTGGAGTTGAGCCCTAAGTGTGAGATGTCAAAACTGGCATAAACTATACTAAACTGAGGTTGAGGCCATATCATTGCCAAGAATTTATTGTACAAGCCCATACTGGTACTTACTTGCCTGAGGGAAGGCTTAAGTAGGTAATTATGACTCATGTTTACAAAACCAAAATCTAGTCTCAGACTACCAAGAACTTTAAGTCACAAGCTAGCAGAAGTCAATCCCAGATTTAAGTGTAAACATGGATGGGGACAATTTGTAAATCCAACTTTAACCCTTTCCCAGGGTAAGCCCTTTTGTATTTTACTGCAGCAAATGCTAGATATTTTTACTCATCATTGGAACCCATTGCTAAGGAAGAGTTAAAGCTAGATACAAATGAGTACCTCACAAATGACAACAGGGCAATGTGAACAACTTTGGAAGCTACAACCATGCAAAATATAATTTTGGAAATTACAATCTCTTGTTATTTAATTTTGTTTCATTTTATTTCACTAAATTTACAGTAGTGAGCCCAATGGGAGCTGGTTCTGTAATCAAAGTGAAGACAGAAATTTTCAAATGCTTTCTACTTCCTTCAAAAAATTACCTGCAGAAATGATACTTTCGTTGCTTTTTCCAATGTACATCTAAGTTAACAAGGCTAGATTTAACATCATATGATCCAAATCAACATCAATCCCCATCAAGTTCTCATGCAGCATGGCATTTCTAGACCAATTTTGTGATGGCATTATTATTTTTGAGGTTTTGTTCAATACACTTAATTACTTTAGTCTATTTATAGTACACCTGTGGTAAAAATACTTGCTGTTAACTAAACAATGGGCTTAAATCAAAATTATGCCTTTAAGACTGGGGTAAAATTTCATCAATTAAACTCTTCCAGAAATGCCAACATTCTTCATCTCTGAGTCCTATTTTAATGAGAGAACACCAAAAATCAGAGTTCAAGAGAATTAAGGTATCTTGGATATCAAGTGAAGTTCAGCTTGTGCAAATCAACCCTTTGACACCCAGTGCCTGATATATCAGACACCTAGAACGAAAATACCACTTAAAGTAAAAGCAGAAATTGCTTTGATGGAGCATGTACCCTGTGCAGCCCATGCCTAGACCCTTCTATCTTGGGCAGGCAGAATGAAAGACAAACCAATTTCCCTACCACTGCTGTGCATGCATGGATGGGGAAGCAAAATGAGATTGAAAAGCACAAGAAAAAAAAAATCAGGCATCAAAGGGTTAACAATGAGATGAGATGAGAACATGTCATTATTAAATCAAATTATGGCAGAATTTCTTGACTTTGGATGAAAAGAGTCAATATCCTATGTCACCAGCAATGCAGATTAACTAATGGCCCACAAGATTAACACTGTTTAATCAATGAGATGGTGAATTTAATTTACACATTTTTTATGTTAAATGCTTAGCCCTGATTCTGTGTATAGATATAGTCGAAATTTTTACCACCACCATACCTGGTATATATTTTTATGTTGTATAAATTTTCTTAAATTTGTTACATTTTTATAGTTTAAATTATTGTATTTACCATCCTTGATTCAATGTATTTTTAAATTTTGTGGTTTTTGTAGCCAAAAAAATTTATCTGGCAGCCCTCTAGGCAATTTAAAATGTGAATAAAGATGTGGAAAAAGAAACAAAGTGTTTCCTCAACGAATCAAGATCTTCATTCTATATGAACATTTGGTCTTCATTGTGGCTTCACATCACATTAGAGATTTGCTGATGCATTACTGACAGTGTTAGACAAGATGGCCAATTTAAATTTTGGGATATTCTACTACCAACATATAGTCAGTGTCAAAGACATGCTCCGTAAAGTGTGGCTTTTTTCAATTTCCTGCATTCTCATTTTGATCAACAACAGTTTCTTGTCAGCCAGTATTATTTCTGTAAATAATATACAGTATCCAGATGCCCTACATTCACCTTTCAACCATCACAAAGAAACACAAGCTGAAGAAATGGATGGTTTTGTTGGCAGAATCTTTGAATATAAGATTCCTGAAAGTTTATTTCCATGTGAAGTTGAATCCTATGTGGTACGTTTTGATATTATACAAATCACTAGCAGAGTTAAGTCCTGTAACAGTTAAGTTTTGTCGTAAACCAAATTTAATTTCATCATAAATTATGTAAGTACATCGATATTTCAAGCAACTAGTCGCAAAACATCATTAGTATTTTTAGTTCAAGCTTGTACATATTAAATGATATCCAGTATTGATATACTGAAAGGCTAGAAGAGCAAATTTAGAGGTGGGCGTGATGGACCCACGCAACCCTTTCTGTCGCACAGATAACTTTTAAGAAGATAGTAATTGTGAATAGAAAGCGCAATAACAGACTAACTTTGACAAATTAGTGATATTTTGAATTCATGATAAAACTTTTTTTAGCCTCAAATTCAACAAAGGTTTTCAAGTGCAACTTTTGTTTCAATGTTTGCTTTGTGAACCGTAATGGCCAAATTAAAAACTCAAATATTATAAAGCTAGAATTTTAGTAGAAACTTAACATGCTCGTGGTATTTTTACGAAAACTTCCGAATTCGCCGATTTTAAGAAAGTAAAATAAAACATATTCCGAAGAATAAAGTCATCTTGAGAACTCAAGATATGAGTCAATGCAAGATAAAACTATAGTTGGAACTGTGATATTTCGACTTTATTCCAAAGTCATCTTCAGACAGAATGATAATTACAATAAAATGCCAGTGTCTATATACAGGTGTGATGACATCATCGAGACGGAATTAGAAAACACTACCGGTAATCCCTAATTTACATGCTGAGATGTTGAGATGCTAATGCTAATTAGAAGTTCTCACCACCATGGTGGTGAGAACTTTATTAATGGTGGTGAGAACTTCTAATTAGCATTAGCATCTCAACATCTCAGCATGTAAATTAGGGATTACCGGTAGTGTTTTCTAATTCCGTCTCGATGATGTCATCACACCTGTATATAGACACTGGCATTTTATTGTAATTATCATTCTGTCTGAAGATGACTTTGGAATAAAATCGAAATATCACAGTTCCAACTATAGTTTTATCTTGCATTGACTCATATCTTGAGTTCTCAAGATGACTTTATTCTTCGGAATATGTTTTATTTTATACTTTTTGAAGTTGTCGGCTGGTCATGGTTTTAAGAAAGTAATATTGCCGCGTCATAGCACATTCTTACCTGTACGCTTAACTGTAGGTCATTTCGCACAACCCTATTTACTAAAAGCGGAATACGCCTCTAGACAACTGCATGCGTAAAAAGGCGCAAGTTTCTACGTTAGCCACTTCAACATAAAGCTGGTTTCCAAGTGGTACTTGAACTTCAATTATTTTTCTTTGAAAGCAGTAAATAAAATATTATTATGTACAAATCATTATTTACATACCGCAAGCTCAATTATTTCCATAAGTTTAAATACAATCAACTGGTGCGGATCCAGGGGGTCGTAAGGGACGTTCACCCCCCGTTTTGTGAATACTGGCCAGTCTACATACTCTAGACGTAGACAGTTTTCTGTAATGATAATGAAAATAGTTACCTAACCTCAGTTGCTAAAACACGTTTTTTTGCAATCGCAACTGGGAATGTTGTCCGGCAGATAAAGGTGGATCAACGAGAATTGCGATGATTGTCGCAATGCATTGATGATCGTCTGTGGCCAAAATAACATTCTACTCAGAGGTGTACTATGAAGATGTTGACTTGTGCTTCATTTTTCGAAAAGAATTCTGTTATTTATGACCAGGTATTTTCTTAAAATCTCGCTTAAAACTACCTCCAAAATGCTAGAAATAGCGTTTCAGATACTTAGGAATTCAAAATTTCCCGGAGGAGCACGCCCCGGATTCCCCTCAAAATTTCTGCCGCTCGCTTTCACGTTCCCCGTTTCAAAAATCGTGGATCCTCTCCCGATTAAAAAAATGGCTTACCATCCATTAGGTTGGCAAAAGAAATCCTTTTCTTGAATGAAGCTAAAGAATTGCTATTTCTAGCTCTTTCGAATCGTACAACGAGTTTCTAGGTTTTTGGTCCGCTAAAACAAATACTCGTTTTATGATATTCAGTTCTCGGACGTGGTAGGAAAAGGGTAACATGAGATGCTTGCAGATTATAATGACGAACGGAATTCGAATTTTGAAAAATTTCCGAGAGTTTTAATGGTGCCATATTTAATTGTGAATAATCTTATGCATGAGCTCAGATTTATTTTGGGCCATGTTTGGGCCCACTGCTCCTCTAACGTTTTCCAACCAAGTAGACTACAGGCTAGGTTCGATTGAACTGGCTCATTTGTACACTTCATTATGGTAGATTCTGCCACATTTGACTGAAGAGCTTTGTGATTTTACTCAGGCTAACGTTGGTATTAGTAAATATGGCTGCAATAGTCTCCAGACCTCAAAGCCCAGTTTACAAACTTCCTGTATAACTGATGATCGTGGATACCTCACGTTCCCACTCATTGTTTGCTTAATTTATAGTATGATGATAATTTCATGCCTCATTCAGCCTAATTAATATCTAGTTTAATTATGTTTTCAGCACGGTGGGACTTCAGGAGACGGTAAAGCTTATTAAAAAACTCATTAAGAATTCATGAGGACAATACAAAAGAAAATCATAACCGTGTCGTGTCTTTATATGTGATAAAGACACGTGTGACTTTATCCTGAATTTCTCTTCAAATTTTCCTCAATATTTTTAGCCTTAGAAAACAGAAATTGCCAAACTTACTTAATGAATTAGCGTATAAAACGTTTCGTTTTTTAAGCCGTTCAAAAACTCGCAGTACGTGCTTTATCGGACCCAAAACACTCGGCTTCCGCCTTGTGTTTTATATCCGATAAAGCACTCCTGCTTGTTTTTCAAACATTACATGAAGACCTACCTCCTTAAGCTTAAAAAATAAAGATGAAAATAATTTTCTCCGTTCAGGAAACTGCTAGATGTGTATACCCTGCTTGAAGGTATCACCCTTGGCCAACTTTTCACCTGGGAAAAGTTGCGCTGTTAACGAACTCCGCTGTTAACAAATTCGGGGCACTCGATGCCTAAAAGATTAGGTTTATAAGACACAGTTGCCCAACCAATGTACGCCAGTTGATTCTCTTCCGCCTTCAATGAATTAAAAATTCTTTCGAACTAGTAGGCACTAATCGTGTAAATTGTAAAACTGTATGTGTTGTAAACCTTGCTAATTCTGAAAATGACATGGCAATTAGCAAGCTGGAATTATGTCTGAAGCCAACTACTTCCTCTTGCTGCCTACGTTAATCCTTGTAAGATTTAATCTCAAACTTTAGGATGACGAACAGTAGGAATGGTCACTTTTTTCTTGTCAGAATGCTGAAAATGGCCACCTGAGGACTTTAGAATTTCATAGTTTCCCGGGTGAGCATGCACCGAGATTCACATACTTGACTCTCACAGTCACCTTTCAGAAGCCAAGTTATTCGCAAAAAGTCAAGCCAAGCCTTAGGGTACGGTGGCCTTCCTACCCTACCGCTCTTCTTGCTAATCTTCAAAGCAAATCCAAGATAGCACCGATTTCTGGGTATAGCCCAGCCCTTTTTTCTTTTTTAGGCAAGAGTACTAGGCTAATATTACCAGTCTTCCTGCATATCGAAATCTTTACCATTATCGTGAAAATCGCGAGTAAATTTCTTTTTAAAAAGTAAAGTAAGATTGTGTTGAAATTTATTAGTTATTAACATTGCTTATACATGTTCATTATTATGTCGCTGGTTAAGGGGGGTAAGGGCACGCTAGTTTTTACTTTTTGCTCCGAAGCGGCCCTTTGCTTTGTTGCCTCACTATATAAAGGAATGGTTTTGATAGTCCATGGGAGATACCAGAGTTTTCGTTGATGGACTTGTAGTGATTCTCTAAACTAAATGGTTTGAACGTTGGAGTATGATTAGACGTTTGTTGAAGTTGACGGTCTAGGTTAGTTTAGTCTTGGTGGCGGTGGAGGTGATGGTGGTTGACGTTTTGACTGCTCAGAGGCAAAGGTCAATCAGAACTCTTTCTCAAGGCTAGAATAGTTACTTACCAAGGTGCTCAATACAAATATTTGCAGCTCCACTGAAAATTATTGGAAAAAGGAATCAACTCTTGAATCAAAGGATAATGAATATCTTCCGAACTAAACTTAGTGATAGTGATGACCTCAGTCTCTGGACACACATTTGTGATTGATTCATTCATTCATTCATGATTGATTGATTAATTGAATTCATGTCCTGTTATGTCAGTTCAATAGACAGAATGTCGATAATTGCCAGTTGTTAATCACTTTTACAAAGTTTGACTGTTTTTGCATAAAAATGTATTTTTTTCAAGATTTTTTTATTTCTATTTAAGGCATCCAAAAAAGATGACCGGTTTTTACCAAAATGGCTGTGGTTTGATGAACAGAAACGAAATTTGGTTGGCATTCCATCAGAGAAAGATGAAGGAATAAGCGTGGTGTTAGTTGTTGGTCTAGGAAGACTAATAAATAATCCTACAGGTTATATTTGTGGCTCGATGACTCTGAAATTAACTATCTGGGGGCTTAAGCATTTTCCCTTGTTTGCTGAAAACTCCTTATTTCGAATGAAAACATTTCCTGGAAACCATGGCTTGCTTGGTTATTCCTGTGCTGTTAACCAACCGATCATCTTGGCATCCTTAGTACTGTCTGTGAAGTTTGATGACCTGACCGGAAAAAAACGTGCAGACGTAGTCGTTGCTTTGTCTACTGTTTTCGGCATTGCTATTCGGGATGTCTTTGTATTACCAAATGCAGTACAAAATCCATTTCTAAGTTTGCTCGAGTCTTCTCATGTTGTAGCGTCTGGCCCTGGTTCTAGAACGTTAGTGACAGGACCAAGTACTTTACTAACTTGGCGAGTAAAATGCGGTGTAGTTCATGTGAAAGACCCGTTATTTGAAGAGCTGCAACAGGGGTCACGAAAATGGTCTGCAACGAAAAATATCAGTTTTGAAGTCATTGGATGGCATGTTGTAACTGGATTTCAAAGGCGTTACAATATGCAAGTTCTTTTGCGACGAAGGAGAAACGCACTTGGCGGAAGTACAACGCCGGTGTATAGTACCATCCCAATCTCGCGAGCGACTGTCGTTACCACAAGACTCAGACCTAGTAAGACTTCTTACACTACTTCGACAGTTTTTTTAACGCGCGTTCAACCATCCCCAACATTTTCTTCGTTTTTTGGGAATAGTTCTTCATTTGAAATACGTTTGTCATCTTCTCGTAAGCTGTCGGAACAGACCAATTCATCGTTATCTCAACAATCCACCGTAAATTTATCATCCGGGATATTAAATTCAAGAAATGTGTCGATGATTCCTCGGTTATCATCTTTCAAACTCAGTAGTTTCATTCAAGCCTCTTCAACCTCAACTGTCATTCAGCGGAATACAACAGTCACGGTTGAGCCATTAAATAGAGTCTCGATTTCATCAGATCATCAGGGATCAGGCGAACTTTTGTCTTCTACAGCTTTTAAGAATACGACTGCCACTATGTCGTCGTATTTAAGGTCTCGTGACACAAATTACATTCGTACATCTTTGCTTTCATTTACTGGTACTTCAACCATGGTCAGCAACAGTCTCTATTCAAGTGCAACACTTCTTCCTTCTTTAATTTCCTCCAGGAGCACGTCCAAAATACACAATGTAACTACAGCCAGTATCTCGGTTTCCAGTAGATCCGTGAAAATGCCCAGTCCTACGAGGAAATATTGGTTAACTTCTGAGACTAAGGCTAGGACCTTTTCAAACCCGGAGCAGTCACGAACCTCCTTGGTTATGTCTCTTGATGTTATTTCAAGAACTACCAATTTAGCTAGCGGAACTACTGGTGAAATATCTTTACAGGCAACTACTGAGCATTCTGTATATGAATCTAGCATTGTTTCTCCTACTCATCCTGGAATAACGTCAGCACAATCACACGTAAGAACATCGAGTTATCCACTTTTAACTGCTTACAGAAGTAGTACCTTTCCTATTATCAGTACATTCCGGATAGTGGAATCATCTCCACACAAGACGACTCTCGTAAACCAAACCAAAACCGTTGTTTCGTCGCTATCGCAATTTGCCACACCTGGCTTAAATGTTACACCAACTACCAGCTTACTAACTGTATCGTTTGTCGTAAGCAAAACTGGGCCAGCAACTAGCCAATTAGCAAGTTATACTTCGAACTTCATTTTTAAATCTAGCGTCGCCTATTCTACAGCTCTAAAAAGCTCAACAGTAACTGACATCCAGTCTCTTCCCATTGGTTTTTCATCGCAAACTAATGTTAGAGATAAAACGAGTTTTGATATTATGTTACGAACTACTTTGTCGACGACTTCGAGAAAGACGTCGCAATTTCTAACAAGGATTACCTTATCTTCTGTATGGTTTATGGGAACAACCGAAGCAACTCGTTTTACCCCACTTCAGACATCATTTAGTGACGTAACTCAAATCAAAGAATACAGTTCAGTGATGCTAACGAGAATGATCACTGGGGTAACATCCTCAGCGAATCTTTCGGCAACAACGGTTATGGCACCCGGATCCAAATCAGTGCTCGATGTCGTGACGCCAGGTAGGTGATGCACGGTATATAACAATCTTGAAACAAAAACACACATAGCCAGGATTTCTGATGCGGTTTGATCAGTATATGATATGCATGCTCCAAGTGACAGAAACCCTTCCCACACCAGAACCCAATTCCCGACTCTGCAGATCTCGACCACAGGCGATTAACTGTTTTCCAGGAGGATTAATCTTTTATCATTTCGCTTCGGCTAACGCCAGATTATTTTACTCCGGCTAACCCTAGACGATTTTACTCGTCAAGCAGAGAAATCTTGGAAAAGGTTATAACTTCTTCAATTAAAAATGGTTGGGAAGGATTTCTGAAAAGCGTTAACATTTATGTATATATATAGCAACTAGCCAGTTAACAAGTTATACTTCGAAATTCATTTTTAAATCTAGTGTCGCCTATTCTACAGCTCTATAAACGTTAACAGTAACTGGCATTAAGTCTCTTCCCATTGGCTTTTCGTCGCAAACTAATGTTAGAGATAAAACGAGTTTTGATAGTATGTTACGAATATATATATATATATATATATACATATATATGTATATATATTAGACTTACCAGAAGTCCTTTCCACTGACCACAAGAACCGCTGAAGTTATTCCGGTCTGATACAGTCAGTTTTCAGTTGATTGAAGCATCTGGTTTAGCATCGGGAACTTCTATTTATGCTGTGGCTTTGGGAAGACATTAAACATTTCACAGAAGGGCTTGGATTGTCACAAGTCCGTTGCGCTAACCCTCCTGCCGCCAGCGAGCTACTGTACATGCTTCCGCTTTAGCGTGTAATAACTCCCGACCGCTCACTTTGAAATATAACACGAAGAGGAACTTTTAAAACGTTTAACTGAAACCTAAAAACCTTTCTATGAAGACACTTCTTATAAAGAGTTTCAAATAGACAAATCAACCACTGTATTGGCTGTAGTGTATCTGCCATGTTTTTAATTAACTCGACTAGTGGAAGCAGGAAGCAGGAAGCGGAAACTGAAAGATTGAATGAGTTTCATTGTTTCTTTACTTTCAACTTTTTTCTGGCTATTTCTTAGGCTTGACAAGATTGTTATTTACGACGGGGATGACAACTTTAACAGCTCGATCATTCAAGCCGACGGTAGAAAATAGCCAAGCAGTGGTCAGCAACGCGACATGGAAAATTTTGTTAACCTCAACATTGAAATCTTATTCAATATCACCTTCACTAATGATCAATTTCTCGCCAACTCTACTAACCTTACCCACTGAGCAGTTAAACACTTTTTCGCTTTCATATTTCATCAAAGAACCGTCATCAACTCCATTAGTTACTCCTCCTTATGGTAACACATCAATTCAAACTAAGTCAGGTATGATTAATCAAATTAGTGTAACTTATAACGAATCTAGAAAACCCCTGTCATTTACAGGCGTTCACACTGAAACCTTTATCCATAGTTATACCATTTCAAGAGTCCGTAAAACTTCATTGGTGGCAAAGTTTACTTCCAATCCAATCTCCTGCTCAAGTTCTTGTACTTCTCTACACGGCTCAAGCGTATCCTCAGTCTCTATCCCCTGCTTCACACCCGCCACTTGCAGTGACCAATTTTCTGTACGTCTTACCTCGGCTTCTCTGTCACGAACACCTTTTTCCCAGTTTTCGGGTGCCACTGGTTTACTTACTTCACCATCTTTAATCCTTAACCGGTCTTTAGCTTCTCTTGATAAATTACCGACAAAATCTCACCAGCATCATCTTTCGACCTCTCGCTTGCAAGCAAGTTATACCAAATCTTTTATCGTTTCGATTCCATTAATAACAAGTCCCTACAGGATTCCTTTTATGTCAGGCTCTGAACCACCTACCAGACCATTCCAGTCGTCAGTTTTTCGGAATACATCGTCCTCAAGTTTCAACCAACCTTCTGATGTTTCTCCCTTTCAATCAGAATCACCTTTTTCCCGGTCTTTAATTGAACGAAGTTCATCAACTCTTAGGTATATTCATGTATCTCAGCTTTCTTATTCATCACCGTTACCTCCCTTCGCATCAACAGTTGCTCATACTTCATCGCCATCAAAATCTCGGAAAACATTTTTAGTCTCCGGATCATCACGTGTTTTAGAGCCTTCATTCACACAGTACTCACCACCCCCAAGCTTTCTTTCTACTCCTCTTTTTTATGTCTCGATATCACGTCCTTCGCGTTTTAGTGCATTCAACTCTTCCTTAATCACCACTCTAACACAAGGAAATCATTCACAATCGGTACTTAGTCCCATTTCATTTTCATGTTTTCCATCGACCTCACACCAAACTGTTCCACTCCCTTCTGTTTCCTCGACAAGAGCTCCTAGTTTACTTTTTTCAAGTTCGTATGTATCTTCTTTCATCCCCTCTTCTTGGTCACTAACACGCTCTCTGTCTTATCCGTCTTCGTTTGTTTCGTTCTTGCTGCAATTGACTTCAATTGGTACCAACACGTTAGGTTTTTCTCTTTCTTCAGTCATTACTTCACGAAACATTTACCTAACATCAACACATTATAAAAGACTTTCGGCTTTCTCTATTTCTGTTACTACTTCAGTCAAGTCGATCGTCACGAGTCTATTATCATCGACTCCAAGTTTAATCTGGCCTGTCAATGTTCAGAGTCTGTCCCCACCACTTCCACCCAGCACAGTTCACTCTGTCGTGGTTTTTAGTTCACCATCATTAACTCCATCTAATTCAGTCCAGTATACGGTCGTTCAAAGTTCTTCTCTTTCGTTTTCATTACGTTCTACGCAGCCTTTCATAGCTCAGAGCCCATCACCTTCATTCAGTTCGCTCCAGTCTACCTTCGTATCACGTTGGCCACCATCGACCTCATCGACTTTTCGGTCTGTTCTTCTTCAGAGTCCATTGCCATCATTTCCATCCAGTTCAGTCCAGTCTATAGTCATTTCTAGTTCCACACTATCAATTCTCACTAGTTCTGTTATTTCTGTAGTCGCTTCAAGTTCGCCTCATTCGGTTTCTTCAAGCTTTTTTCGGTCTGTCTTTTTTCAGAGTTCATCTCCGTCATCTTCATCCAGTTCCGTCCAATCTTTCATCAATTCAAGTTCACCAGGAACAGGTTCGTCAAGCTCTGTTCAGTCTTTCATTGGTCGGAATTCATCTCGTCCATCCAGTTCGGTACAGTATGTCTTTGCTTCGAGTTCACTACCATTGGTATCATCAAGTTCTATTCAGTCTGTCATTCTTCAGAGTCCATTGCTACCAACGCCCTCTAGTTCGGTGCACTCTTACAGTCGTCGAAGCTCACCGCCATTGATTCTGTCAAGTTTTTCATATCCAGTTATTTTTGAAAGTTCATCACTTTTCACTATATCTCACTCAGTTCAATCTGCCATTGGTCAAAGATCGCCCAATTACTTTTCATCGAGTTCTGTCACGTTTTTTGCCCTTCAAAGTTCATCGCTATCGTTCAGTCCTTTATCTGCCTTCATTTCTTCACACTTCAAGCCGTCTTTCAGTGTTTATAGTCTGGGTCCTTCATCATCATGGGTTGAACATACCTCTATTATCACGTCGATTTTAAAGCACTCTGTCGTTCGTCGGTCTTCGTTTATATTTAGTTTGTCTTCAGTTTCATACGAAGCACCAAGTATGTCTTTTGTATCATTAATGGCCACCAATCATGCGCCTTTCATTTCATTATACCCATCAACATCTACAAAGTTTTTTGTCTCTTCCTCTGTTTTATTGTTTTCGCCAACGAAATCAGCTGACTCTTATTATTATTCGTCTGTTTCTCTTCCTGCTTACGTCACGTCGAGCCGTCACTGGGTACTGGTCACTGCGGATGTAACGAAAACGCACAGTCAGGCTACTTTATCACTGCCAGGTACTCGTACGTATCTCAGATGTTTGCTCTGTGTCCACATATGTCATCTCGTGGTCATGGTTTCTTGTTCACAATATGTTGTAATTTTTGTACCATTTGTGAGACATACTATATATTTTTTTTTCTTTGGCCATTTTATTTTTCAAATTTATTTACAAAATAATAATTTGACTTTATGACTCTAACGTAGGTTTTTCTTCGATTCCTACACCGCGTTTACCTTCACGTTCAGCGTTGGGAAGTTCGTCGTCCATCTTACCTTCTACGCCGTCGAACAGCTCACCAAAGCTCTACAACAGTTTCGATCTTCTTATTGTAAGAGTTGGTAAAGTTTTCAGTGTGCAGATTCCAGTAGACACTTTCCATGACAGAGAAGACGGCAACACCCGTAACCTGGTGCTGAACTGTCTTGATAGAAATCTCGAACCTCTGTCCCGAAGCTCGTGGCTGCAGTTTAACTCGACGACACAAACGTTGTATGGACTTGCTTTGGACAGTCAAGTAAAACAGATCAAAGTTTCAAGCGAGTACTTTTTAGTTGCGAGAGACCGCGATGGAAATAAAGCATATGATGCGTTTTCAATCGATCTACGAGAGAACGACGAAACATTGGCAGTGATGTTTACAGTCAGAATTACCAAAACGAGTCTGAAAATATTTGATCAGGATCTTAGTAATGTGTTATTGCTTGTGAAAAACATTGCAAGTTACTATGGCGATGAGGATGAATCAATGGTTAGAGTAATATCAGTTAATCGTGGATCTGTGTTGTTTACATGGAGTAATGTTACTGTACAAACATGTAACAAGGATTTAATTAGTCAGCTGGCGTTAAAGGTTATCGCTAGAGAAGGATACATACATCCGGCTTTTCAGAACGCTTTACTTCCCGCATTTGTTGCTGAAGACATTTACGAAAACCGAACTGGTCCCTGCATTTTTCCGAACACGACAGACGTCACCCTCATTGCTCGTGTATCTTCACTGGATAGGTCACTCTGGCTGAAATATTTTCTTCCTGGAGTAGTGATTGGAATCTTAATCATTGTAATCGCTGTTACGTGTTTTATTGTACGACGGCATACGGGAGTCAAAGTTTTGGATGCCGACAAACAAATCTTCAAAAAACGTAAACCGATCATTTTGGATGAAGAACTCGAATTATCGACCTTTTCTGGAAAACCCATCGAGCTTCCTGATGATTCTCTGACTCCCATTCGCTTCCCTAAAGAAACTTCTTTGACCAACCCCGACGATGATAACGAAAACTGTTCGCAGCGGCCATCACCCACACCTTCCGCACCTTTATACCAGGGACTGCCTCCCAGATATGAAAGCGTTTATAATAACAGAGGCTACAGTACACCACCTCCTGCCTATAAACTTCCGCCATCCTATTAATATGATCTTTTTTGTTTTTAGAAGACAAATATGAGATCTCATATAAATGTTCACGCAATAAACTAATATGCACGTTCATGTGAATGTATATATGTATGCTAATTTTTGTACCTTCATTTATTTAATTTAATATAATATTACACAGTCATCAATGTATAAATATGCATATAATGTTGAGTCAGATATGTGGGAACTTCAGGGACTGGAATATTATATTGAGTAAGGTGAAATCCTGGTTCATAAAGTAGGGCTCGGATTAACAAATATCTGGAGATAAGTGTGTTCTTCTTACAGAGAATCTTGTTAGAAAAAAACGTGCTGGTGATTGCTATTTTAATGTCTTTAGTTTTGGATTGTCTTTCTTTTGTCTTTGGAGCTTCTCGCATTATTAATGAGCTTTATTCCGTACTGGCTTGTAGGGGAAAAGATGCAAAGAGTTTCCCCTTTGGTACCATGTTTGAAAAACGAGGTGATAACCGAGTTTTATTAACCATCTTCGAGGTCTTTCGAAATCACATCAAACACAACTTTCGAGTGTATATGACTTCTCAAAAATTTCGTCTTACTGCAGCTGTAGTCTGACTTATTACCTTACACAACTCATTGTCAAGTCAAGGATAAAGAGTAATGCTCAGCATATTGCACGGAATAGAGTCATGACAAAAATTGCCACTTTATTTTCAATGGATCTCTTTTTTGAACAAATTGATGGTGTTTCAATCAGTTCACCATTAGGTCCACTTCTCCTCAATATTTTTTGTCATTTCATGAAAACACATGGTTAACGAACTGTCCACAGAGTTTCAAACCAGTTTATTACCGTCGCCATGTTGATGATTGTTTTCTCATTATTTCGCTCGACAGAACACATTGATCTATTTCTTAATTTTTTAAACCAACAACACGCAAACATAAAATTTACGTTTGAAGTTGAAACCGACAGAACACTTTCATTTCTCGACATCCAAATCGAACGCTACAACGGCTCCTTTCTTACATCTGTTTGCCAAAAACCAACGTTCACAGGACTGTTCACTAATTTTCATAGTTTCATCCCTCTCACATACTCTAAAGGTTTGATTTTCACCCTTCTCAACCGTTTCTTCAGAATCTGTTCGACTTACGAACATTTTCATTTGGAAGTACAAAAATTTAGGAAAATCTTCAATCTCAACGGCTATCCGACTTATTTTTGGGATAAATGCATCCAGCTGTTTCTTCACAAAATTTATAACCCCACACCTAGCGTCTTAACAGCCCCTAAAAAGTCATTTTTGCCTTCCTTTCACTGGCCTTCACAGTCTCCACATTCAAATTCAAATTAAAAAAATCTGCTCTTCCACCTTTCCTCATGTCCAAAGCCGCACCGTCCTCTGACCTACCAAACGCGTGGCACATTTTTTCACATTCAAAGATAGAATTCTCAAGGGTCTGAGATCTCGTGGCTTATTCGTTCATGTGTCAATGCTATAACGCATTGTATGTGGACCAAACAACCAGCCATTTACCCACGAGTCTCAGACCGCTAGGGGATCTTTCCTTTGACGGGAAAGAAACGTACTAATCCTTTTCCTTCGAGCACACTTTCTCATCTCTCTGGAACTGGTCATTGCGCTTCTTTAAACGACTTCCGTATTCTTTCTGTATGCTCCTCTAGTTTCGAACTTCTTGTCAAGGAAAGCCTACATATTCGCAAACCCAACCCTTCATTAAACACAAATCTTAGTTCTATTCTTCTGTCCATGTTCTGACATACCTCTATTTCATCATATTTCATTTTATTGAAATATGATCTCTTTATTTTTGCAACAAGTCGTAGCTCCTCCCTTCTTTACCTTGGTGTCCTTTTTGTTTTAGTCTCTCTGATTGTAATATAATCCTAGTTAGTCCGCTATATAATTGATGTAACCCTATTGTCTCACTCTGATGATGTTGCGTGTTGCAACGAAACGTTAGTCTCTGTTCCTTAAAAGTTACAAATTTGTCCTGCCTCTATTCCGTGCAATATGCTGGGCACTAGTCTTTATACTTCGCTTAAGATTCCCGCCTGGTTTCTCTATTACCATCATTGTCAAGTCATTGTCTTGTAAATTAGTTGCATGTCAGACGCCATGCATGTAGATATTTGGTGTAATTTAATCAGTCTGATGATGACAGAGAAATAAATTCGAATTGTAACTGATTTACTCTGTTATCTTGCCTTCACTTGAATCTCTAGTTTTCAAAATACTGTGATTAGAATTATGTTTTTTGTTTTTTTGACACTATCGGCTGGTATTGGTTCATGGCAGTTTAGGTGTGGCATATTTAATCCAGAATCCGGTATATAATTATGCATGAATGCTGTCTAGCATAATTGAATTTTAAAATCTGGGACCGGTTGTTCAAAGCACGATTAGCGCTAATCTGGGATCACCAGTTAATCTGTCGTTTTTGTTTTCGTTTATTTTGGTTGAAAAATCAAGTTCAGATTTCACAGCTTAAAACCTTTTTGTATACACTCGAAATCTGTTATAGAAAATTCCGAATTTTTCCTGCGGCATGGTCGGAAAGTTTTCCACGGAAGTTTTGCTAATTCTTGATTAAGCTAATCGCCTTTGAACCGGGCCCAAGTCAGAAAAACTCACTCGAAGGTGTTTTTCCCATATTGGCTCTTACCTGCACTAAAAGTAATCTGATGAAATCTTAATGGTAAATAATTGACAGCCATTAAGTTAATTTTACCTTGTATATGATTATCAAGTGGACAACATCTGATCTCTGAACACAATCCCATTGATAATGTGACTAATAGGTTACCCACGAGCGTTATCCTGATATAGGAAGCTTTATCACCATATGGCCATGTACTGCTGGTAACACTACTGAGATTACTATCTGAATGATATAGTAGAAAGCCATGGAAATAATTGTAGATTTCATTAAGATCAAGTGGACTATACCTTGCTTCCGTAAATAGTACTTCTTTTGTGAGTGTGTTGGAGCTGTGGACGGACGCGCATTTAAAGAAAACTGCAAGCTCCTTTCCATCCTTCAAATTTTCGTTTTAGCTAAAACAAACAAGGGCGGCAGCTATATCGTGTTCACAAGCTTTACAAACTCAACAGTCAGTTCAACAAAACACTTAAGTATAACATGAATGTCTATTATTTAAGTCTCATATTGCTTACATTCATTGCAAAACGTAACGATGAGGTACTGTATAAAACCTTTCAATTTATTTTTCTTTGTTCAAGAATAAAAACATACATTACATTTTTTTTCCTAACAGCTATAAGTAAATGACACCAAGAACTGGACAATGATGTATGTAGAAAAAAGAAAGGGCTCCAAGATGCTGGGTTTAATACATTACGTGGAGCGATGAGTGTTAATTTAAGTCGTTCCATAATACATTACCACGTAACAGATTGTTTCCAATGTTGTTATGATAAATATTACTGGAAAATGTTTATAATTCATTTTCTCATACCCAAGCCAGCGAATCACAACCGACGATACATTCAAACATCGTGTCACGTTCGTTCCTTTTATGATTTAACATGACATGCAAATTTTTGGCGCAAGCTTTCATAATAGTCCTTTTTCACAAACATCAGCGTGCACCATTTTCTTCACTTCACAACAAAGATATTCTTGAAGCAGTTTGATGTTTGAGAAACATGAGAGCTTGGATATATTGAGATAGATGAACGATCTTCAAGCTCGATACTCAGAAATTGATTTCTGAGCCCCAGACGGGGATCGAACCCGCAACCTTCTGATGACCGGTTAGAGCGTCTAACCGGTCATCAGAAGGTTGCGGGTTCGATCCCCGTCTGGGGCTCAGAAATCAATTTCTGAGTATCGAGCTTGAAGATTGTTCATCTATCTTAAAGATATTCTTTTGAATTTATTGAGAATTCAGAAAAATAGTTCTGACATCAAGTGCAGAAAAAGATCATGTTGGTATTTATGAAAAAAGGGGTATTTAACAAGTGAATTTTTCGAAGTCGTCCAAGGAAATAAACAGATGAATATCTTGACGTAAAGAAACTGAAAACTTAATTCATTCTGGCAACACTGTTCTCTTCATAACAATAGGTTTCATACTATATTCACGCAATCAACAATTTTGTGGATATATTAATTCTTGGTCAACAATTTTCACTGTTCGCATACACTCTTTAACTTGGAAACCCATTCTTCCAGTTCCTCTTTGGTGCCAGCTTGCAAGACAAACTCTGATCCTTTGGATGTACTTATTTTGAACCTGTACCCGTAAAATTGTTTAGGTTTCTTCTCCCCTGTAAAAAAACAACAAAAGAAAACAAAACAATGCGGAAAACGAAAATATTTTTGAACCCTGTTAATGCAAATCTGTAGCGATATTTTATTTGTACGGAAAATACTAATGACATCTGACTAACAGTAAAGGTAAAGTGTCTTTATTTATACTGGATAACCCTATCAGCTACCTCAGCTGTTCTCCCTAGAGATCCAGTAAGGGTCACCTTTATGGGTCCAGTGTTACTACAGGAGAAAATCGGAGTATCTGGAGAAAACCTGCAATTCTTGTTAGAGTCAAACTGGACAACACTTGGAGGTTATTCAGAACAAATTTCAAACTGACTTCGTGTTTCTTGGTCACACGACAACTGTTCCACTCCACAACCGTAGCCTCAGTATGACCACAACCTGGTGTACTGGCAGTTAAATGCAAAGTAAGTTGATGTGAAAATAAAAATACAAAAAGCGCCGGCCATTGCTCAATTCGTCTAAATTCAGGTTCGATGTTAATTCTTCTTTGAGTTAGAAAATTGGGCCAAAATTTCTCTTGTGGAGAACGAAAGAGCTAATTTTACTTTAATATCCTTTTATTTTAGTTTATAGTTGAACGTGAGTACAAGAAATCAGAAAGGCCCTTAACATCGAAATTGAGAAGGTCTGAAATGTGTCAAGCGGCTTTCCTCTGTACTTGGTATTACTTGATGCAGCACTACTTTGTCCTGATTTTAACTTGATAGAGTCCCACATTGCGTGGTGTGTGTAACAAACTGGGAATTATGAACAAAGTAATTGAGGTGGCTCAATACAGTTTCTTGAAAATTTGAAGAGTACATAAAATTTGAGTAAATATTTCCTGATAAGAATGAACCATAACGTGAAAGGTATACAAACATTTTGGCATTAAACAGTATTACTTAGAAAAGTGCTCAATCATTTGCTGCAGTAACTGCAACGTTTGGAAATAGCTTCCAAGTACCATTCAACCTTATTTAGTACCTCGTAAAACAGCACGGTAAGCCACACTTTTCCTTCATTAAAATTTTTCTTGACCCACGGGGAACCAATATGCCGATTTTGAAAGAAATTCGGTAATGCCTGTTTTTTTCCAAGCCAAAAATTAAGATTTTTTCCGTAAAAAATGGTATTACAGAATTTTTAAAACCTGCTCAATGATTGTCCGTACATTTAGAACAATATTAACGAAAAAAGAATTAGGGGTCACCGTGTTCTTTTGTGAGTTAAAACACGATAATTAATAATTAGCCCTTTTCATACGTCATTGTTGCCATAACAACGTATGAATCACTTTTCTTGGTAATTTTATTAATTTTAGAATGTACTTCTTTTATTATATTATTGTTTGCATAGTATATTATTCTTATTATTCATAATACACCTGTACAAAAATATTTATAATATAATATGTTTTCATCAAAGGTATTTGTTCACCAGTTTTTAAGTTCTAACTTGCATACTTCCACTTTTAAAGAAATTGTACCGAGCCACCTTAACACAAGAGAATTAAAGAATTGCGAACGAGTCGGACTAGGAACCAAATTCAAAATTACAAAACAAACTAACTTAATTCTCACATATGCTTAAAGAGAATAACTTTAGAGTCACAACTCCAAACAACAAAAATTTTAATAAAAAAGGTTGATTGTCTTTCCAATCTAACATCCAAATATTAACTCGCTCCTCTCTCTTAACATTAACAGCTAATTAAGACCCACTATGCTAAGTATACATTAAATTGCAGTGCTTGGTGGGCATGATTGTGAACGCAAATGCACTTTGACACATTATTAAAAAAAGATTACTTTAACTTTAATAAATACTCAGAAAAGGGATACTTCACGACCAAATCTAAAACCCAAATTAACATCAAATTCTCGAAAATTTCTTGATATTGATATTTTATTACATTATTCCTTAAAACTGTAAAAATTGTTCAAATTGAGGATATTTTCTTGCACGTTATTGTCCTTATCAGAGAAACTGGATGTTTCTAGATCACGTAATATGATTTTAGGTCTTCTGAAGTCGATTTCGACCTCACATACTTAATAAGCGTGGTTAACATGTTACAAAATCGTGGAAGGAAAGTAGGAATGTGGAGAGAGGCAAAAAATTTTTCTTATGACTAAATAAATAGAAAAACGAACCAACCATCAACAGATTCACCAGTCACTTTCTCAACCGACGCTCCACTTAACTTGATGCATCCTATCGGACTATCTGCCTGGAAAAAACCCAAAAAAACAAGTGGTATTACATGGGGTCGACGGGCATGTATTTCCAAAACAGACCACCGGAATTTAAGATTCGCAGATATACTCCGGAAATAAGCAACTAACTTAAAATAGAACAGGATTAAGTCACCTGAGGCAGAAATTAGGTAATTAAATTATTGTCGTTTCGCACCTTCGTTGGTTTGCAGTAAAACAGCTTCGACGGATGTTCGCAGAGAACAAACTTTCTTGTTTTCCAATTGTGGCGCACATGTCCCTGTATACCATCATATCAAATATGGATAAATGTCAATGAATATAAGTCAGACGATATAATCCATTGAAATAGTGCATTCTCAGACCTACTGAATTACCGGTAGTAATAGTTTGCACTTTGGAGCAACTACGAAACTTGGAATATGGACTTTTGCCAGTATCACATCTAAGGCGGCACATTATTCTTGATTAAATTATTCAAAACTTTGTGAAGGACTAACAAAAATTACCTGACGTTGAACAGTACTGTTAAATCAGTTCTACTAATTAAAATTTCACTCCATTTTTTTAAATTATGTTTCCATGTTTCCACCAAAGTATGGAGACGCAAGTGGATCGATGTTCGGGAGGACAAGAAATGACAGTTGAAACACCATATCAAAGGACAAGTGTCTTTACCATTTATCACCATTAGCGTGAACTTTTCCATAATTATATCGAGTTTTGATAACAAGGTTTTTAGCCAATCATCGCGCTCATTTTCGAATTGTTAATTTATATAAACATATAATTCATTAATTAACCTTTTTTACTAAGAATCCTTGTTTTACCACATCTCCTTCAATACTTTTACTCTAAAAACACAAAAATAGTGTTATTGAACCTATCAAAAATACGACAAATACATGCGTGCAAACACTTAAGTGATAAAATTAAAGACTGATACAATCATCCCAAACACACTAAAGCAGGAGACAAGTACGAGACCATACTAAATCGAAGCATGGTCTGGCAACCCAGCAAACTTGGATTAGAAGCCAAGAAAGAATGATAATGAAGCTACGAATTTCGTATAAAAGAGCCTCACCGCGCTCAAATCTTTTGTTTGGCGGCAATTAGTATTTAAACGGGTCGGTTGAGGGACTGACCCCTATCGTGTGTATTGGCTGATTGCTTGATTGTTAAAATATGTAATGAGTTGTGTACGGTGATTTTGCATGAAACACTGTGTGGGGTTAAAACAAGAGGGTTAACTGAGATGAAAGATAGCGGGTGGTCATGCTTATCATGGTTCTTCAATATCTGTACCCTTGCAGTGCCTTACATTGTTTTTGATTTTAGTTTTTTTTTCGATTTGAATCCAATTTTTTTGTTACTAGTAAGTTTAACTGCTGCGTAGATCTAAGAGTTTGCAACTCACAGATAAATGGAAAGGCCTTACAGCAAACCGCAACCACGTTGTCGATAACTCGCTACCGACATCTTGGTACTAGATACAGCACAAAGTACTTGAAACGTCGTATGTCCTATGGCGTGGGGAATTCAACTTATTATAATACTTCGGTCATTTTTTTAAAGTTTTATATCGCCTGGGACGTGAACTTAAATCCTGGTCCATCCATGTTGTTAAATCAATCTAGACGCTCAAACTACAGACCAAGTTCCGCCGTCAATCAGTTTAGACGCTCAAACTACAAACCAAGTTTTGCCGTAAATGGACACAGAAAGTCGTTTTCAAGTCCCTTAGTAAATGCCCGCAGTCTCAAAAGTTTTCATAAACATTACTCAGGCGATGTAATATCAAATTTGACCGCCTTCCAAGATTTTGTGTACCGTAAGGAATTGGATATATTATGTGTGACTGAGACGTGGCTTAACAATATGGTATCCGACTCCGAGATCCTTCCTTATAATTATACTTTATTCAGACGAGATAGAAATGATAACCGAGTCGGTGGTGTAGTTCTCATATCGTTAAAATCTACCAGTTTTAAGGATGTCTGACCAGGGGCGGATTCAGAGGGGTGCAACCGTTGCTCAAGCACTGGTCAGTTTTTCGCAATTAATTTATGCAATATTCCATACGCCCGCAATCCTCTGTGGTCACCTGCGCAGTCTTATATTGAGGCCTTTAGCCTCCTAGTAGCATCCGCCAAGCGTCGGCGCGAACTTGAGCGCAAACTGGCGGGAGCACAGGTGGAACTATGAATGGCTCAATTTGGAGCTAATTTTAGCAATCCGAGCACCGGTGAAGGGGTGCCAACCAATCAAAGCACCAGATTTTTATGCCGGGAGCACCGGTGGAAGTCGTTAATTTTTAAAAAATTAAGCAAACCAGTCGCGTAAGGCTTATGCTTCAGTTCCCCGATGATCTTATATAGCAGAAGCTTAGTGATATATTATAAAATTATTATTTTTCCGCGTGAGGAGCCTTTCGCAACGTGTCGTCTTGTACAGTCGTGAGTTCTGTTGAGTTCTGCTTGATTAGCAATGGTTAGTTCCCGAAGTGTTTTACAACAATTCCTCAATATACTTCGTGGCAGCTTTTCTCCTCAGCAAAGGGATGAAAAGTATAAAATAAAACCTATTCCGAAAAATAGACATCTTGGAAAACTCAAGATATGAGTCAAAACAAGACGAGTATATGAGACTGTAATATTTCGACTTTATTACAAAGCCATCATCAGACAGAATGATTAACAAAACAAGCGAAGGTCTATATACACAGTGTGAACAACGGAAGTTAGGAATCCTGTACCTGAGATATTAACACGACAGAACGCATTGCTAATTACTTATTAACTCGAGAGGAAGCTATTTACAATGCAAAAGTCATTAACAACAACTGACCCGACAATACTGATGTGTAAGATGACGTAAGATGACTGAGACAGGTATCACATGCCAAAGGTCGACAAACTGATAGAATAATCGTAAGCCATTAAGTTGACAAACGAATGAAAGACAAAGAAAAGGAAAGAAAAGAGTCGGAGTGAGAACAACGTATAAAGTAGGACGTCGGAAATACACAGTATATAAAAGTGCGAGGCCGCTTAGTTGAAAAGTGTGAGTTCTTTTGAAGCTTTCAGTCCGGAGTTGATTTCAGGCTTATTAAATTTTTTAATATAGAGAGCTTCAATCAACAAGAGTTTATTGGTGTTAGTAGATTTACTCGAGTAAAGAATTTTATAGTTATTAATGATTAAAGTTTTGATAGAGTTAGATGAATTCGAAAAGAAAGGGAGGTTATTAAGTCGATCGTATTGACTCTGTAAATTGGCAAGAAATCGTGCGTGTTCACATTCAGTAAGGTGTTGTGCCATTGCACTGGTGTTAAGTTGGGTAGAGTGTTCTGTCAGACATTTGTAAATGCATCTATCGGTTTTGCCAATATACGTTTTCATGAATCCTGGACAAGTGATTTCATAAACGACATTACTACGAGATAACTCCAGAACATTGTCCTTGTTGGAACAAATATAAGAAACTTTTTTTAAGTGTCGTAAATGATAATGAATTTAATAGGATTCTGTAGATAACGCCGAATTTTAGAAACGCAAGATTTAAATAAACTTTTGCTGCGTTTACCAAGGTATGGGAGACGAACCCAGACCTTTGGTAAATCAGCATCCGAAGCCGCAATGGTTGTCGAAGGAGAACTTTTGTATTTTAGTTTGTATTTTAGTTACTGTAGTTTGAGTATTTTAGTAAAGGGATGAAAAGTTACCCTCACTTAAGGAACACTGCGCGCAAATGGTGGCTCTTGAGAGGAAGAAAGTTGGTGATGGTTGTGTCCGTTTAACGCTATCAGTGTGTCCGTTTGCCAAGCTTCAGTTTCTGAAAAGTGAGAAATTGCGCTCCGCAAATCACCACCCAGTACGGTAAGTGTGTATGCTAATAGCTCATGAATATTATAATTTAAAGTTTTTATCAATAATGTTTGAAACAAGTTAAGAAACTCATGAATAAATTATTATATGAACGATGAAATGCTAATCAGCCATTTGTCGTCCAGTCCCCATCTTATGGCATGTAATGTATTCTTTATTATGTTTTGCTTCGTTCGGTTCTCGGTTAACTCCGGTTTGAAGATCGAAGTAAGTTAGTCGTAAGTTACTAAATGCATTGAAGACAACTGATCAACTTGAAGGACCTCAAGCAAACATGAAATCAACTAGCATACAGTAGCAGATACTCTTATATTAGTAGAAGAATAACTTGAGACTGAGAGAAAGTACTTGGCAGACTTGTTTAATTAGCTTCCATAACGTAAGGTTGAGTCGTTTGCCTAAAATGCTTTTGTTATCTCTGTGAATACAGTAAATTATTTACCTCTGAAAAACACTGTAAGATGTAAATGTAACAAAAACCATTAAGCTTCAAGGGAAGAGGGGTAGTATGTACGATACTATTTTTTTTTTAATTTTCTAATACCTGCTTTAGGACTACTAGTGATGGAAACTGCCTTTACAATGCTTGTTCTCTGGCAGTTATTGGATATGAGACTCTGACTGTTTATCTTCGTTGTCTCACCAGCATTGAGCTATATCAAAATGCTTCTTACTACTCTTCTCATCCTTTGGTTGAGCAGCAACATAGCAAAGGTACATTGAAAAATAAAGAAAATGCTTTTGCAATGTGCCTATCTGATGCAGCACTTGATGGTTTTAGGAAAGAAGATCCAAATTCAGCCATCCTTGTTGAAGCTGTTAACAATGCTCATAACCACCAGTTTTCTTCTTTTCTTTGCTTGCTCTCACTATCAAGTGTTGTCAACCTTCCAATTGAATCATATCATCCAGCTGGTCCAGATAATTCAAAGGATTCATTGGCATGTATGTTTTATTTTGAACTAAATTTACAACCAAGATTATTTTGAACTAAATTATTTCCTGATTGCTGTATTGCTGCTGGACCAAGATTATTTTGAACTAAATTTACTTCATGACTGCTGTGTTGCTGCTGGACCAAGATTATTTTGAACTAAATTTACTTCCTGATTGCTGTGTTGCTGCTGGACCAAGATTATTTTGAACTAAATTTACTTCCTGACTGCTGTGTTGCTGTTGGACCAAGATTATTTTGAACTATTTCTACTTCCTGTCTGCTGTGTTGCTGGTCAATCATGGTGATCTTGAATGAATTTTTGGTAAACTTCTGGCTTTTAACCTGGTGGTTTACAAAAGTCATACAAACTTTATAGTGCTCCCAAACTTAATAAATTTATCTCCTGGAATAAATATGGTGGAAATGTGGAGTGCCTTGCCCAATGATTTAGCTACACTATCTTGAGTCGCTAAATTATTTTGTGAGGCAACTGCCATAATGAGAAGCCTTTCATGAAATACTATGTTAAGAAGAGCTCCTACAACACTGCAGTTAGTACAGTCTGAAAGTATGGGAATGACAAGTAAGTCAAGATCACGGTAAGTAAGCTATTCTAAAATACTAATAGTATCTCATTCGTTTCCAAAGATGTTAGTATTTTTCTGTGAGAAAACTCCCTCAGAATCGTGGGAAATAGCGTTTCGAAGGTTCTAGGATTTCAAAATTTTCCGGGAGAGCATGCCCCTGGAACCCCCCTAGGTGGTCACACCTTTGGCGCCAAAATCTTCTCAGCAACAGTCACATTTTCTGCTGGATCCACCCGAGAACATGGGAAATCAGTTTGCGCCTCTTAAATGAAAAGTCACATCGTTGTTTTTAATTTTAATTATATTTTTAAAGCTTTTAAACTTTGTAACATATCATTGTATTTTTGTCTTATTATTCTGTGGTCACAGTAATTGGGGTTACCTGTTGTGCCTACCATTTTTACCTTATTGGTCTAATAAAGTGATTTAAAGACTTAAAGACTTAAAGTGAACAAAAACATAGAATAAAGGTCGTGGTCCGTGTGCTATTCAACTAGGTCCGTGTACTATTCAATGAGTCTGATTTGTAATTTTATGTCTGTATAAACAGAAAAATTCAAGGTGAGAATGCTAATCATCACATCGATTAGGGAATTCTTCGTGAGCCCGCTCTATAATTCTCTATACAATCAGTCGCTTGGGAAGCCTAGCTGCATGAGTCCCGGGCAAATGTCCTCCATGGACCAGCTGTATGATTCCCGGGCAAATGTCCTCCATGGACCACCTGCATGCCAAAATTCCATTACTTTCTAAAACCGCATGAACATCTAACGCGCGTAGAAAGAAATCTTTCCTGTAAGCCACGATTCGTTTGTCTGGCCAACCGACTAACTCGTTGCGCAGAGCATTTACGAGACTTCTGGACTTGACGTTAAAGGTTTTAGAACTTAAAAAGTTAGCAACAAACCTGTTGTTCTCTGTCAGAATCCTCACTGTCGCTGGATTCATCAGAATCTAGTTCAAATGACTCACTGCTGGTCAGCCTTAAAGCAGACTGCAACATAAATAAGTAAAAATACAATTTAAAATTTTCCTGAAAATCGTCAGAGGACAAAACAACAATTGTAATCATAATTTTCCCTCCAAGCCATTCTCGAAATCGTGTAAGTATATTTGTTGAATAGCTAAATTGTCTGTTAAGTTGCTTCCAGTAAATAGGCAACATCGCATCTTTCATAAATAACTGCAGGAAAAAGCAGGATCTTACGTTTTATGTATCTGTAACAAATTTCTTCTGGCTTTTCTAATGCCTTAATTCCTAAATGGCACGACATGAATTAACGGGGTATCCGGTAATTTTCCCGAGATCTAAAGAAAACTGGAGAAGCTGGACTTCAGTGGCAGACGAACCGGGAAAAAATGGCAGGCAAAGTATAAACGATCCCTAACCCTAACCCCAACGCTACACCTGTAGCCCTAACCTTAACCCTAAACGACGGTGAATCCATCTCAAAATTCGAAATGGAAGCATTGCAATATCGATCTACTAAATCTAACGTTTCGTCGCATCGTGCCACATCACCAGGGAACCAATTATATGTGTATTACACAAGCGATATGTTCATACAATATTATGTTACGGTTAACTCTAAAAATTTGTGATAAAAGGCTAAAAAAGTTTTATCGCAAATTCTTATAGTTAAGTGTGTTAAGAGATCGTTCCTTATTATGCTACACAAGTGATATTTATGACCAAGTCTGGAAGAAGGACGAACAAAAAGGATCAGAAGACAATGAGACAGAGAAAATCAAAAAACACTTTAAACTGAGATGTAGGAAAGGAGCCTAGATTAGCATAAAGTAATGGATTGCTCACAAGAAGTTCATCAGTGGCCGTAGAATAACAAGACGACAAAAAGATAACCTAACGTCATCGTAGGACTTTTTGTTCGAAAATGCCTTTTAATTCCGAAATTTACAAAATCTCTTAATTCTAATTCAGAATCTTCCTCAGAGATACACATGAAGAGAAACTTTTCATGATAATCTGACACTGCCGAAGTCAACTGAAAAATGTTGACTCAAGCGGGATTTGAACTCGCACCTTCGGGATACCGGTCCGCCGCTCTACCAGTTAAACTATCGAGTCCACAAGGATTGGAGGCGAGTTTGATCCAATTTAAGTGCACGAGATATTCAAGCGACAACACAACACTATCCATGAGAGGATGTGCAGTGTTTCAATTCTATTTCAGAATCATCCTCAGAGATACACATGAAGAGAAACTTTTCATGATAACCTGACACTGCCAAAGTCAACTGAAAAATGTTCACTCGTTGGACTCAATAGCTCAGCAGGTAGAGCGGCGGACCGGTATCCCGAAGGTGCGAGTTCAATCCCGCTCGAGTCAGTGTTTCGGCAGTGTCAGATTATCATGAAAAGTTTTTCTTAATTCTAATCTGAGTTTCTTTCTTCTTCCTTGGCGTTAAGTGATTATTTTTTAACCTTCTCTGCATTTCTTATGTTCTCGTCTTCATTACCAACTTCTCTCACGCGTCAATATCATGTAAATATCGCTGGACTGTTTAATTAAATGTCGTATGAATATCGCTTGTATTACAAAGCTAGTTTTCGCGACTCTAATAATCCAATTTTACAGTTCAATCCCTATATTTTTCGCGTTTTTGGTGGGCTCTCTCGTTCATACCTCGCCAGAAAATGAAGTACACTGTACGTTGTACACTTTATTTAAACCTGATGGGTCTGTTTCTCTTTGTTATTATAATTGTAATTTAATTTAATTTATCTTACTTCTGATTGTATGTAACTACTGCAGGAAGACCTCTCCGATAAACAGGGAAGGTTTCGATTTTCTTGGTCGAGCTAGTGAACCCCCAGGGAGTAGCCGCGAAAGGGGAATTACAAACCAAAACTTGAAGCAGGATAAAAATTATTGATTGAGTTACTTCTCTTGAGGGCGAACACGCTAATTATTAGGATCTTTCACGAGGAATTCGGACCAGGCAAAAACAAATCCCATTATTTTTTTAAAAAAGAACAACTGTATCATTGAAATAGAGCCCGCGGGTTTTTGTGATGACAACAGCAAATGAAGTTTAATCTCACCTCTAATTACATTTTCTAAACCAACTGGTAAATTATGAGAAGACATAAGAAGATGAATTTGCTTGATTTTTATCTCTTAAATGTCTTAAGGGATAGTGAAAAACACAAAAATGGTCAAGTGGTATGAACCTTGGTGATTAAAAACTGGTTAAATAAGTTGAGCTAATTAACAAAAATGTGAATCAGTGATACGCGCATTGATGAGAATTTTACCTCAATACACCCTTTAGCATGTGGCGTCAAAAAGGCCAACCGAGAGGACATCTTCAAAGTTTAGATTTTCAACAGATCGAATAATTTATGGAAATTCCTTTGTTTACAAGCATATCTCTTTCAACTAGGGGATATGTGCTAAGGGTCTATACAAAGAACCTTACGGCTACACCATTACATGTTTACATGTGGACTGTACTTACAAAACGATAGAGTGCCTTGTCGGCATCACAAAATATATTCCCGAAGTCTGTACCACGTTGTTTCACAGAATTTCTACTTCTTAATCCAACAGGCTGCAAATGACCTTGTTTCAGCAAACTGTTACCAACTTGCATACCTTCAATACGCGTCGTTACAAACGACCATGACAATAACCAGTCAATCACTTGATTACCTAAAACATTCAACCACTTTGAATGGTACTACTGTAGAGTTTGCATTTCCAGTAGGCTATTTATAGTAGTAGGCTGGATTAATCCACAAGTAGAACAATATCGAACAGAAACTGAAATCAGCAGTAATATCAGAATATACATAACCTCCAGACTAACGAAATTTCCTTATTTGGTCAATAGTCAGCGAATTTTTGGTCTTGAATTATTTTATGTAAAATACATCCCTATTAGAAGCCTATCCTTAATGGCACAACTGTTTTTTTCCGTGTTTGGTAACGTTTCAATCTTGTACGTCTTCCATAAAAACTTTAACAGCTAGAAAAGCACATGCTTGCAATAGAAGGTAAAGGCGAGGCTATTATAAAACTGCCAAACATTGTCTACTTTGTTGTTCGGTAGCTTTGTTCTTGGAGAGCTTTTTTTTCCTTTCATAATTCATGGGAAAGACTTTGTCTCCAAGAAAACCAGACGAAATATAAAGAAGCTTGGCGTGTGAAATGTTAAGGAATGATGGGAGATCCAGAAAATAGTGAAATACATGGTTGATGGTGTTTTTTTTTTTCTGAAATGTTTAGAAGTGAATACATTAGAATGTAAAAGTATAATTATTTGACACTAAACTCATTACCAGACGTTTACTCGTCTTACGGTAAATTTCAAAGTTGAACCATATTGTTTGTTTGATTGATTGATTGATTGATTGAAAACTATATTTAAATGTCGATGTATTTAGCTATATTAAGCTAATTGGGGACACTATTTAAAATACAGATAAAACAAAAATTGTTCAAATAATATTTCCTAAATTTACCTAATTAATGAATTATTTAAAAAAAATTAATTTTCCTATTTACAAATAAATTTGAAAATACTAGGAAGTACATAAAAAACAGTCTCTACAATTATTGTCTACCAGGTTTTCAAGATCCTTATTTCTAATATTTCTCTTAAAAGACTCAAGACCTGGTTTTTCTTTGTCTTCTACATCCAATTTCGACCATATATATGGTCCATAACATCGTACAAAGTGTTTGCCATATTTTACTGTATTATACCTTGGTATAGTAAAATCAGCATTTCGCAGCTCATAACGCTTATTTGGTCGGATAAAGAGTTCAGTTATGTGCGAAGGACTTAAATTATTCTTTACTTTGTGCATCAACACCGCTATATCTTGCCACCGCCTATTGTACAAACTTGGTAGATTTGCTTTATGAAGAAGTTCCTGGTAAGTGAGTGAATTTGAGTTAAATACTACTCTTAATGCCCTTTCCTGAATTCACTCTAATTTTCTTTTATCTGATGTCCGGAAAAAATGCCACACCAAGTGGCAATACGAAAGATGCGGTAGAATTGCTGCTTACATAGTTGTAATTTCGGAAACGTCGGAATGAGTTTACGCAATCGTAATAGCATGTTTACTTTTTGACTACTCTTTCTACACACTGTAGTGATGTGTTTATGAAAATTAAATTTATCATCTTTATTCACTCCAAGGATTTTAAGATCTTGCGTATTAGTTAACTGGCTGCCATCAATGCTTAGAAAAACTATATCTTCATTGGTTTTATCGCCATGGTCTGATATTTCTGATAGTTAGCCTTTAATAAATTTTCCTTATACCAATTAGATGCGATTTCCATCTCATTCCTTAGAATGTTCTCAACATTCCTAATCTGTCTACTCATAGCATAGATTTGATGATCATCTGCATATAAGTAGAGGTGAGAATTCTTCATTTGTAAAGGTATATTGTTCTGGAACATATTCCACATTAAAGTACCAAATGACGAACCCTGTTGACATCCTCTCGTAATCTCTTTCCATTCGCTAGTTACACCACTGTTACTTAGTGTAATTATTTTTTCTTTTCCTGAAGAAAGTACGCATCAAGTCTAACGACATTTCATTAAAACTATGACTTTCAAATTTTTGTACCAGAAGATTTGGATAGAGAGAGTCAAACGCTTAAGTCATGTCTGCGGACAGCACGGCAACGTATTCATTGTAGTTTATGGCTCGTTTCCAATCTTCTGTTTGTCTAAGGAGGGTATATTCACAACTATGAGATCTCCTGTAGGCTGTCATTTTGTCATATAATTCTGCCTCATAATATTCAGTAATTTGTTTGGCTAGGAGCAACTCAAAAACGTATTCAATTACAATTGATATAGTAATTGGTCTATAATTATTTTTGTCACTCCTATCGTCTTTTTTGAATACCGGAACCCATTCCTCCATCTTCTACTCTTCTGGCCATTGACCTAGCTTTATACAATTATTATAAAGTGACGTTAACGATTGAGTAATCCCGTCCGCAGTCATCCTAAAAAGCCTTGGTGAAATAGTATCCCATCCAATTGATTTCTTTATATTTAATTTCTTCAATTGATTTTGAACTTCTGAAACCTCTAACAGCCTAAAGCTGAAATCTGGAAAACTGTTTGATTGTTTTATATTCCGTATACTGGGATGTTTTTCAAAATCAGATTCTTCCAATCTTGAAACTTTATTTTTTCCGACATCCATAGCTATAGTCGAGAAATAATTTTCCAATTCTTCGGGCGGTTATTTTTATCTGATCTGTTTCTATTGTTCCATTGATATCAATATTTATATTTACATTCACTTTATCTTTGTTGGTCAGGAATGGCCGGAATACTTGGAAAAATTCTTTCCGATTTTGTTTACGATTGTCAGATAACTTTTTCCAATACGCTTTAATTCCTTTCCTTCTTTCTCTTGTTGCAATGTTCCTCCATTTTCGTTTCATATCCCAGTTTTCTGGAGTACGATATTTGGAATATATCTGAGCATATTTTGACGTCATTCTTATTGCTTTTTTCCATTCCAAATTCATGTAAGGAATATCCCTTTTCCTAACCCTCTTTCTTTTTACAGGAATATGTTCTTGTAATACCTTCTCAAACAACATTTTCCAGTATTTATTGTGATCATCAGCTGAATCGAAAATTTCTCCTATATGCCATGGCGCATTCTTCAGATCTTCATTAAGACGATCGACGTTTGTATTTTTATTACTCCAAAAAGTAATTACTTTAGGTTTATATCGGCGAACTGCAACTGACATAATTCTATAAATCAACCGATGATCACTTATCTCCGGATCAACTGTCTCACTTTTCTTAAATATTTGAGGTTTGTTAGTAAGTATTACATCAAGTAGTTTGGCTGATGCTTGAGCTATTTTAGTGGGTTCGGTGATGATTCATCGTAGATTATGTATATTCTCGAGATCTTTCAAGATTTTCCCTTCCCTTGGCTCTGGCTTTAACCTATCAAGATTTAGATCACCGAGAACGATCAAAAATTCTTTCTGCATGAAGGCCCAGATGCAAATGTCATTTAACTCTTTTTCAATAGTCTCTATATACTTTGAACCAGAACTTCCTTCATGTTACCTCGGTGGTCGGTAAATCCCTACAAATACAATGTTATTATTGCCTCGTTTGGTCTCAACTACTAAAACATCACACGTTTTATACGCTTTCAGAATATTTACTTGTTTAGAGGGTAGCATTGACGAGAAATAAGCGATAAGTTCTCCTCCACCTTTCACACGATCTCGTCAATACAGATGGTAACCGGTTAATCTAAACTGAGTATTTGGGTATGATCCGTCAACCTTAGTCTATGAGATGAAAATAACGCTTGATTTAAGTTTATCATTTAGAATCTTCCGTTCTTCAAATTTATTTCATAACCCATTAATATTCAGATGAATGATCAATGGATCATCAGGGTGCCGTTTCCTTTCATCAAATAAGAACTCCAATCCTGGTCCATTGTCATTGTCCAAAGAAGCATTTAATATATTTTCTTCAGCAAACATCTTAGGTATTTTGTTTGTTTCCTGATTTACATATGATGTACAAGAATCGCGATTACCATAATTTCCTTCTCCTTGAATGTCGGCAAAGAAGGAGTCGAAAAAATTACACACCGAACCGTTGACACACGACCACCCAACTTCAGGGTGTTGTATATAATACTTACGAAACATACTCCTCGAAATACCCGCACATTTAGCATGAAACCAACGGGAACAGTCCACGCACAAGATTCCATCCTGATTATTTTTAACAGGCTTAGAACATTCAGCAGATGTATATTTCCAATTTGAACATTTTCCATTGCTTCGGGTTTCTGGGCTAGGACTTATATGTATATCTCCACAAATAAGTATCAGCCGGAAGGTCCACACTGAATTTGGGTAATAAGTGGTAATATTCAGCGTAATGACTGCTGAGGATAAGTTAAACAAATTAATTTTTGCTAGTCCCAGCAGTTTTATCAACGACTGCGGTTAAAAACTGTATGTAAATTATTACATACCACTGAAGCATAGTTTATAAAATTTGTTATCTTGCACTTGGTGAGTTCCAAGGGAAATTCCAGCATCTTTATCTTGCATTGCTTCTACTAGCTCACTATAATATTCATACAGAAAAGTTATAAAGAAAGTACTGTTTATTCATCTCTAGTTTAAAACTGCTCAAGAACGCAAACAAACAAGAAACTTTATTGAAGAGTCGTCTGTGGCGTTTTGCCCTGCAATGCGCAATTGTACTTTGCACCTGGAAAGGATATAGATTTTCACTACAGGGATTTGGTGGAAAAACGTCAAAAACTGAGCAGGTTGAGACAGCAGTAACTTCCCGGAGGAGTGGATCCCTTTAAAGCTTAACGCCCATTTAACGGTCCCTCTACGCTTTGCCTTATTTCCCCAATTCTTCGCCTAAATTAGAGGTAATTACCACTATTATGTCTATTTCATTGCTCTGGTTAAAAGTGTGAATACTTCGTATCCCATTTGACTGGAAAGAACCCATTTTGAGAGCGAATAAAACAAAATACGAACTATAACATTGAATTGATTTCACTCAGAATGCTATTTTAGGTACCGATTTTGTTCTAGATCAAAACAATTAACATACATTTACCTTTAAGGGGTTGATTACATGGGAAAATTTCATCCCAGGCTGAAATTCAGCCCGCCAGACTGGGTTAAGAAAAGTCCCGATTACATGAAATATTTCAGCCCGGGCTAAAACTGAAATCGGAAGTGAACCCAGGCAGGAATTTGGTGGTAGCCTTTGTTGTTTTGGCAATTTTCATTTTCCCACGCCTGTCAATCATCTTTTCAGCCCGGGATGAAATTTTTTCGTGCGATTACATGGGATTTTTCAGCCCCGTCAACCGGGCTAAAACTTTCTTCACCTCATCGCCAACTCCATTTTCCAAGTATTTTATTGGGAGACCTGGCTGAAATCTCAGCGCAGTTAACCGGGTTGAAATTCTCCATGTGATCAGCCCTTAAGCGGCCTCAGCCTGATTCGCACTACTTCTCTAGCCGTCGCAATGTCGCCAAACAGTTATTGCAGTTGCGTGGGCTACCGCGGCTGTGAAGGTAAAGTGTTGTAACTTGTCGTTTGGATTGTTTCCATCAGAAAACATTACTCGTTAGCATAGTTTAACAATTGCCAGACTTAAACTCTGTCTCTACGACCGTTTGCAGCAGTTAGCGACCAATGGAAAGCCTCCTTAACGTGCATGTGCAATCGGTGAGTTTTTCAGCTCTGCTCATGAAATTTTCTATTTAAAAATTTCAGCTTCAATCAATAGCCTTGCTAAGAACCTTGCGGAATGAATTTGGACATGGTAGACACAGGGCGCCTTACGGTAAAGTAATAAACACAGTGCTTTCTATTTTACTTATTTTTCATTTCATGCTATTGGCTAAGCAAAATATGGCATGATTAATAAAAATACTGTACGGAGAAAACTAAACCACGCAGTACACAAAGTACATTGAATGGTCAAGCATGTAACAACGAGCATGTTTTCTTTATGTTACATTACAACGTGGCGTAAATTTCAGAGAATTGAAAAGAGAGCTTACCCAAAGCTTGGTAAGGGCAATTTTACACTTAATTCAGATTTTTCTTGCAGGTTTTGTTCGATGTCTTCGCTGTTATTTGACTCTTTTACTGACTACATAATATGAGAGAGAAATAATGTTGACGAAACTTCAAAATCTATTGGTCAAGTTTGACGAGCTATTCTCCCGCCACAGGTTGGGCTAGTAGAGGGACAGCAATGATTTGCTAAAACAGATTTTCTTGTCCGACATATAACAACAATTGACCATTCAGGTGTTCTATTCTAAAAAAATTTTCGAAAAAGCGTGTCCCCCAGAACTTCCTTGTTACGTCGAACTATAAGTCTCGGCACTTGGAACAGGTCGTAAATTCAATGCCTTAAATGAATTTCCCTCCTACGGGCCTGCGCCGGCCCCAATATTTGTCGTGCCCGGTATATCTGTTATCCTTGCGTGCTGGAGAGACAGGTGTACTGCATAGTCAAAGTGAGTAAGACTAGAGTAGTAATACATCTAACTCTTGTTAGTCTTCTTCGTTATGTCGAGCACACCACAATCCAAACCATTTTAAATTTTTTTGCTAAAGTGGTTTCATTCGATTGTATTGAGTTGGACTAGGGTTTCGAGGACAACTTTTAGGGACCCATGAGATAAATACTGCAGTGTGGCACCCCTACACCCGCCTAATGTGCGCCTCCTAAAAAGAAAATTTAAAAGATCATGGTTCTGGTGTACAGATGCTACCTGACCTACCGTCTTTTCAAAGAAATAATTTCAAATTCTAAAAACTCTGGAGCAATAAAAAAGTGCAAAGGCCTATTTTCAAGGTTTCTAAGACTAAATACGTTTTCGTTTAAAATCGATTCAACATTTCTGTTCTTCTTGACGTGAAACAATGCCGAAAGCTCTAGAAAGTGGTCTCTACTTGTCATTCAGAATTGTGCGACGGTGTTCACAGATAAGGTTTGTCATGTCGAGTACCCAGGAAATGTTTCTGAACCCAAGACAACTGGTACACCGGTGTACAAGATACAGTAACTGATAATCGATGGAACTCTCAATGGTTACAGCTCGAAAACATCATATGAGGATTTAAGCTCGACGAAAATTGGTTAATCATCTGTCAATTTGTTACTTAATGCAAGCACATGCATAATATCCTAGCCTAACATTTAGAAAGTTCACAAATTTGATCCAAAATTACAGACTACAGTAAGATACGCAAGCCTTAACGAACTACCTAAATCATCAATAAACAGAACTGCTATTTTAATCATAAATGGATCAGTCATTAACTGACTACCAAAAGTAAAAGATCCAAAACTAGATTGCAACTTGAATTATAAATGAATTCTTCGCCTGAAGGTGAAATATGAAGTTTAGCCGAGCCGGTTAATCAATCAGTTCACTCACATTTCATGATGGAAGTGATTTATTATGATCAAGATGCGTCAAAGCTCAAACTTAACCTCAAAGCAAATATTATTTGTAAGACAAAAGAAAAACTTTGACATGTATACGTATGAGGCCTTTATATTAATTTATACTACATAGATCCGTGGAGACAAATGGATGCAATGCTAACCTATTTTTAACATAAACTATAAGTTCCTACAGAACTCCAAATTATGTTCAAAGTTTAACAATATTACCCGTTCTTTAGATTCTGCTTCCCTTATAGCTCCAGCAATAGTTGCTGACCAAAGCTCTAGTTCACCTTCACTAGCAGCTTGTAACAAATATTCTCTTCCTCCGTTTGTAATCAATCGGAACACACCCTATAAAACATGTAAAAGACCTTTAGTTGTAACTTCATGTAAATTCATGAGTTTACAATTATAGCTCTTCCTATGTAAAAACCCAGAGACAACAGTATTTTGATAATGTACACATATTGTCATGATTAGCTACTGTACTGTACTTAGTACTGTCATATGGAACTGTAACTTACCGACTTTTTGGTATAATCTGGACATGGAGAGACTAAAGAGCATCCATGAAGTGGGACCTCACCAACACAAACAGTATCCTTAAATATGCAATAGTCAACATGTTATTGAAGAGATATTCTATCAATATGCTGTGAAGAATGCCTATACAGTGAAGTGCAAAAGGTGTTCTCTAGGAAGACAAGTAATCAAACTAAATTTCATTGGACTGCTCTATGGGTTGTGTTGTCACATTGTGTTGCTGTATGTCACATTAAGCCTGCTATACAGCAGCTCTTCATCTTTATAAGTTATTCTTTTCTTTATTGTTAGTCATATGCTTAAAGGCCTACCAGACAGTACACCAACAGTGGGAATACCAGATACTGGATGGTTGCAACTTTTCAAAGTGGAGAAAGTGGCCAAAGAGAAATTTGAACAAAAAAATATGAATAGAAGCTACATGTACAGTATTTCATGCAAATTTGATGTAATTAATACTTTTTGAAATTGAAACCAAACCTAAATATGGGTTGATATTCAAGTTTTAACAGGCTTAATACCAGAACAGTCTTTAATACTTACTTAAGAACTTTCTTCTGCAGATTTTCCTGCCTCCAAGAATACTAGTCAGAACTATCTGGCTAAAATACTGTACGGCAAAATTTAACTGGACATTCAATGCTACTGGATAACTAGACTTGGTAGATTACTAGATACTGATATTGGGATCCATCTCTAACATCCCCAAGTACTACTGGATGGAATACTGTCTCATTTTAATAACTCATATATTATTATACCCTAGTGAAATAAAGTTTATTTTTGATTTTTGCTCTATTACTGGTATTATCATCATTACCATCATCATTGTCATCATCATCATTATTATCATGCTAATTCTTATAACCATATCATATCATGATCCATCAAATTTTGGAGGATCAATAATTTTGAACAGATTTGGGGGGACAAGGCATGAACACTTATACAAGTCATCTTGCACAAAACCTTTCAGTGGTTTGTTTGATTAAGTCTTTGAAGTCAACCTGATATCTTGAAACATTAATTTTGTGAGCCAATATGAAGCAGGAATTGTAAGCAGTGATAATTGTATGTGCCAAAGTTTACAATTGCATGCAACATTTGTATTGTCTGGAGGGACTTTTGGGTGTGCAACTTAACAGTACTATTACACACATCACAAAATCTGAGGTACAAAATTTTAACAAACAGAAAACAAGTTAGGCTTAAACTCAATAAGGGCCAGGGCTCATCTCTTTGATATTAAATAAAATCATCTGGTGTTAGCCAAAGTAAAATGGCAAAGTGTGCCCTTGGCATGCCCTTAATGGATTAAATACCCACAGCTGGGTCAGTAGCATAGCCAGGAGAGGGGTAGGAGCAGCAGTTGCCCCCCACTTTTCTACCAGACCAAGTCCGTTGGTACATCCATAACATTTGTTGGTACAGTGAGCTTGTCCATCGAGGACTTAGTTTGTGTTTGTAATACCATGATGAAAAGCCAATAAATAAGTTCCAACTTTTAAATTTAAGTGTATGAATAGGTTGCAATGCAAGGAATCCTGTTTCTACTAACAAAAATTATGTGGTTCATGGATACCAACAGATTTGGTCTGTCTCAGTAAAAAATGGTGGAAGTGGTAGCGGTGATTGCAGAACTAAAAGGCAATATGTTGTTATGTGTCATACCTTTCATGATGTGGTCACATTACTGTTTAATGATACATTTTCAAATTCATAATCAGTCAGAATCGTTAGGCAAAAATTGCTCGTTCTTTTATCAAATTTCACTGACAGTTTTACTTTTGCCATCGCAGTTGGTTTTACATAAATTACATCTGTCAGTACATTAAGAATGTCTTGTCAGTACACTTGTCTTATATTCCTTCTGCCCCCTCCCCCACCCCAATTTCAAATTCCTGGCTATGTGACTGAGCTGAGTTACATTTGTTCTAAACATTCATAGTACTTGTAATCAACTTAAATCAAAACTACAACATTGTTTGCTATCCAGTCAAAAATGTGTGTCCAACTGATTACAAATTTTCTGCCACATTATTATGTGCAGTAATCAACCTATAGCCTGACCTCTTTCTTCTTGTAGTAACAAAGAGCATCATCAAATAGAACAAACCATCTTGTCTTCCAGTTATGTCGCACATACCCCTAAATAATCAACAATTAAACTTCTACTTAGTAGGCTTTTCTAATAATTATTACTGTATGTTATATGGCACACCATAGCTCAGGTCTGACACTGTTAAGAGCATTAGCATGTTTATTATGAGGAACTTAGTACCATCAACTCTTTATGAACTTATCAGCAGTTAAGTTGATACAACTACATGTAATTTCTAATTTTACCTGGACTGTGGTATACCTGTACATGTATTAGACTTAACAAATAAGTTCAGGAGGAGTCTGGTATTGACAAGTAACATTGGTATTTACTCTCAACATCAGCAATATGATCAACATTTCAGGATAGACTTCTTAAGACCAACTTTATTAATAAAGCATGCTATTTAAAACCCTTCCACCTCTGCTGTGTGAGTCCCTAACGGTGACAGGCCAAATCACCTGATAAAATGTTTTGATTTCTGCAAAATCATTATGAGTTCAATTCCCAATAAAATCAAGATGAGGTTAATTCCAACTTGCAGATTATTTTTGGACATTGGTGACCATCATCTCACCAGTCACATCTGTTCTGCTCTCATGTTGACATACCAGTAACTGTATTTTTTGCAACTGGTCTTGATTGGGACTGTCTCAAAGAGGGCTTTCTCTGCTGAAAGCCCTCTTTGATATTCTCAAAGATAACTCTTCTAGATTTCCATTTGGTAAATAACAGAGAGTATACATGTATTGGTATGTGCTAAGTATTAATCATAATGTACTCAATTAACTCAACTTCACTACCATTTATTTACCAATACCACAGCAAGCTCAATAAAATAATAGTTTCCCCATGTGATGGGCACAGCTGCTTCCCAAAGGTTTTTATGTTACATTAACGTTTTCAAAAAGGGTCTTAGTCCAGCCTTAAAAAGAGCTTTCACTCTTGTAATTACCCTTTCAGTCTGAGATGTCTCTTTAAATTGTCTGTGGTTAACCAATTTAAAACAATAATGATTGGATTTGGACTGAAAATAGCTGTTGTTGAGTTAGTCTTAAACCTTTCTGGGTCCAGTCATCTCTCTTTCGTATGCCAAATCATGTGGCATTTGCCAGAGTAAAATTATAATAAAGGTTGGATTAGGACTAAAAAGACTTAGAGTATGATGCTGTATATCATACCTATAGAAATTACTGCACTTTAAATTTCTAGCTTTTCATTCACTGACACATACAGGTAATGTGAATGCCCCAGATAAATTAAATTGTAATTGTACATCCCTTTAACATCCCTGATAAAACTAACAATACAGCTCAGCTTGGAAAACTGGACTACATGTAATGTCATGGCTTTGATTCTGGCAGAAACTTCCATTTCATGCAAAAGGTAAAGTGCATTCGAGGGGCACCATGTGTATTTCAGTAAACCTGTTCAAGTAATATTCATCCTTTTAAACTCAACTGCAAAGCATCAACATATTTTACATGAAATTATTCTTGAATTTTTGTTGGCACATACAGTATGCAGAAAGGTAGATGAATAGTAAAATTTTTAAACAATTACACTAATCAGTATGTTTACATGTATTTCTCCATTCCTTTTAATTGAGTTAAAAGCTGTCACATCAAATAACTGTCCACAAATAATAGTTTGCTCATTAATGAAGAATGGTTTTTCCTATCAATAAAATACAGTATTCTGCTTATTTGCATCTATACTTTCAATCTTTGTAAGAATCACTCATTTCACCAAGTTTTCCAAGGATAATTTGATTTGTTTATGGGTTAAGAAAACATAACAAAAATCAAAAAAATAATTAGTAAACTTTGTTATCACAAAATATGATCATTATAACAAACCAATAATCTGGTCAATAGTTGCCACAAGTGAGCTGACATTGGTGAATGACTGTCTCCTCACCCATCATTGACCAATCACAATATTTTGCCACTAACTGTATATTGGATAAAGATAAACTAACTACTTGGGCATCGTAGCTCCTCTCGTGAGATTCATTGCGACTTGCTGTTAGGCTTTCAAGAACATCAATTCTACAAAAAGCCTATTCAGACAGTATAAGGAAACAAGTCCTACTCAAATCCTACTAGTAAAACACATCATTTGTAAGCATGGCTATAAAAACAAGGATCCTTGGCTTTTGTTCTCAACACAATCAGCAATGCAGACCACCCTAGCAGTTAATCAACAGGTGCTACATTTCTGGATTTTTAGTGTTTACATAGAATACGAATTAAAAATCAGTGTTAATGTTTACATACATGTAAACAATGTATGGACCACCGAACAGTTAGTTTGTTCTAATAATTATCACGAGTTAAATTTAGGTTGGATTCTCTCTTACGGTGACAGTACAAACAGACATTTAAACCATTAGCATGATCGAGTATTACTAGTACAGGTATAACACATTGTAACTTACCTTTTTGACTAAGAACCCTTCTTTTAGTTTGGTTCGATTCATGCCACTGTGGCAAGAAAGTGCCAAACTTGAAAGGTAAATTTAAGCCAATGAAGAAGTTCAAGTGATGCCCAACAATGATGAATAATAAGAGAAATATTTCCTATTATCCTATACAATATCCTCAGCCTATCCTGAAATAGAATTTCTTTATTAACACGTAGTTTCCGGACTGTAACTCTAGATGTGGTCCTGAAACCGAGTCTCGTACCGGCTCGTGGTTGGCCTTACACCTTTTTCTCTCTTTGTGTGGACGAAAGTTCAAATTTATCCTCTGACAATGGATACGGACGCTTGTAGCTGTTTGTCTGAGAGAACGTTTACCAAAAGAATTCTTGTGACAGGAGGCGCCGGTTTTATGTAAGCATTTTAGATAAATGACATATGACATAGAACATGGGATCGGCAGTCACGAAACAATTGTTGATAAACTTGATAAATTTTATTTGGATAAAAAAATAATTATCGTTGAATCAACTGTTAAATGGCTTCTAACATACAGGATAATTTAATCATTTTTACTGCATAGGTCTCAAGTTTGGATGGGCTTGATGCTGGTCACCAGAAAGACAACTCGCGCCTTGGGCGCGATGCTCTAGGGGGTCCGGGGGCATGCTTCCCCGGAAAATTTTCAAAATTAGGCTCTCTGAAAAGCCATTTCCTGCATTTTGAGACCATTTTGGAGCAAAATTGAATGATTTTCTTTGACCCTGTTACCCCCTCACTTAGACTCAAAAATGCACTCCTCTGCACTTCAATTTGTACTTTTTGGAAATTTAAGCTTAATCTGTACATCTACACTGATATGCCACACCACACATCTCAGTTGCAACAGATTCAACTGATTTTATTCTCTGGCTTTGACGTATTATTATCATTGCCAGACTTACAGAAGTATTCTTTTGCAAATTGCGAAACTCGCACTGTTCAAAGTCCCCATGAATCTCCGCGGTCGCATGCGCATGAGTTTCTTGCAAGCGACTGGGGACGAGTCAGCAATATGATCCCGAGCAATCTGTGTGCGCGATATCAATATGATTATATTTACAAAGAAATGAGTTGTAAACATGCCTGGGATGTCACAGAATGCGTTTAATGGTGTTTCAAGTTCCACTGTCAAATCGTAGCTTATATTTGTGTTCCAGAACACATTTAAAAATAATTTCATAACACGGAAGGCAGAAATACAGAAAATCAATGCCAATGCGGGCTTTTATGCTAGCCTGGCGAGTCGGCGGGTTTTGATGTCCAAATGCGGGTCACTTAAGACCTATGTTACTGTTTTTAGTCAGCTGTACAGTACATGTAATAAAAGTTTAAAAAATTTGTGGAACTAAATAATAGGAAATGTATCTAATGTAAACATTCTAATAAAAACCTAAAATGTTTTTTTGAGCCATAGAATTATATTCATACAAGAATTCCATTCTTGAGTCACTTTGGTAATGTTCAACATATTTTATTATAATTTAAGTTAATAATACTATTAACATGGTTGAGGAAATACAAACATTATGCAATGAAAATGAAATTTTTTCAGTGTTTTAACCATTTTTGGCAATGTTTTATGTTGCTGATTTTTGTAGAGCTTCACATGTTGTCATAACATTGGTAGAAAGATACCCAAATTACTTTATTGTGAACTTGGATAAGGTAAGAAAACTTGATTTAAATTTGACAAACAAACTCAGTTTTTACGCATGGATACTGTAGAAAAGACTAAATAACTATCAAAACAACTCAAGCTGGAGAAGTAATTTTATTGACATATCAACAAGTATCCTTCAATACTGCTTTTAAACTGGTCATTTACTTTATACAGTATTTTAGTGGCACTGGATCCAACTATAGCAGGGCAATTTATCCACATGTAAATAAACCAACCATATGAACACCAAGATAAACAAAGAAAGAAATTTCTTTGTAATAATATTGTGTGCATTAATTAGCATTTTTAAAATTCAAATTAACAGTAGAAGATACAAAATTAATGTTACTAGTACAGTAGCTTGCTGCATGGTTAAATTGCAGTATAAATTGGTGTTGTTACACTAAGCGTTAAAACTGTTCATGAAGTTGTGTGCAATCACAGTCTAGAGAAGATTTCAGACTTTATATAATTACACCTGGATGTTTAAAACCATATACAGTGTAGGACTGAGACTTAGAAGTATAAAGCAATTTTGCCAAACTCACAATATTTTGAAGAGCAAATATACAATATCAGATTGCAAACTAAACAGTTTATTGGCTTTTAACCAGGTTGGTTGTTTTCTTACAATTTTAAATAATGAGAACAGTTAATTTTTAAGGAGGATTCAATCTCCAATTTTTCAAAACATTGAAATATAAAGTTACTGTATGGTTTCATTTTTCAGTTTTTCAATTTGTATGTTTGTCAGTTTGTCTGAGGTTCTTATCAGGTAGTTAGTTACTGTGTGGATGGCATTCCAAGTTGACTATTTCTTGTGAACAGAATTGCAATTAGCCCTTTATGATGTGATTCTGTAAATGTCAAGGTATCTAAGGTATTGTTAGCTTGTGTTCATTCCACTGATATAGATACAAGTATAATAACAAACTAAAATAAGGGAAGTGCATGTTGAGTCTTGTGTTGGATGATTAAATATTTTATAGTGTACTCCTCAGTCTTAACTTTTTTGTTGTTTCCAATTATTTCTATGTGGTCAGTTGTTTCTTTATTTAGTCACTAGATGATGAAGGGTCACACTGATACAATAGCAATACAACCAGTGACTTCCAAGAAAAGAATCAGCCACCCAATTTCTGACCAAAATATGCCTCTGTCATGTACATGCAATTGATGGGTTTTCTAAGTACATGTACTTGCTAGTTTGTTGCTCTATTTTTGTTGCTGTATTATCAGCCCTTTAACACCAAGGGTAATCCCTGTGATGAGTAAATTGTCTGGCATTGACCAAAGTAGATTGCTAAAGTGCACCCTTGCTCTTTAATAGGTTAATAATTTCATGATAATCACAAGTGTGATTGTGCCTGAGCTCCTCAACAGCTTTGCTACTTACAAGATTATGCTAGTTAACTTCATTTTTGAATATTTTTGAATTTTCAAAAATGAAGAATGACAAATTAGGCATACCATTTTTCATACATTTCAAAGTTGAAAATGATTGTCTTCTTTTTAAAATTTCTGAAATCTGAAAAATTAAAGTATTTAAAAGATGGATTACTTTTCATTTTTCTATATTGAGAAAAATGAACTTCGTAACATCAGCACATTGAACGTGTTGAGTCGTACTTGACAGGTAAATACTAAGTTTGGTAGGTTGGTCCTATGGTTAGCCGGAAGATGATGAAGCTGAGACTCCCGTTGATGCAAGAGGAGAACAAGGGGTCGTATTTGAAAAATGGATCTCTTAAAGACTCATGCACGTTGCGTCAGCCAGTGATCATAGAAAAAAATATCTAGGACGACTAACAAATCCAATCCCGTACGTTGCCAATTACCGGTATTATGGACACCAGCTGCATATCGACCTGAACGAAAAACTCCTAATTAATGTCGCCACTCATGTATGTTCAATTAATATGTTTTTCAAGCACAAACCAGCTTGTCGCCAGACGTCTGCGAAAAATAACCTGACTGATAAATTTAAGTGTAACTCCGCACGTCATAAACAATTTCAACATTTGCTACACAGGGGTGCAACTAGGATGAGGGGGTCGCAAACCCTGCACTTTTTGTGAGAAATCTTATATGTATCCTTTCAGCTACACATTTTTACCCTCATTTCCCAAAACCATACAGATCAAAATCGCCTCGACAGTGCACTGAAACTACCATTCGACCCCTGCCCTTCGAAATTCCTTGTTGCGCCCCTGCCACATCAGTAACCTGAAATCTAGTAATATTTGCATAGTATCTCCTTCAGACTAATGAGATTTGTTTTTTGGTCACCTGATTATTGGAAAACTAGGCTCCTAACCTCACTTCTTAATCGGAATCACGATCTTACGTCGTCGCACGCGTAGAGTCTTTCAGGCATGCCTTCTCCCAAACGTGATCACTTTGTTTACTGAGAGCACCAAACCCATTGAAACATGAAATGGGCGATTGCTTTTTGGCTATCAATCCCTTGCTTACATTCATTCATTTATTATATTTATTTACGAGATTTATCATGAATAACTTGATAGAGATTAGTGACAGAGAAACTCCACTTACCTTTTTCCAAACACGTTTTTAATTTTAAGAAGAGTGAAGAGATACATAGAAGAGAAAATGGAAAAAATAAAGAGCAAAAAGAATGAGGAATTTGAATTGGAAGAGAATTAATATAGATATTGATAGATAAGAAAAGATAAAACACGAATTACAAAAACTTCATAACAAGCCCTCTTCAATAGACTGAAAATGATATTTTAATTAAAGAGACTTGAAAGTTCTTGAATCATCTGGATCGTAGAGTAAGATTGTAGGTAATCACAGAGTTCTTTTTTAAACGCTCCTAACGTCCCGGTCGTATCTCCTATTTTAAATAGCAGATTATTCCCAGGCCTCTCACGTTCGAAATTTGGCGCGAGCGGTCTATCGCGCCGGCAGATTACGTTGCGTGCGCGATTAATTAACAACAAATTGGGGGATTGTCAAAAAAATAAAAAAAATTTCAATTATCTTGGAACTAGATTAATTTATTTCAGATATAAATACAATGTCATATCAATGTTTTTTATAAAAAAGAAGGAACAGAAACGTTAAGATATTATTTTCAGTTCTAGTCGCTTTCGAATTCCTCCTGGAAAACTTCAAATTCACTGTCTTCACTACTTCTTTCGTCTTCGTCAAGTGTTGCATTTCTCACAGCGCATTTCTCTTTAACTGCCTCTGCAATGCAATGAACGAATTTTCGTCCAGTTCAACCGTCTTCTGTTCTTTCGATAAGGCGAACATTGTTCTCTTTTAGGCATTTTACAAGGACACTAAAATGGCTTTGAGTCATTGTAGGTGTCATTGCCATTTCGTACGCACATTTAACTAAACTTCGGTATGCATCTCTTGTCAATTTTTGAAACGATGTTTGAATATTGGTTTGGAGCTGGCAACAGATAAAAAACATACAATTAAAAACTTTACATACGCTGAAACAATTTTGGAAGAGATTGATAGAAAATCAATCATCAACTTACCCCAGATCCACTTGCGTGTTGTGGCCCAACGACAACTCTTTCATTCTCCGGTTTTGACTTCTCGAAACTTAAGGCAATACGATGTCCCTCTCCTTCGACATGTCGTGTAACATTATGCTTAGTGACATAGTTCGTTCCGTCAGTGTAGGCTTTGATTGCTGTTTTTATTGACCGTTTACAATTCGGATGCGCGAAAATAGAATCTTTGTTACGGGTACAAACCTTACACCACACAAAATTTACAAACTTTCGACCTCCTTCTTCGATCGTCTTGTAACCAATTATATTATCTTTCCCCCACTTTTTAAACGTATTAAAGTCGACTTTGTTGCCTTCGCCGCCAGTCGCCATGGAGTACCATGCAACGACAAGCACGGGAACGTTTTGAAAATAAAACAGTTTGACAGGCGAGCGGAACTTAACATTTGCGCGCGTGATCATTCACGCGCGTAACATCACTGGGGCGCGTGCCTGCGCGATCGCGCGCGTCCCATTGAGAGGCCTGTATTCCATCCCTTGACCACTCTACGGTAAATAATATCTGTCTGTAGGTGGTTTGAAATAGGATGGTATTGCCTCCTGGTAGTTGGGATGTCAAAAATAGTCCATTTGTTGGTTCTAGTACGTTTCTCAGTGATGAATTTGATGGAGAAGCAAGTATTATCGGTCGACTTAAATAAAAGTTTACACCGAAAAGGAATGTCGAAGACCTCTTACCAGTATGTTAAAGGCAAGAGCTTCACGGAACGGTCTGTCAGGATATGGTACATCAATTCTGAATAGAAGGAAGAGGGTAGCACGATGTACTACGTTGTCGAATGTGTTCCATAAGAAGAGTATCGTCAGCCTGGCAGGAAAAAATTCGGGAATTTAGGAGTCTTCTTGAACAGATACTTTTTATGATAATCTGACACTGCCGAAGTCAACTAAAAAATGTTAACTCGAGCAGGATTTGAACTCGCACCTTCGGGATACCGGTCCGCCACTCTACCTGTTGAGCTATTGACTCTACAGGGATTAGAGGCGAATTTTATCCAATTTAAGTGCACGAGATATTCTCGCGACAACTTAACGCTTATCCATGACAAGATGAGCAATGTTTCAAGTCAACATTTTTCGAGTCAACGTTTTTCAGTTGACTTCGGCTGTGTCACATTATCTTGAAAAGTTTCTGTTCATGTATATCTCTGAGGATGATTCTAAAATAGGAGTCTTCTTGCCTGGAAACTTTCGTTTCTTGCGGGAAGTGAGAGACTATAGTTTACTAATCGCGTTAAAAACTGTTGAAACTATCTTATTAAGTCTTTGATTTACTAATCATGAAAGCCCTAATTTATTAAGTAGTTCTGAATATGAAGTGTTGTTATCTCTAAAAACAAATCTGGTTACACGTTCATTTACTCCAATTTGTCAGTTGCACTTTTACCGCTAAAATGCCAGGATTCCGAACAGTAGTTGAAATGGTGTACAATGAAAGCCAGATAGAAGTCCCGTTTTATTTCGAACGTAAGCATCTTCTTAATGCGTATTGGAACAGCTACCTATTACGGGACTATTCTGAAAATTTTAGATACGTGTTTGTCGACTGTACTGTCATAGCCCAACCCCAGCTTTATGTTGTTTTTTTCCATGACAATGGCTTCATATTAATTGGAGCTATTTCTTCTCAATCCGTTTTGGTCATACCATTTGTCAATAAGGGCGAGATCTGCGTTGATAGCATGCTCAATTTCAACAGGATTACTGTGGGCATGACAAATGTGCATATCGTCGGTCAGCGTAGGTTGAGAGCCTAGACCGTTTAACAACGTAAAGGAGGTCATTTATAAAAATGTTAAATAACAATGGTCCTAAAATAGATCCTTGAGCAACTCTTGAGACTGCTCGCCAGCTTGAATACTGCCCCCCCTGTCTTCACTCGTTGACGATCAGTGAAGTAATTATCCATGAGATTAACTGCTTTTTGCCCATATTCCTTAAATTTGCGCAACATGCAATGAATTCATGTGGTAAGCAATCAAATGCTGTTGATAAGTCCATTGAGACAAGACCAACAATCTTTCGACTTTCTCTTCTCTTCTGTTAAACTGAAGAGGGCGGTGTCACAACCATGATGCTTCCTGTACGCAAAAACGTACTTGTGAAAAATGACTTTGAAACAGGGCCTTACTCTTGAGTGAATTAGCGTTTCGAAGACCTTCGACAGCGAAGGAAGTGTAGTCAATGGCCCGAAGTTATTCTTTGTCAAACTACAGTCTTTCTAATAGACAGGAGTTATTTCCTTCCATTGCTGGGGTATTGTATACTAGTTTATCACACAAGAGAGTCATCTGAGCAAGTTATCTGCCTTTTAAAACTATTCGTTAGTCTATTTTACCTTTATTTACAGAATTTTTATTTACAAGAAGACATGAGTAGATTATGATGACTTGGCATTTTTGGCTTCACTCCAGTTGTTTCATGGAACTAAGGTCAATTTTGGAGACTCCAATTTCCAGGTGTTTTACTAAACTTCAAAAAGCAGAGTCTAATTTGGGTTTTCCAAGGTTCAACTTGAAAGATCAATTTTCGTATTTTGTTTTCGGTATTTTAATCGACAAGAAGTACGAAAATATATGGCTTGAACCGTTCGTGTAGTTTAAAAAGGCCTACTTTTGGCCTAGCAAAGCAGAACTGGACGTATGAGTCTTTTGAGGGCTTTCACGGGTAAATGCAATCGACATTAACACCATCAAGCATCACTAGGGAGAAGATTTTGCTGCAGAAAAAGAATGGTAACTTTGGCAAAGCTTTCTCCTTAAAAATGTCAGTAATGTAAGAATAGAATACTGCGTAAACAGTGATAAATCAGGTAAAAAGTTGAAAGGTTGATAACTGCGATAACTGATCTGCAACAACTGATATTCTTTGAGATCAGTTACAGCAGTTATCAACCTTTTAACTTTTTACCTTAAAATGTCGGTAGTACTGCTTAGTAAATTGTGCGTAACAGAGCGTACGAGCATTACAACCGACTGGTTTTGGTGCTGTCTGTACTTAAAAACAATTTATCCCTACGCCTAAAGCGGTTTCAAGCACGCAAATCTAAGCTAGCTATATTGTGGTGCGGTCTTATGATTCATTATTGAATTGGAAACTGAATCTCGCTGCAGCTATGGGAGGGGTTTGAATCCCCTGAACCTACTCCCTTTGGTTACGCATGACACCAGGTATGGCAGGAAGCACACAAAATGGCGTATTGATTATTACTAACTTGTTTACTACATTCACCACACGAATATTCGGCGTGCGTTTCCCTTTTTCAGGCCCTGGGTTAGGACATAATTATGTCACCGCAGGCAAGTAGATTCGGTTCTACTTGAAACCTGCGGGCAAAGTTTAATAGATACACATACAAAGTTCAATACATACACACGATACACATCCAATGGAATCATCCATTAATTGGATGTGTATCGAACTTTGCCAGGCAGATAGCGATTCGCTCGAGATCGGCTTTTAGCTGGAATTATGACCACAGCAGATTTAGACGACTTTCAAGCGACTGTGATGTTCGGGTCGCTTTTTGTACATGAAGTTGGCGAAAGCTTCACATAAGTATTTAAATGTATCTAACACAAAGCCCAAATCCCAAGGAAAGAGACAAGAAAGAGAGAAAACTTCAGAGCTTTCATTCTGATGGCAGCCATCTTGGGATGGTATATAAGCGTCTTCCGTCAGTAACAAAAAATGATTTTGGCCTAACTTACCAAACCAAATTTTTCCCGAAATTTAATGCTTTAATGGTCTATTTTTGCCCAAATTTTCGATTTTTTTCCAAACTTTTGTGAAGCTGTTGCGAACCTAAAATTGTTGCGAACAGTAAAAGTTATGTACTTACAACGTATTGCACACGCGAAAATCAACCCTTGTATAAGTCTGTCCAAAAAATTGTAGTGACCTGTGATACTGCTTGTTGCTGTATGATGCACCTGCATGGGGCAACCGAAACCTGTGCAACCTCAAGACCAATCAGCAAGAATGGAATCCACAACCCTGAGAAACTACCCCAATGTTCTACCTCCTCGGCAATGAAGGCCGTTGAGAGTAAGGTGATCAAGAATTCTTTCTATGTGGTGTTTATAATGCCGGTGAAGTTAATGGAATATATTACTGGAAATGTTCAGCAGTACCTGCACTGAATGGGGGATTTTGTAAGTAATGTTCAGCATTTCCACCGAAATGTAATGCCAGTGAAATTAATGGGAGGTATATTTCAAGTAATTTTCGACATTAACAACATTATATAGACAGCCAATCCACTGACAACGGTTTTTATTGCTGAGTTCGTACAGCGCTGGACAAGTTTCACAGTGACGTGGGTTTGAGTACTGCTGGATGGCCGTGACGTTTGTGTCTTACATAGAGCCTTGGCTTCTAAACATACGTTCTTAAATTACTCTAGTTTATCAGCTACTGTTGTATAAGATTGATAAGACAGCGGTACGTGGAACTGTTGCAGTCCATAAGAAAATATGATAGGATGTATCAGATGCGATATAGCAACAGCTCTGATCGAAATTAGCTTTATCAGCCGGGATGCATTCTGCAGGCATCGTAATGCCTTAATGGACCGCTAAATTTTCTGAACACAGAGCCTGCATTTCTACGTTAGCAGTTCATCAAAGATGTACTGCATGAATCACGGTTGTTAATTAGTAGTGGAAATGAAGCCATACAGCTGAATGGCGTTTATAATGCGGCAGGAAAAACCACGGCAGTTGTAACAACTACACCGTATGTCTTTTTTTTTATAATATAGCTTGATCGTAATGCCTCTCTGCTTAATCTTCAAAGAATTGAAGGGAAACCAAATTACAAGTTCATTGAGGTAAACCATTATTGTGTGAATATTTTTCTATTGTATTTTTACAGCAGTGGTGGTATATTTTATTTAGATGTATTACATATAAGGGGCAACTATGATGTTAAACTGATAGGTTTGCAGTTCTTATTAGGCATTTTTAATTGAAAATTAAGTTTTTGAGCTTATTTATTTTGTCAATTATGTTATTTTGGAATATTTGCTTAAAATCAGTTTCTATTTCATTAAAACCAAAGTTCTCTGGTATTATTTAGATATTATTTGCAAAGTCATTGCTTCTAAAATTCTAACTTGCTTCCTTAAAATTGCAACAAGCCAGTGTGTTTAGCTACAGAATAACAATAATAACTGGATTTAGTATTTACTACGTCTATATATGAACTTATTTTATCATCCATCTTCGTTTTGACTGGTCCAAATAATTTCATATAAGAGAACAAACATCCATCTTGCATTTAGAATGCAAAATACCCTGTTAATTATTTATTTTTTTCCCGTGCATTTTTTTATCAATGGTAATGATGGATACCTTTCATGCTTTGCTCGACGAAAAATGTGTTACTATGTGTTACTATGTGTTACTATGTGTTACTACCGTGTTACTATGAAATTTTGTCATCATTTTTATTTTTAATTGACCTACGGCTTACTTAGGTACAGCATGTCTAATGAAATATGCTGCCGTAGTGTAGAGTAAACTATCTAGTAAGGTATATTTATAGGATGTCCAGGCGTCCTGGTTTGACCGAAACAAATTTTACATAGCATGCACATAAAGTGCATGCTATATTTACATATAGCATGCACATAAAGTGTCTTTATGTGCATGCTATATGAACTACTTGTGCAACATACAGGATATCAACCATTTTGACACTACCGTGAATATTGAATTACAGTAATGCCTCTGACCTTGTGCCTGGCATTGCCACATACATACCCTAGTATAAACTGCAGGCTCCTTGGGATTTGTCTGGCAAAAATCCGAATTTCGAAGTATTGACTTTTTTCAATGACTGAGACGGTTTTCCAAACTTTTAAGACATTTTTATACATTTATACATATATACATATATACATATATACAATACAATCAGTTTCTATATTGACTTTATGTAGAGTGCTCAATATCTTGTAAAATAGAGCAGATAAATGAAATGAATAAGCTTAAAATTCTTGGTTGTTACTCAGAGTTTCACGTCTCTTTGGACGATCATCAGACAGCTGTCCAGATCCTGATTTGGTCATTCTTTTTTATACAGTCTCGTACGTCATCAGGTAAAAATAGTCCGGTGATCTCATTGCCGTGCGTCAAGCAGCCTTCATCAGAAATATAAGTACATAAGATGAAAGACAAACATTTTATAAACTACTACAGGAAGTAATTAAAATGCAAGAAGTAATTAAATTACAGGAAGTGATTAAAATACAAGAAGTAATTAAAATACAAAAAGTTACTGTTGCGAGAAATCATGTGTACTATTCATCCTTCCCACATTGGTTAATAATGTACCTATCCAAAAATTTTCACACTTTCTTAAATTTCCGTTCTTTTGGTCAATTAGAATAAACTTCAAACTAGAAAAATTGCTGTCATGTTTGTCAATAAAATGGTTGACAATACCACACGTCCTACGTCTACGCTTAATGTGGGACTTGTAATTGGCCAAACGGGATTTAAAACTCACCGTGAATCCCACACCCTGCAATCCACAAGTCACACATTGAGCAAGATAAACGACATTGGGCGAGGAACAGTTAAGTGTTTTCCGAATATAATACAATCTACCAGTAATGGTGGAACTAAATGACTCCGCCGATATTAAAAAGTGGTTACAACAACCACATCTTTTCAAACACCTACTACAGCCATTTCCTGTACTCCGAGTAGCTCGATAAGGATTAGAGGGAGCCAATAACTCTTTTAAGTTGGCACTTCTACTGTATGGCACTTCTACTGTATGGCACTTCTACTGTATGTTGAGTGTTGTTTGTGTTAGATGGTTTCTCTTGACTGTCGTGTCGTTTCAGTATTGTATCGTTGTGTCTTTTAATAAATGTTTTTTAATAAATGTTTTCATAAATATTTTCACGGTATTTAGCGCTCTATATTTTCATACCAACGCTGTAACCTTCGTGGTACTTATCATCGATATATATATATATATATATATATATATATATAGATAGATAGATAATTGAGATTTTATTAAAGATCGTACGAAGAGAGTGCTCAATACCAAAGTAGAGCGAATACAATAGCAAGACAAGGTAAACTTGGGTTACTTCATAAAAATTTACTACAAATTTGTTTCGTATGGCAAGCTGGGCTTGCCACACTCGTCAGGTAATTTACTACAATTTGCCATACGAAACAAATTTGTAGTAAATTTTTATGAAGTAACCCAAGTTTACCTTGTCTTGCTATTATATATATATATATATATATTTATATATATAACTACACTCTATGGCCTCTTGGTTCATATTGAGCACTCTACAGGATGAGTCATGCCGCTAGCGAATTTGCGCACGCTCACTAGTCTCTAGTTAGAGCACTCTGGCATGACTTAGATGTACCACAAGTGTGGGACATTTGAGTTGCCTATATAATATAGGCTTCTCCATCCTGCTCGTCGGCACTACACTGATGAGGCCCAGTAGGCCGAAACGGTTCCGTCTGTAGTTAGTTTAAATTTCATCTTACTGAGTGTAGATGTTTGTAAGCTTGGATATATTTATGATGAAAAGTTTGTTCTCAAGCTTGAGAACAAACTTTTCATCATATATATATATATATATATAGATGTAGATGTAGCTGTTTGGTCTCTGAAGAGAAGAGTGCTCAATACAAAGGTGTAGAGCTTTGATAGTCTGTTAAGTTATAGCTTTGAGCAACTGTCGTTACACCGTGTTTCACGCTTACGCGATCATCAGACGACTAATTACATTTAACTACGTAGTCCCTTTTATGCTCTTCGGGGCGCGGTGGCGTCATCCTTCAGGAATTAGAGGAATTTGGTGGCGTCATCCTTCAGGAATTAGGGGAATTTGTTAATTGTCCGGCGGTGTGTCTTTATAGTTGCGGAGGAGGAATTTGTTGATGTGACGGCAATTCGATAGCAGTTCGTTTCTTTTGTTTAGGAGTGGGATATTTTGGAAAATTATGTGATACTTCTCGGTGAGGCAAAGGTTGCATCGCTGGGACCCATTTCGGAAGGTTGGAGCTTTGTCGAGGATGGACCATCGTATGTTGGTGTTGTGAAGGTTACTGTCGCGTAGATTCCAAACGTATTTCGAGAGTTCTGTGGAGTTTGCCTTGCTGCGGTGTTTCAGGGAGTTTCGGTGTTTGTACAGTCTATCTTTGAAAGTGAGCTCGGTTAGTCCTATGTAGTTTACGGATTCGCTGGTCTTGTCGTTGGTGATTTCTGCTCTGTAGATAATGCTTTCGCTCAGGCACTTTCCTTGGAGCGGGCACAATTCTTTCTCCCTGCAGTTGCATTTTGGTGCGTTGTTTTCTGGTTCGGGGTGAAGGACCTTGCGGTTATGGGACTTGACGATGTTTGACATGTTGGGCATACAACTGTAGCTTACCTTCACGGAGTTTCTATTGAAGATCTTATGAAGTTTGTGTCCTTTTGGAAAGTGTTTGTCTACGAGCAGAAGAAACTTTTTTCCTACGTTAGTTCCGACGTTGGCGCTGTACGGTGGGTTGAACCAGATGATGTTTCTCTTTCTGTTGAGTTTGGCGTTGGGGTTGTGATTTTTGGGTGGCTCGTACTTGATCTTCTCGTTGAATCCGCTGATTCAACGAGAAGATCAAGTACGAGCCACCCAAAAATCACAACCCCAACGCCAAACTCAACAGAAAGAGAAACATCATCTGGTTCAACCCACCGTACAGCGCCAACGTCGGAACTAACGTAGGAAAAAAGTTTCTTCTGCTCGTAGACAAACACTTTCCAAAAGGACACAAACTTCATAAGATCTTCAATAGAAACTCCGTGAAGGTAAGCTACAGTTGTATGCCCAACATGTCAAACATCGTCAAGTCCCATAACCGCAAGGTCCTTCACCCCGAACCAGAAAACAACGCACCAAAATGCAACTGCAGGGAGAAAGAATTGTGCCCGCTCCAAGGAAAGTGCCTGAGCGAAAGCATTATCTACAGAGCAGAAATCACCAACGACAAGACCAGCGAATCCGTAAACTACATAGGACTAACCGAGCTCACTTTCAAAGATAGACTGTACAAACACCGAAACTCCCTGAAACACCGCAGCAAGGCAAACTCCACAGAACTCTCGAAATACGTTTGGAATCTACGCGACAGTAACCTTCACAACACCAACATACGATGGTCCATCCTCGACAAAGCTCCAACCTTCCGAAATGGGTCCCAGCGATGCAACCTTTGCCTCACCGAGAAGTATCACATAATTTTCCAAAATATCCCACTCCTAAACAAAAGAAACGAACTGCTATCGAATTGCCGTCACATCAACAAATTCCTCCTCCGCAACTATAAAGACACACCGCCGGACAATTAACAAATTCCCCTAATTCCTGAAGGATGACGCCACCAAATTCCTCTAATTCCTGAAGGATGACGCCACCGCGCCCCGAAGAGCATAAAAGGGACTACGTAGTTAAATGTAATTAGTCGTCTGATGATCGCGTAAGCGTGAAACACGGTGTAACGACAGTTGCTCAAAGCTATAACTTAACAGACTATATATATATATATATATATATATATATATATATACATATACATATACATATATATACAGTATATAAAACTTAAAAAAACCAGCAAAACCAAGAACTTAAAACAATATAAACCATCAGTATAAGCTCAATCTTTATTTTACTTTCAACGTTTCGGGGCCTGCCCCTTTATCAAGAATAACATGATGACAGATAAGACTAACTTATATAACAAAATTAGAAAATTTTTTGTTATATAAGTTAGTTTTATCTGTTATCGTGTTATTCTTGATAAAGGGGCAGGCCCCGAAACGTTGAAAAATAAAGATTGAACTTATACTGATGGTTTATATACAGTATATATATATATATATATATATATATATATATATATATATATGTATGTATGTAATATTTAAAAAACCGAGTAGGAGTGCTTTATCGGGATTTAAAACGCGAGGCGATAGCCGAGTGTTTTAGACCCGATAAAGCACGAACTGCTAGTTTTTTAAATGTCTTATGAAATTCACCTCTTAATACACTAATTCTTGAAGAAAGTTTGGAAATTTATCGTTCGTAAGCCGAAAAAATTAAATTTCTTCACATATAAAGGCACATGTATCTTTATCACATATATAGATACGACACGCTTATGATTTTCTTTTGTCTTTTCCTCGTGAATTTTTAATGAATTTTATAAATATATATGTGTGTGTGTGTGTATAAAATAATTCTAAAATATATGTAAAATATTTATATATTTTTCGCTGTGGTCCGCACTGTAATATGTCGCATCGCTGGATAGCTAGACTGGGTAATGAAGTATCATAATATTGTAAACATTATAGAGATGAATACTTCCGGTAGAATGCAGTCAATGCTTACATGTTTCTACATGGTTATCATGCTTGATTACAAACGAAAGGTTTGTACATGAGTCCCTGACGGGAATCAAGACCGCAAGTCAAGTTCATAACCCTCTAATTTCAGGTGAGCTGTTCTAACGATTAAGCTGTACGTCCTCGAATGGTTGAGCGAGTGTTATTATATCTACTGGTTTGTCATTTGTTGGATATACATGTACTGCCTATGGACTCCCCGAGGTGACACTCTAATTACTATTGGCATAAATTATACGTGTCGCTGTATGTTTTACCTTAACTAACTTACTAGTAGCCCATGGTGGAAGTTGAGTCAGTAGGTGACATAATGTTGGCTATTGATAATCGGATGCAGTTATGAATAAGTTCTGAATCACCGATGAACTGATCATATATTTTAGGGAGATATATGTGAAGCAACGTACATGAAGTACCTAATGCAGGCAGAGAAAATCGATGTTGTAATGCATTTTGCTGCTCAAACACATGTCGGTATGGTATTTTGATTGCTTTTATCTTTTTAATGAGTGTTATGGAGGTGACAATTTGCCTGTTAGGTGAGGTTCACACACACGTACCCTCATATTTACAACGCACACAGCATACACACCTACATTTATCTCTACATCCATGCAAGTTTTCTCGGGAAATGTGGGCTTAATCCCACGTCATGTAGACATGTTTTCATTTCTAAAATCAATCTTTTCAGTAACATGTAAAGTAAGATCGTGTGATCCATTTTCTCCAGGTTGCGTATGCGTCACTGTTGACCAGTCGCACATAAAAATACGTGGTGTTAAGTGTAATGATCTATAAGAAAAACAAAAAGCACCGAGAAATTCGTTTGGCTTTGTCATTTAATTAACGCAAAATGTCGACAACTTTTCCTACATGAATGCGGGTCTTTTGAGATGCCATGTCCATTGCTGTGATTAACTGTTGTTACCTTTTTGAGTAATTGTAACGATAAGTCGTAAAAGTTTTGCGAGTTGTGCTAGTAACGGTCAGAAGTTGCGAAAGCGAGGAAGTGAAACGATTACAAGTAACACTTTACAAGTCAGGGGCCTGTCACATTTTCTGCAATTTCCTTTTATAAAGTATTAAATCGACATTTAAAATCTTTGTAAGTAAAACCTTTTCTGTTGCTATCCCACATCTGGGGGTATCGGAGCAATGTCCCTGGCAGGGCACACTTCTAAGAGCTCTTGCATATGGCATGTGAATCAATTTGTAGTCTTCTCGCGTTTTGATGTCAATCTTTCGAACCAAAGCATCGACACTCGGTAGTTCATCGAGTGCAGTGTAGTCAAAATGTCTTTACTAACAGATGCTTTATCTCATGATTCATGTCCTTGGACTTACTTATTAAGCATTTTTATCGTGTAAAATCAATTACCAGAAAAAATTGTTTACCAAATACCAAACTCATAAAGTATCAAAATTGATGATCATTTGCCTGTTTATTTGTACTTTATAGTTATATTTTTTTAGTCGCTAAAATACTCATATGCAAAACTTTTCGTTTTATATTTTTGATAAAAATTGTCTTCACGGTGCCTTGTTGTTAACCCCTGTTTCTCTTCGAATTCTTGGAAATGCCCTCCATTAGTTACACTTTACATGATGTAACTAGAACTGGAACTAGTTGCTAAGACACTGCAATCATTACATGAGAACTGGCCATGTCATACACTGGAAAAGAGTGCTTGATCGGATATCAAATCCTCGAAGTTGCTTTAAAAAACTCGCCTTTCACGTCGGTTTTCAATAAATTTCACAGTATTTGAATAAATCAATTACAATAGATCCTGATGTGTATGTCTATTGCAATCCTGATATTTTACACCTAAAAAGTGAGCAATTCATATTTCTCTTTTAAAGATTTTCGTGTAAGAAAGACTTAAAATGTTATACTTATACTGTAGTATTGTCACGTTTTTTTAGTTTAACGTAATATTCTTGTTTTATGCAGTTTACATCAGATTTTACCCTGATATGTCTAGGGATGGCCGTATGCGAAATAGCCGGTGTACCGCCTTTTGTAAACCAAGTTACATCAGATGTACAGAACCAATGAGAAAATCCAAAATTTGTCCTGTTAAGGTTATGAGGGTGATTAGTTTCTGTAATTCTAATTTTTATCTTTTCCTACGAATGTTAATCCCACACTTCTCATGTGTATTTCTTAACAAAGAGCGGAATTAATCCGGACTGATATCAAGTATGACCTCAACACAGTATTTATTTTATAAATGGATAGCGTGAACAAATTACTATAAACACTAGCACGTCCATTTCCTAAAACTCATGTTTTTAATTAAGGGCTATCGACAATCCATGTATATCGATTATCTCAGTGCATCGGTATAACCGAAAAATTCGTAGTGACAAACCGATACGTGACTTAATAACGGTAAAATAGATTCATCGGTGTAAAGAGCAATCCTAGTTACGTCCGCTGGGCGTCGAACCTCTAACCCTGCGCACAGGCACACTGGTTTAGTCATGAATATGACATGTGTTTCAACGATTTGCTTCTCCTTATAGTGATAAAATTGAAGCTTATCATCTAACTCCATCAACATTCAACCTCTAAATTGCTTATTATGTCTCTTAGGTTATGTGAAGTAGTGTCATTAATGTACGTGCTAGAAAAATGATTAAATTCCTTATTGATAGACAGATCATTTTGGACTCCTCTTGAATTTACCAAGGTCAATGTCTACGGAACACATGTGCTTGTTAATGCAGCTTTTGAAGCACATGTCCAGCGTTTCATTTACGTTAGTACCGATGAGGTTTATGGTGGACAATCTGATGTGGTAGGTGATGATATCATAAAAAAGCTGTTATCTGATGGAAGAATCTGTTATTGATTTACAAATCATTTACAAATCATGAAATGAGAAGTGAGCTTTACAGTTCTACTACATTTAATATTTCTATATTCATCTCCGTAAATGCAGCCTACGTAACCGATTGGTATTATACATGACAGCTTTAACGAACGTGACGTTTCCTTATGGGACTCCTTGGTCGAGCTGTTCACTTTAATCCTTGCAAGTCCTTAAAAATTCCAAAAGTGAACGGAAATTCTTGTTGAAGTTTGGGTCACACTTCGTTGTGCGCCAATAGATTGTGACTTGGAGTAAAAGCTGAAAAAAATATTAAAAAAGAAATGCTTTTCGCATTGAAAATTTTTTGTAACTTCTAAAACTCTATGTTTCGAGTAGATATTCCAGAAGTAAGGAATTGAAAAAAGCAAAGGGCCATAGCTCGAAACGTTAGAATTCTTTATCATAAATTCGGCAGTCTACCAACCTTTTAACTTTTTGTGCTGTATGATGAGTTGTCATCCTCTTACGCAGCATAGACAAGTAAAAGAAATATCGACACTTCCACTTAAGCGCTGAACATGTCACATCCTCATGATCCAATACTGCATTTGCAACCTTTGCTCACCATAGTTAGTTTGTATTGGTGAAACATTTATCATTTAGTGTTACCGTGTTAGCTTGTTATGCTACATAGTGAGATTTACAGATTGTATGGCAACATTCACAAACACGCTGTCTGTCTAAAGAAACCTTTTCCTTTCTTAGAAATTAGTTGAGTCATCTCCATTTCGACCTTGCAATCCTTATTCAGCCTCCAAAGCTGCCGCTGAATGTATAGTCATGTCTTACTGGGAAAGTTTTAAAGTACGTAATAAAATACGACTGTGCAAATCTCTGACCCAGTTACCCTAATCAATTTGGTGTCCAGTCTTTTTTACCTCACAGAATCTCTCTCTCTCTCTTTCCCTTTCTCTTTCTTTTTCTCTTTCTCTTTCTCTATCTCTATCTTTATCTCTTTCTCTTTCTCTTCCTCTTCCTCTTTCTCTTTCTCTTTTTCTTCCTCTCTTTCTTTTCTTTCATATTTTCTCCCACGTTCTCTCTTTTCCTCCGTCCGACTGACAGCTTTCTTTTTTCCTTGTTGCTGCTTTCGGCCTTCCCTCCCTCTTTCTCCTTATCCATCCGCATCTTTGTCGCTTCTTATCTTTTCTTGCCTGTGCTGCCTTTTCAAGTACTACCTTTGTGTTTATTTCATCCTAAAATTATAATGTCAGGGTCTTTTTTTCGCACAAACATGATAATTATCAATTATTGGATGAGGCTGTGCATGATATCAAGAATTATCCAGATGGAGGTCAATGTTATCTGCCAAAGCCCAAGGTTAAGGCGGATAGCATTGGCCGAGGTCTGGATAATTCTTGATATTATGCGTAAGCCTAATCCAATAATTGTTTTATTATACATTCAAAACAGCGATAGATGCGACAAAAGATTTGCAGTAAAGACTCATGGGATTAACTTTTGCTGTTTTGTAATTTTCACGGCCTTGAGGTGGTTACGTCATCAGCGTGCAATAATTTTTTTTTGGACAGTTCCGTCGAATGATTCACGATATTCGGGGAAATGATGTCACGACTTCCTGACATTGAGAATTAATTGGTGAATGTCGACCAATAAGAAACAAGAATGAAGTTTGAATGTATAATAATCATAAATAGTATGGCAATTTATGGAGCACTCGAGTGCAATTGGGACAGCTATAAGTGTCTTGTGATAGGTTTGGTTACAACCAGCTAGTTCATGGTAATTTTTTTGCAGGAACTGATGCTTTTTTCTAGTGTGGAAACAAATTGAGTAATGTTTGAATGTTCATAAGTTTTGAACCTACCAGTTTCCCAATTTTATGGTTGGGCGCGCCTTCAATTCACTGCTCTCAAAATTGAGGTTCGACCGTTGGTTATGATAATTAATGCACTCGTACACATTTAACTAGTTATTCAATGAATAATGGGCATTTACTCTCGATAACATGCAATGGAATTTATATTTGAATTTATATAATTTATAATATTTTATAAAATTTATATAATTTTCGAGAGTCGGAATCTTAATGCCCAACCAAAACCAGTTGCGAAAAATGTAAAGAGAAAGAAGTAAACCAATATGATTTAATAAGAGTTAACTGACGTTTAGTTGTAAACGCGCATAATTTTCAAAGTGAAGAACAAAACAAAATCTAATACTAAAGAAATTTGGATAAGGTATCAAATTATATAAGCTAAGCAAGCAGGGATTAAGATGGGTTGAAAGAGTGGAGGAAGGCAGGAGACTTTCCCCGATGAGAAATTCAAGGGTTGAAATGCAGAAAGAAAGAACCGAGAAGTGGTGGAAAGTGATGGTGTGGCAAGTTTCGGTTGAGTGGGTGAGATCACTCGATAGCAACGGAGGTGATGCTTTCTCACTAGAAAGAGGTAAAATCCTCATGCATGTGTTATGAATTAGACGGATGTAGGTTGCCATGTTTACCCAAAGTATAACACACTGCCGCATTGACACTTGAATTGATAAACCACATGCGATTTCAGAAGCGTAAGAGCTTGGTCTTTGAACTGGAAGAAAAAAGGTAGACTATTACGGTGTTTTATTGAGATACGAAGATTTATTTGCGAAAAGCAAGAAGAATGAAACCTGCACGAGCTTAGTTCGGATTTGTAAAGAATAAGCACCGGTGAATACGAAATAGACAACACGTATTGAGACAGTAGTATTGGTACATGAAAAAAAACACGAATGTTGTCGGGAAAAATCTTAATAAGCGGCCAAAAAAGGTTGAGATTTTCCGTTTGAAAACATACCGCAAAATGTATGCCGCTTATGTCCCCCAATTATAGGTTCTTCCGTTCATAGGCCACGCTACATGGAAAAAGAACAAGTATTCCGGACATAAACCGCCTCAACTTTTCGTTGTTTTTTTGGTATAAACACTTTTACAGAAATTCGAAAAGGAACGGCTGACCGCTGTGAACTACCGGTAGGCGTTAAAACTGTTCAAATACGGTAATGGTGGTGAACATGAATTTGAAGCGGGAAGCCTGAGCTTCCATTTTGTTAAGTTCCTGGTTACCTTCGCATTCTTACAGTTTAAAGTTTGTTTTTGTTTGGAACACTGAAATGTACGATTGATTTTTGATGTTTATGAGCTTAATTATTGAATTTTTAATCTTATCACCCGTTGTGAATTATTTCACGTTTCACTCCGTCGAAAGATCTGTGCTCATACCTTCATTATCGTTCTCTCGCAAAGTTTCGGCAGTTCCTTCACCCTTTTGGCTTTTCAAACACGTTCACCACTGCCGAAGAAGCACTCTACTACTTTATCATTGCTCGAATTTTCGCTGCTGCGACCTGATGCCTAACCTAAAGACGTTTTGTCATGTTCTCCGCCACAAAATGGCAAGTCATTTGCTCACTTTTCTACCGTCGATCAGCAAACCAGCCCTCTGGTTGCTTGATCTTATATTATCGAATCCCTTGGTTCCTCTGTCTGTTCCTCTCCTTTTCAGTTCGTTGATCGACGCAGAAAATAGCAAATGACCTTCCATAATTTACATCTCATTACCTAGTTTGTCATCAAATTTTTAATCTGATCATCCATTGTATGCAATTTCTCGTTTCGCTCGGAGGTGGGGCCTTTGTTCGAAACGTCAGTGTCATTTTCTTGTAACGTTTCGGCAGTTCCTGAACCCTTTTGTTCATGATGTAAGTTAGTCTACCTTTAGCTCATTTCTTATCCCCTCATTTTGAAACGGCTTTTTATACACTTATAGGCCCACCTGACAACCCCCTTTGTTCATAAGCCCGCCGAAAACCATTTACGAATTTGTATAAGCCGAGGCCTTATAAATATTTTACGGTATTTAGTATTAGAATTTGCTTGTTCTTCAATTTGAAAAATTGTACGAATATGTATTCTCTTCGACTCTAGTTTTTGCCCTCACTCTTTTCCACAGTTCTTATGTAAGGTTTTGTTTCAGTAATGAATATTTTTAAGGAGTTGTATTATGATCAAGTATTTCGAATTTAATGGACGTTCTGAAATATAATTCTGTTCCTGTTTAGCTGGCCGTAGCTGTTAAATGTCTGTTGGACATGTTTTAACGCAAAAGCTGGCAATTGGGAAAAAATCTTTATGTTTTATTGTGATGTTATGTAGAACGTGAACAAGTGTTCGTTCCTTTGCAGTTTCCCATAATTGTTGCTAGAAGTAATAATGTTTACGGACCTCACGCACATCCTGAAAGGGTTTGAATGTCTTTCTTTTCTTTTAAAATATATATTCATCTGAAGGGACGTTTTCACATTTCGTAGTTTTTTTCCATAGCATTGCTTAATATGTTTTCTAGGTTGTGCCCAAATTTATAGCGCTTCTTCAGAGAGATAAAAAATGGTAAGACTTTTTCAATTATTTTATAACCTAATGGGAATATTATTGTGAGCCTTAATTTTCATTACGCCAAGTCCCAGATCATTCGTTGATTCAATTCATTTTGTCGCTTGGTCTAGAATTTTCATCGAATAGACGAGCTCGGGGTTTTGAACGCTTAATAAGAAGTGATTGAGATTGAAGTGCTAAAAATAGTTTTCACAGCTTCAAAGATAATGTTTGGCATTAACTTTTCTATTCTGATTATTCTAGATGGTAGTCAGAATTGTTTATTGAAGCTCATATGGAACAATGAAGTTTCGCTACGTTAAACTGATATAGCTCCAGCCAATGTTTTATCTGTCGTTGTGGTTTAATGTACTGCATTTTGTTCTGAATCTAATTTGCGTTTGATACTCCAAAATGCAGCCATGGACAAAATACTCGGTCCGGAGCTATCGAAAGGGGTTGGGAGGGTGCGATGCAGCCTCTTTTTGGATACAAAGAGAAGTTATAAACAGTTGTAAAGGTGTTAAAAATTGAGTTTTCTGATTCAGAAAAAGTTTTAAGTATTTTGCGTAATTGCTGAAGGGTTCCTCGCTGTTTCTCCATACCACGGCAATCAAAAATTATTTGAGACGCAAAAACGAACTTTCTTCGAAAAATTCTGTGTACGCCCCTGCACGTTGGTGCAGCCAGGCTTGGCTTTCAGGGGAAGCAAAAATTTATTCCTGTCCCGGTCATGGTTGGAAAATCGTTGGAAACCATAATTAATTGAAATCGATATTTAGCTTCCCTTTCTTCGGGCCTGTAATACCGTATTTAGCCCGAGTTTACATAAATAGGCTAAGCTAGCTAATTCACATCAGGCGCAAGAATCATCCCGTCTATCGGCGGGATGGCAGTGGTCGGGGAAGAAGAGGAAATGTATTTTGACATGACAAATTCTGTCATATCTCATACAGCCATCCCACATCTAACAAAGCTAAGACCATACATAGTAGCCCGTTCTTGCTCAACATTTCCCCCTTTACATCTTCGTGCTCTGAATCTCTTCTTTTCTTCACTACACTTTTCCTAAACGTTCTCCTTTTCGCCCCCATTTTGTCCCTTTTCACCCTTCAGGGGGGAGCAAACTTCCCTCTCTGCCACCCCACTGGCTCCGCCACTACCCCTGCAATTTAGGCAATTCCAGATTTTACTGATCACGCACTAGTTTACTGTTAAGCTACACTTCTCTCCTCGTGCGACTTAACATTGTATCGTATGGCAACACTGAGCGACAGAGGTACGCAGGTCTATGATCTCCATATAAAGAAATTGTAACTTTTCTAGTATTTAGGCACTCGCAGTTGTGTAGGCAGATGCAGGGCATGGCTACGGAAAGCTTTGGTCCAGAGAATCAGCATATTAGAAAATATTTGTATTTTACGCTGAGTAGGCATTCTAAGATGTTTTGTACTACATTTCTAGCAAAAACATGATTAGTCCAATACAGCGATCAAGTCTTCTTGGCCGCGTAAATGGTCACTTGTCTCTAGAATTTGGCTTATTGAAAATGCAACCTTAGTTAAAAAACATGAAAATAACTGGCCATTAATTGTGAGGAGGGAAAAATAAGGTTATGTTCCTTGCTTAGGAATGTTCAATATTCATAATTTTTTTCCTATGTTTTTTTATTCTTACTCCTTAGTTGCGTCCACGGTAAAGGGATGCAGCAAAGGTACGTCCAGTTAGTGTAAAACTGCACTCTACATCAGCGATGGGTTTATGTTTTTGTGTAATTTCAGAGGGCAATAATTATAGAGATCCTTATACAGATCCTTATACGCGGAAGAAAGTGGGTCTGCGTAATAACGAACAAATCCGTGTTCTGGGCCTTGCGTGGTTGCATGATTTTATATAATAGATTCTGATTGCCTGATGGTTTCTTTAGAAGAATTGACCAGAGAAGAATGATACTTAATGAGACAAAATTGAAAAGACGTATTCATGTGGTCACGGTTCAAGTGTTTGTTTTCATGCAGTTTTGCTTTAAACATGGTTTTCAAATACGTTAATGCCATGATGATTGGTAATTTACGATAAAGTAAGAGAAAATAAAGATGACATATACGCACTGAAGAGGTACACGCAGTTACCAAAGACTGTTGGACCGTTTAGTTCTTAAAAAAACTGTGTGAAACTTAAAGAGGTAAAATACTACGTACTCAAAAACAATTTTTGAGACTATATAAGCAGGTGATTTGTTTCTTTAGTCAGCAGGCGTATAGCACTTGATAAGTGGTCTGTCGAAATGCATCGTGTTCTTTCTTAATTCTTTAAGCCTACTCTTTACGTAGTATTTTACTTCTCTTTAAGTTTCACACAGTTCTTTTAAGAACTAAACGGCCCAACAGTCTTTGGTAACTATGTATACCTCTTTAGTGCGTATATTTCATCTTCATTTTCTCTTACTTTATCGTAAATTACCAATCACCACGGTATCAACGTATTTGAAAACCGTGTTTAAATTTGTTACCACGACAAAATCGCAGTTTTGCCTTAGTTCTCATTCTAATTGTAAGGTAAATTCCTTCTTTATACTTCAAAATCAGGTTTACGGAGGGAGGTTAACTTGTTGAGAAAAGTTACTCAAGAAGTCATTCAAAGTCGACAATATTGGCGTCGAAATCGCCGTAAAAATCCCAGTAAGATTTTCCAGTATATACCAGCTTTCATAGTTTGAGCCCACCGTAAGGTGCTACTTTCATCCAATAATTACCATGCAGTCAGTGGCATAAAATGCGTGCGGAGGTGTTGGTTTTTGCGACATTCCGACTGTTTCAATTTGGTAAGTCCGTTGGTAAAAGGGAGAGTTGGGTAAGGAAAATCTTGATTTGTCGGAGAAGTGTAGCGGTAACACGAGATAGATTGGTCGGTAAAAAACTCTGGCATGGTCACTAAAAGAGATGACCCACGAGCTTATAATACAGTTACGATTTGCCACTACATGTATTTCCACTTTCTTGTCGCAATGAGCTGACGTAAAACAAATGATGTTGGTAGTAAACAAAAAGTTTCTTGTTGGCCGCCATTGTTTTACCTGGTTTTTGTTTTGAAAATCTGTAAACGAGCCTCGCAACGACGAAAACTTAAGCAGAAAAATTTGATCTGTTTTTATTCAGGAATTGAGTCTTTGTTTTATATTACAAACTTGCTTGTGAAACCAAAACTTATTGGAAGGTCGCTATGTTCGAGTAAGTGAAAAGGTTGGAAAATGCGATGATGTTTTAGTGTTCGAAATCCACCGAAAACTTCCCAAAGGTCAAAAATAAGGTCAACTAAGGGCCTTACTTCTTAAATGCTTGACCAGCGTTAGTTTCGTACTTGGGATTATCGGTGAACGTAATTCGCAACCTTATTTTTGTATATCGTCTGGCTTACTAAGGAAACAAATCATCACTTTGTTTGAAACTGTGCGAACGTTAAAAACCCTTGGTTTAATTTAATTTAAGTTTAATTTAGTTTATTAGTTTAATTAAGTTTAATTTTAATTTAGTTTAATTTAAGATAACTGTTCACTCAAATCAAAGTGAATTTTGGTGAATATTACTTAAACTTCGTCTGGATAAAGATTTACCAAGATTCACCATTGATCTCATCAACTTCGGTGAACAATGAATTGATTGTTATTTGTCACTCAGTTTTGGTGTTATTTCAATTTTGATTGGTAACAAGCAGACCGCTAATCGGTGGGTATTTATTATTTACCAAAAGAATGACCATAAGATGTAATTTTATTTTTTATAGCAAATAAAATAAAATTTTTTTGTTTTAGGAATTTCCTCTACGTTACAGATGCTGCTGAAGCGTTTATTTCAATTTTACATAAAGGTATTGCTGGTAAGTTTGGAAAATATATCATCCCACGATCGGCTGGTCCACTGAGTGGTACACCAGCCGACCATGAACAATTTAAGGCAAAAATCCCGGTAATTTATCAATTTCTCATTTGTGAAAATATGTTTGAACCGCTTTACGAACAATTCGTCTCGACTTATTTTGAGTGTTGCATAATACGCTTACATGTGGGTGTACACTACACATAGAATCGTCAGTAGCGTGGCCAGACCTACTTTTTTTTGGGGGGGGGGTCCTTCTGGGAACTCAAAGCATGGCTACTGGGAATTTTGGCCCTGGGAGTAAACCTACTGGTTAAATTTTGAATTTGAGGTCCCCAAATACTGATTCGACGCAATCTAAGATGTTTTGTGTAATATTTCAGACATTAACTTTAACAGGACCAATGAAATTTGGGGGGCACGCCACTGAGACTCGCTCCCCTTGGCTACGCCACTGAGACGCGTTCGTTTAAGCAGTACTGTCAACAGCACCCTTGTTACTTATGTTATGTTAGTGGGGTTTATTAGTACTCGTATCCACTCATTGTTCCCTGTACTTCTCCACTCACTTTACGTCTACAGTAAACATGTTTCTCAAGGTTGCGCAAATATCAAAGTTGGGAGGCCATGGGGAAAAAAATGAAAGACATCCAAAAATTTTGAGAAGGTCTTACCTCCAATACTTTTTTTCATACCAGTTCTCATTGCTTGTTCGCTCTTCCTGCCACCCTGTCACTTTTCATATCGTGCCTTTATACAAATCATTACTGCTTTATTCTATTACCTATCTCCTTGCTTGTCCTGCTGCTTACTTCCTTGCTCGCTTTTCTTCCTTTTCCTCACTGCGTACCCCCGCCATCTGTACCCAGTGCATTAATAAAAGCACCTCAAGTCTTTTCAATCCATACCCGACTTTTTAATTTTATTCTGGTTATCGCCAGACAATTTTACTCGTCAATGCGAGACGTCTCGGAGTCGAAAGGGTTAACTTCTTAATTTTCTGCTCTCGCGAGAAATACGATTAGGTTCTGTTTAAACGTTAAACTTATTTGTCAAAGTAATTGCCATGAAAGTTTACTTTTTGAAAGAGAAAGAACAAGTTAGAATATTGAACTGTTTCATTATTACTAAGCATTTGATTGTTTGGCGACTAGGCGTGCTTGACTTGGGTTGGTCTTTTGCTGTGATATTCCTTACGTTCTTCTAGGCGAGACCTACAATATCGGATCAGACTTTGAAATTTCTATTACTGATCTCGCTAAAGATCTTATTAAACGAGTGAGTATTCTGTTGTCTCCATTTCTTGCTGATGAAGCACATGCGGCACGCGAGCATTGAGATACTAAATGTGATCATTTAGATTCTTATTGCGGCGAAAGCTGAATTGCAACCCAAACATAAAGCAGTTTAAAAACATTTTACATTTTTTTAGTAGTAAATCACATTCAAACAAGAAATTTGATAAATTTACGATATACCTCACAATTAAAAATCCTCTTTAACAAACCTAAAAATTTAACCGCGTGACTTACCTCATTTCATCATCCCTTCACTCAAATTTTTGTTTTTCCAACTCTAGGTCTAATTTCATCATGTTTCAGGTTTCTTGGTGGTTTGTATACCACTAACGTTCTATCATCAAAGATATTTTTCATATCCTCCGAGGAATGCAAAATTGGCCTAAGCGTTTTAAAAATTCTATTTACCCCTGATAACGCTGGATGGAAATCAACCACTAATAGAATTCTTCTGGACTTCTCGATTACTCTCTTTTTTCAAGTGTCCCGACAAAGTTGATCTTCTCTTCTCTTCCCTTCAGCTTTTAAAAATTGATTCTGGACAAAATTCCTCCTAAAACCATTTTAGTAAAAGGAACAAAAATTTGAGTAAAAAGATGGAGAAATGTGATAAGTCGCGCCTGTTAAATGTCCAGATATGTTAAAGAACGTTTTGAAAAGAGGAGTGTCGTAAATCTGTGATCAATTTTTCGTTTGATTATGATTCGATTCCTTATCCAATGAATATTTGACGTTTAAACTCGATCATTTGTAATGAAGGAAAGATTTTGATTTCAGAATCTTACATTTTAAGACCCAACCGGGACCAGTTGCGAAAAAATGCTACTCTAGGGCTTCCGAATGAAAATGTCACCCGTGACCTTGCGAATCCAGTACAGGGGTTTTTTCAACTGAAATCCGAAGGCCGTTGCCTACAGCTTGGCCGCGAGTTCTGTATTTATATGGTGATAATGCTGGTTAGGTAAACGGTATATTAAATACATAAACTTCGTTAACTCCATTTGAATATATAAATTCCATTCCATGTGATCGACTTTTAATGCCAAACATTCGTTGAATATACCCATATAACTCGTGACCAAGCTCCAGGCAACGGCCTTTGTAGCTCAACTGGCAAAGCACTGCTCTAGGTTTGCAGGGTCGCGAATTCGATTCCCAGCCGGAGTCCCCAGAATGGCATTTTTCGCAGCTGGTTCCAGTAGGATGTTAAAATCTAAGATTCTGACACTCGAAAAATTTCCTTTCTCATATCTAAACTCCTTCAGTAATACATTGTGTGTTTCCGTAAAATCGCTCAGCGTTATAACTCGCCGTTTGAGATCAGAACCACCACAAATCGTATAATACTATTGAAGTACTATATTGAATAATAATACAGAAGCGGAGCCGAAACTTAAACTCGTCCTACCCAGGTACCTTAAGTAATTTTTCGATCTAAAATTGCCAACACAAAGGGTCATTTAGTTACAGCCATTACATTAAATTCCGTAAAGGTTAATTTTCAAGTGCCACCTTTTTCAACAACTACATTCGCTACTTCTGTCGTGGATCCTAAGATATCGATTTGCTTACATAAACTTTCTTGGTTAATGTAGACTTAAACACATGTCCGTTCAGCTTAAAACAGAATGGTATGAGTGAAATACGATCCTAACATTTACAAACAAAACAGCGATGATAAATACAGTAAAAATGGATCCTAAACAAATACTTGCATTGATGTTCAATTAACTATTAGTCGTTGAATAGTTGTATACTCAATTACTCATTAAACGAAACAGTGTGAAATTTCGATGGAATATTGTTGTAGAAACTTGTGTTTTGGATTATGTAAAATAAAGCTAAAAAATTTGGTATTGAACACATAAACTCGTTGCCCATTTCATAAATATACCAACAAAGCAGTTGTACATCATTGAAAGTACACTGCAATGAACCATCACATAGACAGGTTAATACAGAGGTATATCTTTATGACATCACTCTTGTATCGCAGTGTGGGAGAGAGTGTCGACTACTTGAAAAACACGTCGAAGATATAACCACAAGGAAAACAATTATACAATGTTTGCATGGCAATGGAAATAACATTTGAGTTAAAAGATAATTCATTGAAAAGTGTGAACCTTTCCTTAGCCAATGTCTGTACCAATTCTCAGAACAATATTCAACGTTACATGAAGTGAATAGATTATGATTTTTGTTCCAATTCTAGATAAAAAAAGTAAGTTCTGAAGAGGACATTAATAACTACATTGAATATGTAGACGACAGGTACAGTATTGTTTCCTACGAACAATTTCTTTTAGAAGAAAAGATAAGCTGCATGTAAGGCATTGATATCTGAACTGTGGCGTTGTAAATGGAACGCTGGTTTTGCATTGGTTGATTAAAGATGACCGATAACCTCATGACGACAACTCTTGATTTCACTGTCGGATTAGTTGGTTGGTAAACTTTTGAACTAAACAGAGACATAGTTTTGAAAGTGAATTATACAACTGTATGGCAACCATTAAAGTTTCGAATTTATAGTGGAGTAACTAGAACAATTCTAGTCGAGGGGCCTTGATGTGGCCTCAGTAAATTCTGTGGAGCAACACTTGGTACAAATTTGCAGTGCATCTCGAACAATTCATCTAGTACTCCTGCAATTGTGGGAATGTCTAATTTGAAAGTGATTGGTGATTAAATTCCTCTACAATTTTGGGTGACCATTGGAGTGACCCAGGGACTTCTGGGGTAGGCCCGCCAAGCCACCCTGGTTGTTACGCCATTATGAGTTAATTTCTTCAGTGCAATCAATTTTCGTATTCTGACCTTTTTATATTCAAAGGGTTGCATTTAACTCTACAGCAAATCATTGTGCGATGAGTTGTCAAATTGGTTCTGAATATATCCTCTTATTTTCTTCTTCACTTCCACTTTGTACTAGCCTCCTAAACCTACACTCAACTTTTCAAATTATTCTGATTAGTACAGTTTTTATCAGATGAAATGAAAGGATAAACTGAATATTTCCCTAGCTGGTTCTGTTTCCCCTCAAGAGAGCCTAGATGCTCCCAGGCTAATCCAGTATGTTTGATGTTCGTGACCAAAAACTGGAAAAAAGAGAGCCAATTCTTGCTAGTTCTTGCTGTTATGCAATAATCAAATCAGGCGAATAGAGAAGATGTATTTGACCTGAGACGTCCGGTTTACTATAGTCTAGCAAATGCCATAGTCTAGTGAGGTCTAACGTTGTAGTTATTCCATTGTAAACGGTAAGTCAGATGATGAAATTTTCACGATCACACAACGACGTGCTTGTAGTTGTTTGTCCCAAATAACGTAAATCTGCAGCAAAACGTACATCCAAGCAATGGTGATTATAAATAGACCTGTTTATGTTCGCTCGTACCAAATTAGGAAATTTTTCAGAATTTATTATCTCAAGAACCAGGATTATAAGCAGCTATTTTTAGGTTTGGTTGTGCCAAATGACATAAATCTGTGATAAAAAAGTAATACAATATTGATTGCTTTTTTAGGCTATTTAATGATCACCATTATCCAATGGATTCTTCAAAAGTTCGAGCTTTGGACTGGAAACCGATTGTTTCGTGGGAAGATGGCATCGAAAAAACAAGTATTTTTTTTTCCTGCTCTTAAAATGAATATTATGGCTAAAATTGTTTTAAAATCTGTGTTAACACAAGTGGAATATGCTTTCCCAGCATAATCGATAATGATCGGTACACAATGAAGATGTCGTTGCTTCTCAGCAAAACTAACGCGATACCACTCAAATCTGTATTCAAAATAAAAACTAACAAATAATTATTCTGGTAATTTTTTAAGAGCTGAGTGAAAAACTAACACCAAACTTGATAAAATTAAAACTTCACTGACCACAAAGCTTGAACTTCATCAGATCAAGAACCCCATTTCCAATCACGTTTCTTTGAAAATATTCTCGTTTTCTCAACAGTCATATTATCGTTCCGTTAATTCATGCCACTGCTCTCCGGCCCATTTAAGTACTGTCCAGAACAAGATTTAATGACACTTTTTTGCTTTTGCTATGGATTCCAATGGCGTTCTTGTAACCGTTACTGCTTTGAAATGTCTTCAACTATCTAATGCATTTATCATATTCTTTATTTTTACTGTCTGAAACATTTTTATGCATTCACTTACTAAATCTCACAGACGATGCATTCCCCTTTCACGTCTGATTTGATCACGAACCAGCTAACGCAGTCACTGGACTCCCCTCGTGGCTTTCCTGTTTGTCATGATTTCTCATGGAAAAACAGCTCTCAGAAATGCAAATATTGGTGATGGACAAATGCTAATCACTATAAATTACCTATTATTTTAAGTTCATATTGGTTCATGGGGATTTCTAAAGAAAACCTCCTTTTATCGTGTCGTAAGTCGGACAAAATCCTTGAACGTCGACTTTAATTTAAATGCATCCCTCAGGACCCACCGCCCTTCAGGATGTTCTAGCTTAATCCTCTATCTCCTAGTCGTACATAACTGTACGATATATTGTACATAAACTTGATGCAGAAGCAGATTTCAATAGATTTTCAAAATGATTTTGAATTGACTTGATAATTTAATTTCTGTTTGGTAAAAATCTTGGATATAATAGGGTTGACGGCTCCGTTCTCGGTATTTATCATATACTTAACTGCCACTAAACAAAACTCTGTTTGACGGAAATCATAGAGTTTCAAATTTCGCCAATTGTGAAAGGTGCAATGATATTCTCATTTCCTTTTAATGTTTCAGGAAATGCATCAAATTCTTGCCTTAGAACCACAAAATTAAAAAATTCCGTGTGGAACATACCTCGGGACCCCCTTATTGTAATAAGTGTCGATTATTTTACTCTCGGAGGGTTATTTTTGAGGGTTCACCGCCTACATAAAAATATTTCGAAAGCCCAGGATACGTGCAATGATTTGGTGGGTACAGGAAGTTTTGTCCTACACCAGCTGTGAGAACAGGTTGCACTTAGATCGGTGCTGCCGTATTTATTGTCCAAACATTATGGTGGACAAGAATCGCATTTCGCTGTAAGCACTCATCAAATTATTTTGATCTTAAATTTTGAATGGTATTTGAACCGCGTGGAAAGTGATCGAATTGAGAAAGCTTTTACGATTAATTTAACTTCGGCTGACATCAGTTCTAAATACGGTGCTGCTTGTTCAAGAAATGTTTCAGCAAATTTAGGTGTTTGAATAACGAAAATAAACAGCAAATGGATCGGTCTAACATAGTATTCGCTAAACACTCCGCCTATAAAAGGCTGTGTTTTAAATCTAAGATTTTTAGCTTTTTGAGGTTTTTTAACAAGTGTAAAAAACGGAAGAAAGCAATGAAAAGAAAACATAAAAGAAAAGAGAAGAATAGAAAAGAGAGGAAAAGGAAAGAAATTAAAAGGAAAGGAAAGGAAATAAAATCGAAGAAAGCAGAAGAAAAGGAAAGAAAAGAAGGAAGAAAAAAATTAAAGAAAACAAAAGGAAAGAAAAGAGAGAACAAGAAAAGAAAGAAAATTAAAAAAGCTTGGAGTAAAAAACTGATGCTGACTTTGATCAAATTTCACAAAATACCAGGCGGTGCTACAGCTAATCAAATTGCAAAAAGAGTACTGAATATCCAGGATTCCGCCCGCTCACTGTTCTTAAAAAAACAGGATATCAATTTCAGTTCATGTTCAATTTCTCTTTTTTTCTTGGAAGCACACATTGATGCACATTTTTTTCTATCGGTGCCATGTTTCCACTTGGAGCCCTTTTACCTCATATTTATTTGGTTTTGCTTGATTTTACCTCATTTTCACGCCAACGTTAGTTTGATGGTGTTGCTTCTGCACCCAAACCTGTTAACTGCGTTCCTTGTCCTAAGTTCATAAGCAATACTAGTTATATGACTGTAAACATTTTCCTTTTATGGAAGTTTGGGAGAATGAGAAATAGTGAAACACAACTATGAAATGCGATTTTTTCCATCGTTCCAATCACCTACGATTGTTTCAATGTCTCAATGTGTGCGCAGAGAAAATGTTTAATATTGTGTGAATGATCTATTTTTATCGGCCTTGGTGTGCCCTTTTACATTCAGAAAGACGCTTATGTAACTTACTACGTATTGATTAACGTATTCTTCTGTTGTATAGTTGAATGGTACAAGAAAAATTTCCACAACTGGCCGGACGCCGATAGTTCACTCACTCCGTTTCCCTGTGGAACCAAGACTATGTCTTATCACAAAGATGGCAGGACAGTTACTAAGGTATGGAGGCTGTCAAGGTCTTTTCCATCCAAAGATTCCTGCTAAATGGACCATAACCGTGATTTTCACAGTCCTTTGAAGAACCTGCTGGTGGTAATAACCTTTTGGAACTAGGCACGAATACCCTACTAGACTTCGAATGCAAATCATATTTTTGGTGAGTTACAGGAAACTCACCGAGGGCCAGATCTTAGAAACCTTATGTCATCTACACAGTCACTCAAACTGTACAGCTTAAAAATCGGTATGATAATGATCGGTTCCCCTTATTCATCTGTTGAGTCCAGATACCAGAGTGCTTTTCAAAATCTTGTTTATGCTAATCTCATCAACTGCCTTCCCGTTCTCTTTGGGAAAATTATTTGCATAAAATATATTTAGACATATACATACACATATACATCTTATACATGATAAATCCGGGTCTTTCGGATTTATCGGTCAATATTATTGATAAAACGGATTTTAATAAGCCCACTGAACGTGAGGCGTTTTGGATTTATAAACTAGAGTTGTATTCCCAAAGATCTTAACCAGTGTGATTTTATGTAATTTCAATGTTTTAAGATTTATTAGTAAGATGGCTGTAAAAGCTTTTATTTGTACATCTTTTAATGTAATTTTGAAAAAGGAATTGATCCCCGAAACGTCAAGTAAAGCTTTTCACCGTTGCTCGTGAAGTACTACATAAATCTTCAAATCATATATAAAATACAAATACAAATCCTCAATTCATATACATATACATATGCATATACAAATACAAATATATGTACATATGCATATGCGTATACATATACACATACATATACACATACATATGCGTATACATATACATATACATATATACATATACATATGCATATGCGCATACATATACACACACCACAAAACATGCCGATTGTGGTATTCAGCTGACGTATTAAGGGGAACCGGCTAATGATTGTTTTCACTGCTTACTTGATAACATAGCCGCAATGTTGTTTTCCTTAACAAATTAATTTTACTATCCTCTTGTTCGAGATACACTTTCTTGACCAGCATGTCCTTTGTTGATCATATCTCTAAGGAGTACGAGAAAATGCTTTATTAAACAAATTTACGTGTATGTACTTCACAAACTCAAGCTTGTTACTCTGATAAGTTTCAAAGGATTATTGAATCAACGCTCCTTAACGTAACATCAATGAAATGAAGTGAATGACAATGATTGCGTAGCATGGTTTGCGTTTTAGGAGCAAGATAATACTCAAAGATAAACTGTAGATATCGTGACGAGATGAACTAAAGATATCACTGAGTTTCAAGTTTGGGGTCATGTGTGATACATATTGCTTATTTAATTTTAAAAGTGCTCAGAAATTATTAAAAAAATTTAGTCGAAACTGTTGTATTATCTGTGTTACCACAATTGTCAAATAGAAATCATTGTTGTCATCAACAATTAGATTATGAGCTTGAAATGTCCATGACGTTTGCCCAAGTCCAATTATCATGAAAAAATGGAGAGCAACTTTATCACGAAACACCAGGTATAAGCGTTGTTCTTAGCCGCGAAACTAGGCCTTGTTGTCTTACTCGCCACTACTCGATGTCTTTTGGGTAGCAAGTTAATCAGATTGTAACATTTGTATTAGCCCACTAATGATTTTCTCATAATGTACGTATTATAAATCAAAGATTTTACATTGAAATAATTATTTTTAATAAATATTTAACGTTGGATAAACACCAATGTAATAAACTGGAAGTGGCCTTAAAAACAGCATTTCCTCTACGTGATTGGAGCTCAGCAGCGCCTGGTTGTTCAAATGCAATTGGTTTAATCCTGGATTAGGCAAACCTTTAGACAAATTCTGAAGATATTATTTGAAAAAGTTGAAATTTTCTTCGACAGATCTCATAGGACTCGAAACGGTTTTATTCTGTGAAATTTGAACTCGACTGGTCAACCAAAATATACGGAACTAAAAAACAAATTAATAGGCAACCCTGGTCAGTGCTAATTGTCCTTTGAACAACCAACCTTGGATGAGAAGCGCACATAATACTCTAGAGTACATTCCTCAGTGCTCTGCTAAAAATAACTCGAGAAAACATCTAATTCATACAATCATATTTCAATGTTTTAAAGAAATTAACTTTCTTTTTAACCAATGGTGGAGTGATTACTTCAACTGCATGGTTATACTTACTTCCCCTAAGCTTGGCTGTCACTTGCAATTTTAGCAATTTTAAAACCAAACGCAGGAAAATGCGTTTGGAGGGAGGGACGGAGGGAGGGAGAAGGATAGTGAGAAATTGGAGAAAGAGAGAAGCATGTTGCTCCTTTTTCCATCGCCGGTTCAACACATCAAATACAAAGTTTTAGGCCGATAACGCTCACCACGACGGTTAGTTATTCCCGCCCCTCCCCGATGAATTTCGGTAACCAAAAGTTCATCGACAAAGTGGATACGTTTCGGTGAACAGGATAACTGTGGCACTTCGACGACGCTCTTGCATTCAAAACTAACCGACTCGTTTTAAGTTCTCCTGTTTTCTCACGGATCTTTTGCACAATAATGTTGTGACATGCACATCCGGCAACAAATCAATGTTGGGATAAAATTTTTAATAGCAACATTGAATCAGGTGGCGGGGGTTTTCTGTTGCAACTACTTTTGTTCAAGACTCAGTCTTGGACAGTAATGTTGTAGCCCCCTGCCCTTCAAACCAATATCGAAAAATAAATGGTAGAGCAGGGACCGTTTGACTGTTACAACTTTTTCTGTCCAAGATATTTGACATTCCTCGAGAATTTTTACAGCCCATTTTGTATTTCTTCAATTATTCTTTGGAACACCTGAAAGTAAAAGAGCACGTGCTTTCCCTCACGATTTTCAAGGCAGAAAGCGAGAAAGCAACTTGTTCGTTCGAAAAATACCAACACAAACTCTTCATAGGAAGCCACAACATGCTGGTGGATGTCGCATCAACTGCATCTTAGTCTTATTACCATTTACTTAAATCGTGAATTTCATACGATCCGAGTCCAAATAGTACGGAATTTATGATGGCATGCCTTTGGCTCGCTCATACTGCAAATAGTTAATTCCATAGAATTTGGCCGCCCAAATTGTAAATTGTGATTATTTACATCTATAATGTTCTACCTTTCTTACACAATGAAGAAAATCAAATATATATATATGTATCAAATATATATAGTATATATATAATATATAATATAATAGTTTATGTATATAACATATATATATATATATATATATATAGTATATAATATATATATATATATATGTTATATATATATTATATATATTATATATATATTATATATATATTATATATATATTATATATATATTATATATATATTATATATATAATATATATTATATATATAATATAATATATATATATTATAATATATATATATATATTATATATATACTTTAAATATACATACATATACATACATATACATACATATACTGTATACACACAAAAATTTCAGATACAGAAACCACCTGAAATCTTTCCAACACATCAAATATGCAAACAACACCGAACTGTCCAAGCATATCTGGAGACTAAAGGAAAACAACAGGAAGTTCAACATTAGCTGGTCGATCGTCAAACAAGTCGCGGCATATAAGAGGGGATCTAAGCGATGCAATTTGTGCCTTGAAGAAAAGCTCCTAATGACGAAAGGAAAACATAATAACTTATTAAACAGGCGAACCGAACTTTTCTCAAGTAGCCGCCATGTAACGAAACACCTTATTAATTAACGTCACAACCTATGTAAATAGGAATAGTCGAACCTAATCTGTCAGTTGCCTGATGATCGCGTACCGCGTGAAACTGTGAGTAGCGACAGCATTTTACTGTAAAATAAATAATATATTACGCTCTACACATGGTATTGAGCGCTCTTAAACCTTACGCCTTCCGTGTGACATTTGTGTTGCCTACTCTTCTTGGTACATACATATATATATATATATATATATATATATATATATATATATACACAGCGAATTGCAAAAATTAATGCACAAAACATATCAACATATAAACATATCGAGACCATTGTATCTTCATTTTATTCTCACTTCAACGGTCAGTAAAGATATGTTATGTGTTTTTTGATACATTTGATGGCTAGTCTAATGCATTAAGGTTGATTAAAGTATTCACGGTTACAGATTTACCTATACATGCTTTTTCTTTATATGTTTATGTTTGCCAAAATTAATACAATTTGATATATATATATATATATATATATATATATATATATACACAGGCAGTCAAAAAGAACTACTCAAACAAAAAGAACATAATTTATTAAATAAATACAATGCAAAACACAATGACGCCAGATACAGCTATCCAAATTATTAATAAGGGAAGATTTAATAGCTAGTGGGCCTTGATGACCTCTTCACAACTTTTTGGCATGCTGTCAATGAAATTGACCAGACAGTCGTGAGGAAATTCTTTCCAGGCATCATTGATAGCTGTCCAAAGTTCTCCCATGTTTGCTGGGTTTTTCTCTTGGACAACTCTCTTCAGATGGTCCCACATATTCTCAATTGGATTGAGATCTGGTGACTGAGCTGGCCATTCCACTACAGTAACATTCTTGTCGTAAAACCATTGTTGCACCAATCTGGATGTATGGCATGTTGCGTTATCTTGCTGGAATATCCAGTTTCTAGGCATTGACAGCGTGTGAGTGGATGAGATGAGTGCGTTTTCCAGGATACCAACTTATCCTTCACCATCTAACCTTCCGTTGATCTTCACAAGTATGCCTACACCTTTTCGATTGATGCAGGCCCACACCATGATTCCTCCACCTCCATGTCTTATAGTGGATTGGATGCAGTTTTCTCTTAGTGCTTCCCCTGTCATTCTCCGCACATGGGCACGACCATCACACCTGTGCAGCAGAAATCTTGATTCATCACTGAAAATGACTCTAGACTACATCCTTGCACTCCAGTCTTTGTGCGACCTTGCAAACTGCAGATGGGCTTTCTTGTGAAGAGAAGTGAGGCGTGGCTTTTGCCTAGATTTGTATCCACTCAAACCTGCTTCCCTCAGCCTCCTCCTAGCCGTCGAAGACGAAACATTGACTCCGTGGTTGATCTGCATCTCTGCTCTAATCTCCGGGCGGTCTTAAAACGATCTGATTTGTTTTATCTGTCCATTATTCTGTCCTCTTTAGCAGTTGTTTTCCTCTCTCGCCCAGGAATTTTCTTATCTCTTACAGTGCCAGTGTCCCTTTGCTTCTTTAAGATGTCACTCACACTCTTTTGACTGCACCCAACTCGAATGGCGATCTCTCTTTGTGTGTAGCCCTCCTCTGATAGTGCCAAAACTTTTCCACGATTCTCGAGGCTTATTCTTGGCCTTGGAGGCATAAGTCCTTCCGCTTTTCCAGTTTTCTTGCTGTACCCACCGATGATTCGAATCTTCTGATAAATTCCAGAGAGAACACATATATCAAAAGATATGGAAATTAAGTTTTCTGTCATGCAGTTTAGCTAAAGTACTTAGGTCCGGTCTATAAGCAATGGGAACCCTATGCAATGAGAAAAACTGAGCTTGAGCAGTTCTTTTTGACTGCCAGTGTATATATATATATATATATATATATATATATATATATGCACTATGGCTTATCAATCCATGTTCGTTCCAAGCTGCACTGATGAGCTGTGGTACAGCGAAACGTACGTCTGCAGATTAAACACGCACACACGCGCACACACACACACACACACACACACACACATATATATATATATATATAAAACATCAAGAACCAACTCCTCAACTCGTTAACCATATACAACATCAATTTTTAAAATCTTGTTGACTTTAACAGGGTAACTTTAAAAATATAACATTTCGGGTCACAGCCCCTTCTTCAGATAAACCTGCTGTCAACAACGGGAGTCTATATATCTTTACAGAAGTCATTTGCATATTACAAGTCTCTCACATTAAGCCCCAAAGGGACAAAACTATTAATTTTTTCCGCCCAAAAGTTTCCCTTTTCGTAGGGTCTCTCTTGTCTGTAATATCTATTATTTGAACTTCCAAATCCTCTAATCTCAAATGGCCTTCTTCAAAAAAATGTGCATATGAATGTTCTCCACAAATACCTCTCTGTCCCTTACCATATCGATTCGTCGAGCTCTTATGGTTATTAAATCTCTTCTTAAATTCCGTTATCGTACTTCCTACATACTGTTTGGCACTCCTCTTACATGCAATCAAATAAACCACCCCACTTGAATCACAATAAAAGGGATGGTTGATATGGAAAGATTTCTTTTCAACCGTACTTTCAAAAATAGAACCCGTTTTAACAAATTTACAAATCTTACACCTAACCTTTCCACAACCAAAATTCCCTTGTCGGATTGAATCTCTGGTTCTAATTTAGCCCCAACCAAAAAATCTTTAATAGTTCTTGACCGTCTAAAACTTACAATTAGTGGTTCAGGTAATATGCTTTTTAACAAAGGTGACCAACCAATACCTGTAATTCTCTGAGAATGCGGTAAATTGTCAACAGAGCAGGGTGATAATTAAGAACTAAAACCATCCTTTCCTTTTTATCCCGACTACAATTTTGATTTCTACATAAAATTAATTATCGCTTGAGTCATTGCAAACACCATCTTGTTTGTTTACATATATACATATACATACATACATACATACATACATACATACATACATACATATATAACATACATAACATGAACTGACAGGATAACTGGAATCAAATTAATGATTTCCCAATCCAATTGGCGATATGACTAAAACAATTTCCGAGAAAAAGAAGACTGCCGATCCCTTCATTGTTGAACTTCTGTCCTTTTCCTTTTACTTTAGAAAGAGCTCTTAGCGAAGCCATTCATATAAAAATAATTTAGCAACGAAGCTTCGGTTTTAAAATAAATGAACAAGAAAATCCATATATGGCTTACAAGCCTTCGTTTATACAAACATTCGACAATTCATTCGACATTTTTCTCACACATTACAACACGTGACCTCGTTCAACCAATCATCTGGTTGCCTGCCAGACCTTGCAGGCCACGTTTCCATTGGTCAACAACAATCATGTGACGCCCTCATTGGCTACAACAATTGACTCAAATTAGGACTGCGTCTCCTCTAGTTTTATTGATGATCTTTATGTACATGACAGCTGGAACAGAAATGCAGACGCTTCCTAGTTCTTTTCGTATTATCCTTATGCATCTAGGCACACGCAAACACTATGGCTAGTCCAGGGCATGGTCGGAACAAGGTGGGTCCGCCCAATGCTTGTCCAGGCCAACAAAGTAACAGTGGTAATTTCAACTAAAGATATTAAGTAAGCTATTTTGAATTCAGTAATTTTAGAAAGTTGGAATAAAATTTCGCTTTGGTATGGTATCATACACTATTATTCATACTCAAAGATCCTCGATTATATGTACTCGGGGGAAATAGCATTGTACAATGATAACAAAATATTTTTTGAACTTGGTACCGAGAAAGGCAAAGCCCAATAAAATGGTCCCCAGGACCTGTTACCACGGCTTGCGGTTCGTGATGATTAACAGCGTTTCCCTTTCTGCCAACTCCTGGATCCACCCAGACAGGGCGTCTACAGTGAGCGGTGAAACGGCGACAAGAAAGCTGTTCAACCTCGTTGAGATTGAAACTGACGTACGAAATTCTCCTCCTTGGATCGCCCGGTGAACTCTGTCTCCATAACTGAACATTTACGGTCGTGGCTAAATGGTATACCTGAGGAGGATTAGGAACAGGTTAGGATAGGTAAGAATTACCTATCCTTGGGTTAGAATTAGGGTTAGTTTTAGCCCTAGTCCTGACCCTAATCCTCCTTTTCAGATATATCTTCTGGCCAGGACCGAGCATTTATTGGCCAATAAGATGTGAAGCCATAGAGGACAACTCAGCTTGTCATTTCCAGTTGTGACTTCCACACGACTTTTCATCGGTTTCTCATTACAGTGGAGCCCCGTTTATACGGCCACCAACGGGCCGTAAGTATCTGGTCGTATCAACGAGGAGGCTGTATTAACGGGGTAGGGTCGAATTTCATGGCTGGTCTCTTTCAAGTGACGTCACGACAGTTACAGTCAACTCTCTCCAAGACAGACTCCGTCGGGACCGGTTCCAACCGTCCGTCTTATAGAGAGTCGAAGTAACCCGACACCAGTGATCTAGAAGACACATACAATCAACATCGGTTTGGGACGGGTCGTTAAGTTGCAAACTGCAACAAAACTAATAAAAAATAAAAAGGGCCAAGGGAAAGATGATAGTAGAAGACACCATTGTCGAAAATCAGGAGACAAGAACTGAAAAGAAAGGAAAGACGAAAGAAAACTTAAGTGGGACCAGCCGTAGTTGACTTAAAAGACCAGGAACTTGACTGTTGTAATATTTTTTGTTCACTAATTTTTTTCTTTCCACGTGGTGTTTGAACGTGGCATGATTTATTTCTAAACAGGCACTGTAGTAAAATTGAATAGATAACAATGCGATTCTTGTAAATTTCCGGTTATTAATATGAGTTGCGCCTTTACACCTTTTGCTGTTTATTCCCAGAAAATATACTTTTATTAACGCTCACCTCAAACTCATTAACGCGAAAATACATTCACCTTATTGAACTGGCAAACATTAACGCTTTTGCCCCTTTCAATAAAAATATTTGCATAGGAAGTCGCATTCCTTAGCATAAATACGCAACCATTTGCACCAAAGGGCATTCAATGGCGTCAACAGGCGACCATTCACCCCATTCTGCTATATTTTGAGGTACTTTTTCAAAAAAAACCCCCAAAAAAAACACTTCTGAGGTGTTCGTTGACTGCTTCAAAGTGTCCCTTGTCCGTTTTAGAGAGGTGTCCGTCTTAGAGGGAATTCGGGAAGAGGAAAACAACAGAGAAATGGTCGGAATCAAATTAGCTGTCCGTGTTAGAGAGAGGTGTCCGTCTTATAAAGGTGTCCGTTAAGAGAGTTTACTGTACATCACATCAACACTTCTAAACAACTGTTCTTAAGCATCCGAAATGAAGATATAATTTGAAACGGAGCTACACTGTAAGATAAACATAACTGAATTTTATAAACAGGAACTATCTGCTGTACATACTGTCCTTTTCAAAACAAAGGCCCCAGACTCTCCAATTCTACATGTTACTTTCATTAATAAATTAATTTAAAGTAAAGTACCTTTATTTATACTGGATAAACCTATCAGCTACCTGAGCTGTTCTCCCTAGAGGTCCAGCAAGGGCCACTCCTCATGAGTCCAGAGTTACTGCAGGAGAAAACCGGAGTACCCGGAGAAATCCTGCGACGCTTGGTGGAGTCAAACTGGACAACACTACTCATGTGACCAAGGTAACTTTAATCAGATAACTGCACGGAGCCGGAATCGAACCCTACTCACAGCGGTGCAAGACACGAGCATTACCGCTGAGCCACCAACACCCTGTTGGATTAAACATGGGACGACTAGGATCGGGCAATTCATAGAGTAGAGGTACTAAGCAATTAATCACCAGACTCTCTAAAAGAGACTGTTATGGATATGTTTAGAAGCAATAGTGAATAGTAAACGTTGGGCATGATTGCTGTTGGCTTAACCGTTTCCTGGTCGAGACGTGTCTCCTTGATGACTAAAATCGTCTGGCGTTAGCCAGAGTAAAATTAAAAAGTCGGGTATGGACCGGAAAGGGTTAAACAACAAGCTTTCGTACAGTCGACGTCCTCATGTTTCTTTTTCACCAGACTTTCGTGGAAGTTTAAGACGAATCAATTAAGATAAAAAGTGTATTTGGAAGTAACTGCCTGTAATTTACAATACCAGTGTTGTTAAACAGTGGTTTTATATTCGTCATACAATTAAATTACGACATGGTTTTTTAAGTTTTCACCCTTTTCCCTCTACTTTCCACGTCGTTCGTTTCTGCTCTCTGTTTTAGTTTCCTCACATACTTTAAAACTCTTGTTAACCAAGACTGCTCACGGACTGCCGGACTAGAGTCCTGAAAAGGTATGTCCCATACACTGGATTATAGTTTTCGACGTTAGATTTTATAACTACAGAAAACGTACGCTCTTTGAGCTAAATCTGTCTTACCTATAAGGTGTCTAAAATACATTTGCGGCCTTTAAAATCTACTGGTTACTTTTATTATACAATTTGATAGGGCTATATTGCACAGGCGTCGAAGAATATTGTTTCAAATGTCGCTGGAATATTCCTTTTTGTGGGTGAATAAATATGAGAATTATCTTATTCTGATTTTTTGATCTTTTTGGCTGGCTCGTTTGATCTAAAAACAAAGACAACTAGTTAAAAATGAACACAACCAAATTGACATAACATGGCAAATAAATCAATGTCATATATTCAAGGGAATCGAAGGCTCCCACATGTCATAAGTTGTTGTTTAGGTAATATAATACCAAAACTTGCACGGATGGCTGACGCATACGCAGGACATCTGCCGAACTTGCACCTTTTCTAGCTCACCTTCTGAGTCTCGGTGGCTGAATGGATAGAATGCCTCACCGGTTATCAGAAGGTTGCGAGTTCGATCCCCCGTCTGGGGCTCAATATCGTTTTTTTCATGTCAGGTCTGAGCCTGTTGGGCGATTTCTAATGAGTAGTATCGTAGCGCAGTTGCGTTGGTTGCTTAATAAACGTTACTGAACGCGACGTGTTCTTTCTGAATCCAAACGTTCGGGTGAAATATCTGATAAAACATTGCTCGTCGTTTATTAAACACTTCAAAGAGCATTCGCATTTTGTTCATTAAGTTCATACTCTCAACAGAAAAATTTTTCGAGTCTCCGTAAGAGGTTCTTCGCAGTCTCCAAGCTTAGGGTGTGCGACACCCGTCAAAAGGTCACAAAAACATCTCTGAGCTGACTTTGACGGCCTACCGTGATCGTTTATTCGCGCTAAGCTTGCACACCTCAAGCACATTACAAGAATTATTGGAACTACTTATGAAACTCTGATTTTAGTGAAGCTTTTTTTACGATTTTGGAATGCAATTTTACGCAGTTCCGGAAAACGCATGATTAATCACATCTTAGAATGCCAACATTATGACCATTATTCACTCACAGAGTTTTCTCTTCACACATGTAGTTTCGATGAATGCTATAACATAATTATGCAAAATTACAAAAATACAAAGCTTGTACTTATGTGCGATACCTGTCAATGTTATTTCGTTTTTGGGCAGCATTTCTTGCAATATTCGGATCCTTCAAGTCTTTGGCATCTACAAGAAAATAAATTAAATAAATTTAACTTTTTGACTTCTGAGATCATCCATTTGTTGACTCGAATGATTTTGTACTGGCTAATGCAATGCCAGACCATTTTTAATTCAGGAATGGAAACCCCACCAGGTTGCCATGGAATTAATGGGAGAACATGGGAAAGAGCTATTTGTTGAAAGTGTAGCTATAGCACATCCGTGGTTTTACCCTCAATATTCGGTGACAAAAAATTTCTGAGAAAATCTTCCCCAGTTCGTTCGCTTGAGAGAAAATTTTCAACGAGGTTCCCTTGCAGAGAAAACACAAAGTGACAATATCACAGAAAAAACCTGATATTTCGGGTAAAAACTTGGTGAGCATATTATAGAAGAATAAAACGGGACAACAAAAACAAGTATTTGTTCGGAAATTACGTCATGAAAGGTATTTGTTTGCCGAGCTTTCTGTTAAAGAGCCATGTATGTATATGTAAAATCCGAGCTCGAAAGAAAATAGCCTAGCATGGAAATGAATCATCAAAAATGTCAGCATCCTGGAAAGTGGCCAAATTTCGTGTCTCTGGTAGCGCTATACTAAAATCAAACTTAATAACTTAAACGCTTTCAGACGAAAGTGTTCGGTATTGCATGAGCAGATACTGAAGATAAAGAGTGTCGAGGTTCAATGAAAAAATAAATCTTCAGTGGTATAATCGGTGAACAAACATTCAGCTACAACAGAAAGGTCATAAGCAGCCGTTTTTGTTCGAAAAAAAGTTTCCTCGTCTCGAAATCTAAACACTTGGTAACGATGGACAAAGGACAAACCCACTCTAATCCACAAAGCGAAAGTCCATCGTTCTCATCCTTGTCCTCGTCTAAAATTCAAACTTCTCCACGCAACACAGAACTCAAGTAAACTAAGACGGCAGATAAACGATGGCAGGGTTCTCGGGTAATTATTTTCCAGCTTATCAGTAATACGTGCTTCCAATGGGCTCCACCTGTTCAAAACGGGATGAACCTACTCATAGACTGGAGAAAATTTTGTCGGTAAACGTCTGAGAATATGATATGAAGAAGTCGGATTTTCTTTCATGCACAGCTTGTGCGAATTTAAAAATGTTTAATTCATTGAAGAAAGAATTCAAAATAGCCATGCAAAACACACAGCAATAAAATTGCAGGTTAATCTAAAACTACAGCTTAACGCTACCGACCTTTGGAACAATCGAGGTAAGTGCATTATAAATCTCTCTTACAATGCAAGTCTTGATCTATCACAACTACTGCTTCTGACTGCCTATCATGGCCATGGCACCACCTGTCCTCAAAAACGAAAACACCTTACCTTGCAACCATCTGACTTGCGTAGCGGGGCCATACCTACGGAGAAAGATTGGAATATGTTGAGCGTCTAAACAAATTACAATACAAGCGCAATTGCTTCCAGTGAGAAAACTATTAACATGTTCGGCTAGTAGAGGGAGGAGTCCTCCTTGCTCAGCAAAGACTTGGTGACCAAAAAACGCTTGTTCGAGTCTCACCGGGCAGTTGAGATCATCCAAAGCATGCGAAAATTTGCAATCATTGGATTTATTTTGTCACGTGTAATACTGGTTTTGATGGAGAAAAAGGAAAAACATTAGCCGCCTTCATATCTATAAAACCCGACAGCCTATACGATCAGGGCATTTTTGACGGCCGCAAAAGAATTTTTTTTTTTATTTTTCATCTCTACGATAACAGTATTCCATAAGGTCTCTCAAGACATGGTAATTTAAAAACGCTAGTATCAGTAGAAGAAAGGTGATTTCGTATTTACGATGGTCTGAACGAACATTTGATTTTAGGCATGAATGAAGCCGCTATATGACCCCATACGATAACACAAACACATTCTACATTAAGTAAAGCAAGGAAGAGAGAACTATGTTCTATTCAAAGATTTTGGCGATTGTTCTACCAAAGTTTTATTTTCACAAATATTACAGAGGTTTACTAAGTATCTTTTGTACAATAAACCACATCAGGATTTGAATGTAAAAGAAAGACCTGTAGGAAAAGCACACGTTTACCAAAGGACGTTTTTCCGACAACAGAGTACTGCAAAGACCGCTTTCACTGAAACTTCAGGGACTTAAATGACAAAGGGATTGGTCACTAAATAAAACTGACTAAAAACCAAGGCGGGAACTATGACATGAAAAACCCTCCGTATGAACTGACTACTTAAATCATATACAGTAACACTCATCGACGTTTTTTGAACGACCATCCTTATCTAAAACCAGCATGTATAGCATTGTAATCAGGGGTCAAACGCATTTTAACGATATCTCTTATTGAATATTTTCAAGTGCATGCTTTTCATTGTCAAAACAACCGACGAAGTTGTCAGTCATTAAGCAAAGAGTAACAATGGTTTTAGGCCCTGAGTTGCGAATCACCAGCCTTATGCCTGTACAATAAATAAAAATCAGCCATAAACTTTAAGATATTTACTACAGTTTTGGACAAACCTAGTTGAGACACTTCAATAAAAAAAAAAAGAGTATATATTTTGGATTGATACGACGTTAAACCACTAACACCGTGACGTACTGGGTCGGAGTTCCATCTTCAACCTAGTTCAATGTCGTCCTAAGGCTCACAAGAATATTTTCGCTTACCAGCTGGGCACAACATTGGTATGGAGGGTGAAGGGAGTTGAGTTGTTATTATGAGTGGTATGTTCCTCAGGGATGATAATATTACAAACTAATGACACGACATGCCAGAAATTTAGTGTTTAACTATCCCCTCAAGCCTTGGGAAGATTGAGAAAAGTCCCGCAGGCCCACGACCCTTGAAACGTCCAGAAACTCTCCACTGGTTTTCGGGGACATTTAACTGCTGAATTCACCCATGCCATGGTATTACCTAAATAAAGAGCAGTAACTTTTTTATCAATAGCGTTGGCAGGGGTAGTTGCCAACCCCCCTCCCCCACTTTTCTCCCAGGCCAGGTCTGTCGGTACATCCTGGACATTTTTCGGGTACAGTAAGTTTGTCTGTCGCAGATTTAGATTGCGTTTGTAACAGCAGAATGAAGTCATTAAATAAGGTCTGCCTTTTAAATTTAAGTGTACGAATAGCGTACCGTGCGAAGAATCTTGTTTCTACCCACGAAAATTATCTATAGTTCGTGGGTACGGACAGATCCAGTCTGTTCTCAGAAAAAAAGTGCTGGTAGCCGTGGCTATGTAAAAATTGTTCATTTCTCCATTGAATTTCACTTACAGTTTTAGTTGTATTGTGACAGGAATGTCTCGTCGGTTCATTTGTCTCAAATTTTTTCGACCTCCCAGTCCCCCCTCCTTTCAAACTCCAGGCTACGCGACTGGTTTTTATTAACGTTGGTTGTAAAACAGCCTCCACTTCCACCCTTGGTTGCATAATAAACTACTACGAACGATGGATATGCGAATTCTTAGAATGTTTGCTGGCCGGTGAAAATATAACGCAACTAGTGAATAATTTCACGTGAATCTATAAACAGGTAAGTTGATTATACATTCAGATAGCCTTAACCACAAACTGTTGTATAAAATGGTCAAACTAGTTTGCTTATTGACATGCGATGGGATAAACGGCAATTATCCTGTTCAAAATCGAGCACGTTTGAATTATTCGAACATTTCGAAGAACTCTAAAACCTGATTAACATGAGTGATGCAACATGAGTGATGCAAGACGAAGCGTGCGCGCTTGTGCAGTCGGTTGCTCCAAACAGTGGGTTCACGCGAAGGCATACAATCAGTGACACCACAGTAATAAACAGTCCGGCTCAACAGCTCCCTGTTTATAGAACGAAAACTATCTAATTCATTGTAATGGAACAACTCCCTCGAAGTTTATAACCCGCAACATACACACACGCACATTAAAATCCCTGTGCATTACTTACCCTTTATCGTTCTTCGCTGCAATACGAAAAATTATTGCTGGTTTTGTAGAGTAGTCGATATGAGCATTTTTCAAAGTGTCCGTATTAACAGTACACGAGGGTTTAGGTCCACAATACACACGAACGAATGCCAGCTGCACTGGTGTTGGGCCCACACCACTAACTTCTTTGGTATCCGTCGCTTGGCTGTGGATTGCTAAGTACACAGAATACTCATTCACACTCCCAGCTACATTAGTCGGCGCTTCCCACGACAAATGAGCACCTTCAGCATTCTACCAAAACAAAACACATGCGGAAATTCATTTGAAAGGCTGAGTGACAAATGTTACTCCATGCGGAGAAACGTCCAAGATTCTTGATCAGACTCAAAAGTAAGTAAATTTATGAAAATTCCATCGTAAAACTCAGGAAGAGTAATAGTATGAGTATATTTGAGCTTGCTGATCATTAGGAGATTTTCAGCGGCCAATTACAACTTCTCATCATTACCTTAGCTGCTGCACCTACCCTACTTATACATGCAGAATTTTTGTCACTGGTTTCCTCTATCTGTCCACCCGAAACTGTCCTGCCCTACCAACTTCTTTAGAAGCAGGAGACCCGAGAACCAGGAAAAAAAAACCTGACAACTTTCAGCAGTGAATTGAGTCACACGTCCTACTGGCATGATATCTAATATTCAATACCAGTTAAGATTGAAAAATTCCAAATCTTTACCTCTGTCAGCCGATAATAATTAGAGAAGCACCATTGCATTGTTATTGTGATATTAACTTTCCTGGTTGTTTTGGGCTTCTACCGTTTTGCTACTATTCCTAGAGAGCAGTGGGAGGCAGTTACTGCGAAAATTGTAAAATTCATTCATATTTTAGATCAGCACAGCCCGTCTAACCGGCTGCTGTCCTTAGTAAAATTAAATGTGACATACGTCGCTCTTTAAAATATTTTTTAAGCTAATTTCGGAAGTCGGCAGCAGTACAGCGTAACGGATGCAAACCGACTGAAACGTTTAAGCTGAAGTTTCCAACCAGCCAATTATAATTTCCGCACAATTTTGATTTACGAGAGTCCTGTTTGGTTACAGCAAACGATAAAACAAGGAAACAGCGTTGCCTGGCCCCCAATACTTTAATGAAACTCTATAAACGAGGACTTAATATCGCTTCTTAAACAATTATGACTCTAATGGAATGTTGAAACTATTGTTGACACTCGTTGCTTTGCACAAAGTAAAAAATAAAACAGAGTTGTTTGAGGGCAGATAGTCTTGAGGTCAGGTGGCCTTCATGACAAATTTTCGCAATATTTGAGGCTAAAAACACGTCGCAGGGTGGTTAAAATTCTTGACCAAAAGATTGAGCTGAGCAGCATTGGGAAACCGAAATAGTGAACCTACGTTTACAAAAACAGGGAAAAATTCGTTTGTCCTTAGTGTAGTTAAACGTTGCCGAGCTGGGATTGCCCAGATTTGAGTGACTAGTAAATGGTACTTCACCTAGTTGTTCATATATAAATTCTAGAGTTTAACAACGAAATATTTTTACAGTAAGTATTCTTGCTATTTTTGAGAAGATCCATCTAAACTAATTGGAAATTGGAACATTTTAAAACTGGCAATGAATGAGGTTATATCCGTAAAGGGGTAACAAGAACTAACATCACTTGAAAATTTCCCTAATGCAGGCGTGCATAACCTGCGGCCCGCGATAAGTTGTTTGTCCGGCCCGTGGAGATTTGTAAGTTGAAAAAAAAAAATTTTCTGTACTGGAAATTAGAAGCTTTTATCAGTAATAAATGTCAGAATCAAACTTTTGTAAGAATGACGTTTGCGACTTAATAAGAGCTGGAAGCAATTATTCAAACATAAACTCATAAATGCCACCTTTGCAATAGAACAATCGATCATACGGAAGGAAGTGGGCAGGAAAGGCAAGAATTATGGCCCGCCGTATCAGAGAGGTAGTGCACCTCTGCTCCAAAGTCAGCCTTACTGAATATTGGTTACCTTTTTTGCTTCATATAAACTTTATTATATCAAAGATCTATATCCTCTTTTCCGATGACCTCAACTCTTTTCGGTATTTATCTACGCAGTCGGTCGGTAAAATAGAGGACACTTGTGCGGGGCCGATACTTTTTATGTTTTTGTTTTCAAGTTAAAACGAAGCGTTCATTGATGTTATTAGCTTATTTACCCGTTATCTTCTACACTTAAAAAAACTAGGTATACCTTTCTCACCTTACTGATCTTTATTGCAGACGGAGCACCAGGAAATCCTGAAGTAAAAAAAAATTAACAGAAAGATGTTATTTATATTTCAACAAAGAAAAGACATCGATAACATATGAAGATCAGAATTAAAATCGAGAGAAGGGGTGAGTAAGATTTCGCGCAAAACGAACTTTTCTCACTTTATTCTAAACCAGAAAAGGAAAATTTCTATTTGGTAATGTTTCTTGAATTTGACTAGTTCCAGAAATCCAAAATTTTGTCCTTGGGCCCTCAACGTTTCTCTCGAGCTCGCGAGGGATTTCCCAAGTGATGCCAAAGGCGATTCTTCCAGATTTGATCCACTTAAATAATACTACTGCATACTCTTCTTAACACTGTATACTCTTCTTAACAATGCGATAGAAAGAACTCCAGAAAGAATTGCCATGGAATAATTGGCTTTACCTACCGGGCAGACAAGTCTTGAAAGCTGAAACATCACTGAATGGACCACGTCCGCACGAATTCATTCCAGCCACACGAAACTTGTACGCTGTACCTGGAAGAAGTTCTTGCTTCATACCTGTCGAGCTAATGTTCTCACTCTTGGGCTACAGTAAAACATGAGTACATGTCCTGAACACGTTAATAACTGAAAGGATAAACAACAAAGCTAAATACATATATATATATAATTTTAAAAGTGTGATTAAACACAAGTATTTGATTATAAGGTAAAAGTCATTCGTCATAAAGAAGAAGAAATAATCACTCGTATTTATACTATTTTACTGCACAAACGTTTTCGCTATAAAGCTCTTCAGGTGCTACTAAACTGAAGAGGTTTATAGCGAAAGCGTTTGAGCAATAAAATAGTATAAAAACGAATGACTATTTCTTCTTCTTGTTGTTAATGAATTACTTTTACCTTGTATTATAAAATCATAAAACTGCCCTTTCTCGAATTTTAAAAACCAATATACTAGTCATGAAGAATTCTTTTATTCAAAACTAAAAAATTTCACCACCGTTTCGGGTTATGCCCCTTTATCAGGGTGTTCTTATTCAAGTTCCACAGTTCGGCTACTTATAATCTAAAAATAATTAAATGTACATAAACCAACAAAAAATATTCATATCAAATTACACAAAACTTCCAAAGCTTTAGAAAAAATCATCAACAAGGCTGGTCCAGCGTCGGCAGCGGTGCAACAACACAACACCAAGGGAGGGATTCTCGCTTGCCACAATCTGAAACAGATAAAAATATTCTATCCTCGACGTTTCGAGCAAAGGCTCTTTCTACTGACTCTTCAGACGAAGGGCCTTTGCTCGAAATGTCGAGGATAGAATATTTTTATCAGTTTCTGATTGTGGCAAGCGAGAATCCCTCCCTTGGTATTGTGTCCCAAAGCTTTAGACCTTGCGGGGAAAATGAATCAAGCTTAAAAACCTAAAACACTTTCCTTTCTGTTGGTTTTTAACATCATTCGAACCCACAAGCCCTTTCGCTAAAATTTGCGATTACAAATGCTCTCTCGGCATATCCCTTTTTTTCTTTTCATACCTAAGTAGACTGCTCTTATATTTAAATCTTTTTCTAAATGAATAGTGCCTTCAACGTAGTGTGTATTACAATCGCACACATTTCAGAATATTTTAATATATATATATATATATATATATATATTTCATAAACAGATGGAATGATAAATATCGTCTGAACAGAAACTCCTGCGGGTATTACTGCATTATTATTATTATTATTATTATTATTATTACACTCTGTAAGTTTTGTCCAGTCCGAAACGTAGATTATGTTCTTTGCTGTGCGAAACTCATACAACTGCCCACTTTAACTTTGGCAAAGTCTCAAGACATGAGAAAATCATCACCTACCGTACTTTTATGATCGTCGTCCGGCCGTCGAATAAAATAATGAGAAACAGTCGTGGATGTTCCTTTGATCATACCAACGTCATGCCACTGGCTTAAAGTAAGTTTGTTCCCATGGATACCATTGACGTGTGGTTGACGGGGCTTAGAAAAAGGAAAATCGAAATTTAATCCTTCTAAATTGCAACAATGTAGTTACACGTATTTTACACTTGCAGTGGTGAAATCACTGCCAAAAATGTTGAAAATGATATGAAAATATAACTGCAATACTTTTCTTCTGCACAAAATTCTAAATTTACTAAATAAATTTTTAAGCCTCACACAAGAACGTATAATAGCTATTTAAAAGCAGTAAGTAGCTCGTGTTAATTTAATTAAATTCTTTTTACATAATGTCACATCTTACTATAAACGGAGAGCAGAAGATATTGTATTACCAAGAATTCTATAACTTTTCAAAACAGACCGCAGCTAAGTAGGAACATGGGGACTAATTCATGAAGCCTTATGCAACTTGGAAGAATAAAGTGCTCTGGAAAATTATACGATGGATGGGTCGAGCCAGGCATGTTAGGACATCTTATCACGAAGCGAAATCACTGCTTAACGATCTCTTAAGTACCTTGCCAATAATACAACAAACTAGCTACACAACTTAAACTTGGGAATTAATTATAATCGTCTTACCGTTTTTGTTCCTGATTTTATCTTGTTTGCAGGACTTCCCGATGGTGGTGGGCCCATACTTCCATTAGGCATTGTCTGGGAAGAAGTTACTTCCGCGGTTGGCTGTTGTGTAGTGGAGGCACCACAGGTAACGGGCGTTGGGAGGCCTATTTGTGATCCTTGAACTGTGTTTGAGTTAACAGCCAGAGGCTTACTATCATGGGAAGCCATATTAGCCGTAACTGAAGGTATTGCCAACCTACTTCCTGCACCAAGTGAACCACTTGTCAAAGGAACTTGTACTTTTCCCTGAAAAGAGGCAGCTTCCTTTGAAGAACAAACAGACTGGAGACTTTGAGTCACAGGTGCCTGATTTATCAAAGGGATGGAAGGGAGTTGAGTGAGGGAAGGTGTGACATTTGAAGAGTCAACAGTACCAGCAAAGCTAACGGTCATTGGTGAAAGGTTCAATGGTGTTGTTACTTTGGACCCAACGTCCGTGCTTTGCTTCTCCTCATTTAAAATACTCGAGGACTTTGAAGTGACGTGCATCGTACTGGAGGAAATGGTTGCAGATACTGAAGCACTACATCCTTCCGAAGATGGCTTGGACGAGGACGGAGTAGAATGCGTAGCTAAGGCGTTATTCTCGACAGTCGAAGACTTGGCTATTGTACTCGTGGTGGTAATGGACCCGGTTGTTGAAGAGGTAACAGGCGATGACGATGTATTTTTTTTAACTGAGGCTGTAGAAACCATGACCTGATGTTCCTGAGTGGTGCTGGTTACATTAGCTTTTGTTGAAGTATTAACAGATGAGACATTTGAGGCAAGACCTAGGGTGACCGACGCTTTACTGGAAGTCGACTTAGTAGTGGGCAAGACCGATGAGCTGACGGGTTGAGAAGTGGATGATGGTGCAGCGCGTTTATCCAGCGTATTCATTGATGCACTAGCATTGTTTGCCGATGTAGTCTTAGTTGAAAGAGTACTTGAGGAGACCGATAAAACTCCTTGGGAACTAGCTCTTGATGACAAAAGAGGTGCAGCTGAGGATGACACAACCATATCTGGTGTCATATTACCAGTTTGGTGTCCATTAGCATTTGCAGCGGGAACTGTTGAAGAAGGCACTGAAGCAGTAACTGATCCTGCTTGGGTACTTTGCGTTGTAGCTAATTTTAGAAGCGCTGAAGATTGTGTTACTGGTATTTTAGTCCCCCTTTGAGGCTGACTTTGTGATGTACCCTGCCCTGCTGATGAGGATGACGTTACAGCTGAAATGGAAGTTGACACGTGAGTTGTCGGCGCTGAAGCAACCATTTGTAGAACTACTTGACCACCAGGTAAACGAACTGGCTGTGCAATTTTAACTCCAGCTTGGGTTTGCAGAGGAGTACCTGCAGAAGACGACACTTGTCCTGCCATTGTGACAATCTTTAAGGCCGTGCCCTGCTGTGACAACTGAAGGATTTGGTTAAGCCCAGCGGCAGTATAGCTTTTCTGTCCTTGTGCAAGTGGTATGGCTTGGCTTGTGGCGAATGTAACTTTTGCCCCATCTGCAGTGTTTGACGTAACTGGAGACATCACCATAACTATTTGCTGTGGCTTGGACGTAATTCTTGCATTGGTACAGGTGACAGCTGTACTATGAGATATTGCAACAGGTTGGTTACTCGCAGCAGATTTACTGAATGTACTTGTGACAACCGGCGTTGAAGACGCTTTTGTTGCTGAGACGACGGTAAATCGTTCCTTGCCACCAGATGCATTAGAAGCAACTAACTGGAGCAAACCGGACGAACTAGCGGCAGCTCCTTGTTGAGTAGTCTGAACTCGAAGAACAGATATACCTTGCGAATTTGTGACAATATTTCCATGCACAGTATTTGATAACGCCACGGGACTCCTTATGAGTGTAACCGCTTGACCCTGTGTTGGAGTAGAAGCCGTCGGAGATTTCTGAGAGACAGAGGGAGATCCAATGGTAGGTTTAGAAGATGCGTTACTTTGAACTTGTGATTTTGCAGGTGGCGTTAAGGATGAAGCCGGTATTGGTGTTTTCTTTGTTGGAGTCTGCAGGCTATATTTAGGGGGCACACTGACTGACATCGGACTTGGTGTTCTTGACACTGACATTGCCGTTGGAGTGGGTTTAACATTGGGAACTTTAACTGAGGACGTTGCTTGGAGATTAGTATTTGGAACCTCGTATTTCTGCACTTGAAGCAAATAGGACTCAGCTACAACGTAAAACGTACGACGAAAATTGCAAACTTTCTACAGCATACTGTAGCAATACGTTATTTATGTATTCAACGACTGTCCACAACTCCACGTACCAAACCCCTGTTTATGTAACCAACCGAATCTTTTTGTACCCAGTCGCTGTAAACGCACTCTACTATTGTTGGTGCATTCAATCCTCGCCAACGTGTCCAACAGTTGTGCACGTTCCAAACAGTTGTCCACATATCAAACCGTAATCCTCGTAGCAAACCGCTGTCTACAAAATTAATCACTGCCCACCAACACTGAGCACCAACGCCTTAATTCTTGATGCACACAATTTAAGACCAGCTGCCCACGTATATAATACAACCTCAGTTCACACACAAAGATGTTCATAATGTTAAAATCTATTATTCGTGACGTCTATACGATGTACGTACATAAACAACCGTTCAGCCGCGTAGCTAAGTTCAAACACTGAAAATTACTTCAAACACTGAAAAAAAGAACAGCACAAAAAAGCTATAATATTCCTAACAGGCGATCCTCGACAGTTCCTAAAGAAACTTCGGCGTACGCACCTGCTCCTTTATTCCGGTGCACAACTGTTAATGACGCTTAAAGCCATTCATGTGCACTTGAGCTGTGGCGTCGTGACGTGGTTTCACTCGCAAGTGTTGTTTGCTATGCGACCGAACTTGCTAAAATATTTTAAGATGTTGTATGTACCCTTACCTGTAGCAACACGGCCCCAACAAACTTCCAGTGTACTTGTGCTAGCTCTGACTAGCTGGACACGCGTTGGTGCTGGAGGTTTGTCAGTCTCCAAGAACCACAGGTCTTTACAACACACCTACAGTTAAAGGAGTGTTAATCATAAAACACATGCAGCTAACATACAGGCAGTATGTAAATATGTGCACAATGAATTTTTCAAAAACTTCACGTTTTACCTGATTATTCCAAGCCTTTCTGTATCCATCTCTTCCACTCCACAAATACAACCGTTTGCTTATCTAGAAAATACGTAAGTGAGAAATTGTATACATGTGTATTGATTCCTCTGATGGTTAAATGAGTACATGGTTTGTCGAGACTTCATGTATGGCTGGTTACATTGAACTTACGAGAGGTGGGCAGATGGAGGGATTGATTGGAGAATGCGTTGATTCCTGGGTGAGACCAAAAATAAGGCAATGTGGGGTGGGGTGGTGAGAGAAGGGTAACAAATATTTGCCAAATTTGTTATCGCAGAAAAATTTTTTTTCGGAATCAATAAATTGCACAAACAAAGCAGTTCATACATGTAACCTTGGCTCGTAATCTGAGGCCACGAAGCTCATTGATCAGATTGTTTTACTAGTCGTAAGAAGGTTACGGGTTTGATACTACTTTTGATTACTTGCAGATATTTAAAACTTGTTTACTCCAAGCTCTTTCGAGCAATCTCGAATAAATATGAATCCAAGCAGTGTCAACCTCCACACCCAAACAGAATTAACCAACCTGTGCCATAGCGTTTGTACGTCGGACAACGTTTAAACTCTTTCTCACAAATAGAATCATAAACCCAGCTTTCCCGGAATGTTTGGCCATAGTAAAAACGAGAGCAATAAGCTCTGTGCCATAACTGTCCTGATATTGTACGCCAGTATTTCTCTCTTGACTAGAGCACTTATATCAATGGGGTCTCCACAAATGGTTGCGAGTTCGCTGGAAAGATTATTTTAGTTAACATTGTAAAGATATTTTACATATCACAGCAAGAAAATGTGAGAAAAAGAAATTCGACGACCAAGAGAATAAACAACTTATGTTACAGTATGGCTCAAAAGTGAGAACACCCCATGCTATTTTCTTTAAAACATCTGAGTTTTCGGAAGTGCAACACAACCAAGAGTCAACACTTGAGGTTAGACAATCAATTATCGTCGTTTACTGCTAATAAGGCAGGGTAAACATTTGTACTCAACGTCGCTTGGACTAGTTTTATAAAACAGTGCTGTTTCAATAATGAGTACACCTCTGGCCTAATGGCATACATGAATAACCTTAAAATGAAAATGAACGTATCCTATTGTTGGTAAGTCCCTTGGCTGCTATTGTGTGGGTGTAGATGGTTTGCAAAATTTATGCAAATTTGTATTCACACTTCTTGGCCATTTTTTAGTCAATCATGGCACCACATGGCAAAGAATTGTCACTGGAACTTAAACAAACCATAATTTCGTTACATCAAGACAAACAGGGCTGTAAGAAGATAGCCAAAACACTAAAGCTCAGCAAAAATACTGTTGCTCAAGTGGTTCAGAGATACAAAAAGAATAGGACCCTAAAAGCCGTGAAGAAGCGTTTAGGTCGACCACGTACATTGACAAAAAGCTAATGCTGTATCTGAAACCACTGGTAGTAGCGTTTCTGCACCAACGATACGGCACACACTACATGATGGAAATCTACATGGACGATGGCCATGTAGAAAGCCTTTTCTAAAGCCCAAGCCCAAACAAGGTCGCTTACAGTTTGCAAATGATCATAAAGATAAACCCATGTCTTTTTGGAATTTAATTTTGTGGTCCGATGAAACCAAAATAGATCTCGATGGTTTTGATGGCGTTCGATACGTGTCGCGTCGCCCAGGATAGGAATACAAAGATAGCTGCCTTGTACCAACAGTCAAACATGGTGGAGGCAGCCTCATGGTTTGGCGTTGCATGAGAGCACGTGGTGTGGGCGAGATTCACTCCATAGATGGTATCATGAATGCAGACGTATACTGCAATGTTTTGAAAGACAAAATGATACCATCCCTCAAACACCTTGGCAGAGGGACCATTTTTCAACAGGATAACGACCCCAAGCATTGTGCTAAAGTGACATCCGCGTTCTTGAAGAGGAAGGTGAAGGTACTTCAATGGCCCTAGCATGTCCCCAGATTTGAACCCACTCGAACATCTGTGGAACGTACTTAAACGTCAAGTAGAGCAACGGCGTCCTTCAAACATCAAGGAACTGAAAGAAATTGCCTTAACAGAATGGGCAAACATCCCAGAAAACACTTGCAGCAACCTGGTTCATTCCATGCCAAGGCGTGTGGCAGCTGTTATTGCCATTGGGGGCTCACACATGAAGTACCGACTTAAAGAAACATGAGACAAAACATCTAGTACAGGGCACACTACAATTGATGATCAATCACTACGTGATGATTTACGGAAAACCAACTCAAAGTATTACTACTGAATCCACAGAGAAAAAATGAGTAGGGACACTCAGTTGAATGACTGCTTTACTACAGTATAGAATACTCTCCCACTAACTGCCTATGAATCACCTACACTCATTTTCCATAGTTACAAACAAGAACAAGAGAACGGCTCGTGGAAATTCTTAAGAAATATAACTGTAAGGAAACGAAAATACGCCGCGACTAAATACGAGAGATTTTTGGGGAAATAACTAAAAGTATTAGTACGAACGAGACAATACGAAAAGAACTAGCCGCGAGTAATGTATTAATCGTGAATACAGGTATACATGACCCAACAGAGAAGTTATCTGCGACCAAAATAAGCCACAGCTTATAAAAGCCACGAACATTCGCATAAATGATCCAAGAAGCTACAGCAATTGCGATCAAAATGAGCCGCGACTAAGTTAAGTTGGATGTCACTTGTATAACTGCATCGCTCACTATATTTAGTTCAAGAGGGGCTATTGAAATGAGGGGAAGGGGTCATTAAGTTGTCATTACTGCCTACTACCCGAATGTTTTATAATTTATGGTGGCAGATTGTTTGTTTAGTATTCATTGTTAACAGTACCTTTTTTGGTAAGTTGGGCGGTAACCACCTCCACCTCCATGTTTTGTTGGTTCACAATTTGGATAAGTTTAGTTAGCGTCAAATTGTTACAGTATATATTTATTTAAGAATATTTGTACACGGTGGCTAATCAACCAATTTATCGAAGTATTTGAAGCGCGTAATTAAGTAAAAAGGACTGTTTTTCATTACGCTGTGTACTTAAAATCAAATACATCCTATAATATATAAAAAGTTAAACAAATATATAAAAAGTTAAATCTAAATATATAAAAAGTTTACATTACATGTTAATTATTATATGTTTAAAAACTCAAAGTAAATACCTTCCTACAAAAATATAATTTTCAATTTATTCACTAAAAATACAAATTAAATGTATAGCTAAGAAAAACAGAAGAATACAAAATATATATTTTATTAATAATATACAAGAGAAAATTTCTCGGTTCTGACAGGCCGAAAGCAGAGCATTTTCAAGTAAACACGGTACAGAAGAAGGTGATTTCGTGTTGAGACAACGTAACTGAATGTAAATTACCTGGGTCGAGGATATTCTAATGAGCAAAAAAATTCATGCAATTCATCGAAAACCGATCAAATACAGTATGTCATCTAAACTCTAAAGCACGGCAAATTTGGAGAAATCGCGAGCAAAAACAATGGTTGGAGTTTCAAATATGTTTTCTTTGGTAAGCTGTTTTTGTCAGTCGCGTACGTTACTTGCTGATTAATTTTTTTATGAACAGAATGCTGCATTCACTTTCGGGCTCTCGCAATTTTGGACTTCGAAAACCCGCTCATACAAATAGATTTCAAATTGAACTAAAAACCATGATAATCTACACTAATCAATCGATAAATTACATATTATTCTCATCTGATATTCAAATGTGCAACTCTTACCCCGACGGCACAGTGTCCTGCTCTAGGTCTTGGAAGATTCTCTTCAGAACCATCAACAATAACATTCTCCCAGTTCATAGAATCTAGAAGACACAAAACGAATGGTGTTCTAAGCGAAGGTAAAACTTAGTTAGATGATGACATATTTCCTTACCAAACAATTTTAAAATGTTTGTAGCATAAAAGTAGTTAAATCTAAAAACAAAGTGTAACTAACACAAAAGTATCACATATTTCTAATTTGACTTCTTGTACCAACAAATGCATCGTATGTATTCAGAGAAACGAACCAACCGCAGCATTAAAAAAGCAAAATTACGATCAAGCACGTTGACGTTCTAGAAATGATTATTTGTTGGCAATGTCACACCCATTATTTCTCTACTAAGGAAAAGAGCATGACATGGCCATATTTGCTTTACCTCCACATATTACAATGTTGCCACAACAAATAGAAAACATTGCCTTTGAAAGGAGGTGGGAAAACAAAAAAGTAAAAATAAAGCATTTTGTGATATATCATTATGTTTGTTCAAGTCAGTACCTAAGTGCAAACAAGCCAATGTGTTGGTGCATTTCCATTCCTTTTCATGTTGGGTTCCCTTTACTTCATCTAGGAGTAGAGGAACCCAGCCACCAAAAACAAACATCCTACAAAATAAGAAAGCATGTGCTACTAGTGTAAGTATCAATAAGTTATTCTAGTTGGCAGAGGACAGAAACTGGCCAGATGAGAAACTCCATGTAGAGGGAGTTAATAAGTTTTCAACAACAACAGCAACAACAACAAGAAAAATCACATTGACAAATGAAAAAAATTCATGTTTGTTAAGTTTTCATTGCATTAACAACTAAAATGGCAAAGTAAATTAAATAAAAAACAATTATTCCAACCTAATTTTATTGGGACATTTCAAACTAGTTTTGTTTGCTGAGCTGACAATGTTTTGTTATGCATTGTCAGGAATTTTCCTTATTTTCTTTTATTGCAGGGACAAATCCCCCAAGGCTTGAAAATGTGAAATGATTTGCAAATCATTTTCTTTAGTTCTATGCATGCTACCAGAGGCAGACTGATAGAGCCCTAAAAATCGACCAAGATAGAGAGGAAGAGCATTATCTAACAGTTGTTGTTGTTGGTGGTGGTGGTGGTGGTGGTGTGTGTGAGTGTGTGTTGTGTGTCCACAGGGCACTCAGGAGACAAGGAAATAAACCACTAGCCAGAAAATTTGGCTTACTCTTTTTGTGTGTTTATTTACAAGTAAAGTTTTACCAAGTTAAGAAAAAATTCACCTTTTGCCAATTACAGTTGCAGAATGTAAACTTCTTGGTAAGGGAATACTACCAGTAACGTCAGGTTTGGACCATATCATTGTGTCTAAAGTTATAAGACATGAAAAGACAGAAATCTGCAAACACACACAGTAAGTATCTTTAAAACTAAAACCACATGCTTAGGGCATGAATAATGAAGTACAATAGTATCTTTCCATATTTACACTGCAGTTATTTACCTTAAATAACAATCATTGCAGTTATGATTATTGTGAAAATATAAGCAATATTAACAATTATCTTGTTAGGAATATCAAAGCCCAGCATATAATTTTGAATAAACCCATAATAACACAGACATGAGTTATTGAAAAATATTTTTAATTTAACTAATGTTTTGTTGCAAGTCCTGGAACATCTTCAGAGTAAGTGATAAATTTACAAGGTGTTCTCGACTATATAATATTCTATTTGCAATGACAGGAAGTAATTAACAGAAAGACTGGTGGTGAAAACTGGTGAATAATTAAGTGTGCGATAAAGTGTATGTGTGAGTGAATCCAGGTGTGTATGTGTCAGAAAAACATATAACAAGGAAAAAATTAACAGTTCCCTTCCTTTAACCTTGTTCTAACTGTTAATTTTTTCCTTGTTATATGTTTTTCTGACACATACACACCTGGATTCACTCACACATACACTTTATCGCACACTTAATTATTCACCGGTTTTCACCACCAGTCTTTCTGTTAATTACTTCCTGTCATTGCAAATAGAATATTACATAGTCGAGAACACCTTGTAAATTTATCACTTACTCTGAAGATGTTGCAGGACTGGCAACGAAACATTAGTTAAATTAAAAATATTTTTCAATAACTCATGTCTGTATTATTATGGGTTTATTTAAAATTATATGCTGGGCTTTGATATTCCTAACAAGATTATGTTTTCCGCCTGGTTCCTCAATTGCCACTATTTTGATTAACAGTTATCATTACCAACATCCAGTATGTATAAATCTCCCAGTCGACATCCACTCATTCCACCATAAACGACAAGCTGATGTTTCCCTTCAGACTTTGTGAATGGAACACATGTATGGGACTCTCTTGGGGATGGTATAGTGCCTTGCTGATTTGGAATTTCCCACTGTAAACTATGAGAATTCTTCAGATCCAATACATAAAGGTCATTTAAATATCTGAAATAAGCAAATAAGCAAATAAGTAAACAAACAAATAACTAACTAACTAAATAAATATGAAACATGTGGTCACATGTACATAGGTACTCAGCTTTGACAGTTTGTGCATGGCTAAGGAGCACAAACCCCAGTTTCATTGCATGCCTATCACAGATTTGGATTTTTTGATGTTTACATGCACACTTGTACATGTATGACCTACCATCTTGCTCTGTTCATTGCTCAACTGTTTATAATTTGTATCTCAAATCACAAAATAAGCAGTCATGTCTCTAAGAATACTTTCAATCATATTGCACATGTATGAAATAAAGCCTTTTTTCCGTTTGAATGCAGTGTTGCAAGTCTTGATACTGTTTTACTTGCAGACTACTCACAACACCAATTACATATAATCTTATAGTATAGTGTATTTCAGTTCATAAACCTTTAAAATTGTTGGATTTAGTTTCCTCTTGAATTGTCATGGAAAATACTTCATCGAATGACTGGGAAGAAAAGAATTATAGTAACTTCCCAGTCTGCCTGTGATTTTTTAACCTAATTAGTAAATAAACTGTTGAAAATAATTTTGATGTCCAGAAAAGAGTTGCTAACAGATTCTGCAACTTACATACATGTATTTGTTACAAAAGTGCTTGAAATTTTTTCTGAAAGTTTATGGTATAAACTTTTAATCATAATTCCACATTTCTTAGTAGGCCATTTCTTAATACAAAAATAAAAAAATATTTCATGCTACTGCATACATTCACTGGCTTAGGAGTGCAATGATCAGCATACTGTGCCTGCATTTCAAGTGACACATACATATGTACAATCCCTTACATGAACAACTGTTTAATAATCACAATTACAATAATAATAACCTTAAACTCTTTAGTGGCAGCATGAAAAATGGCTATTTTCAAGGTGCAGTATTAAATAATTTGGGGGGGGGGGAGGTTATTCAATTCAATGTAAAGAATATTTAAGCCATAACTAATCAATTTTATAAGGGTCTGCCACCAAAGTGTTAATCATAATCATAATAATAGTAATATTAATATTAATAAATAATACACTAATAACAATGGCTTTATCAGGCTTTTTTGTTTGATGCATGCAAATACACATGCATGTGTCAGCACATGTGCAAACCAAACTGGGGGTGCTATTTGTTGCATGCATGAAAGTTCATCTTCATGTCTCCTTGGTCCTCTTGCCTATGAGGTGATACAAACAATTGCACCTACTTTGTTGGAGTTAAAGAACTTTGCTGGCATTGAGGAACTTAAGAGGAAAGTGCTGTGGTGGAAAGAGTGCATGGAGGCAAAAGCGTTGAAGATGAACATTGGTAAAACAAAGGTGATGGTGTCAGGGAAGAATTGTGGTGATGTTGAAAGACTGGGGAAGTGGCCATGAACTGTATGTTGAAACGGTGTTGGGAGCAATTCTATCAGATGTACGGGATGCAGTGGAAGGGTACACAAGCAATGCTCAAGTGTGAAGGGCTCTCTGGTTACAGCTGAGGATACGTTTGTGTGCAAGATGTGTGAAAGAGCAGGTGATGAAGAGGATAGGAATGTGGATGACAGCTTGGATCTGGGAAATGGGGTTCATCTAGAGAATGTTAGAAAGTTTTGTTACCTGGGTGATATGCTGAATGGAGGTGGAGGAGTGAATTCTGCATCCGTGGCAAGGGCACGTTGTGCATGGAGAAAGGTTTAAGGAGTTATCAGGGATCTTGACAAGGAAGGAAGTGTAACTTGAGCTGAAGGGAAAGCTGTATGTGACATGCATGAGGAGTGCTATGATGTATGGAAGCAAAATGTGGGCCATGATGGCAGAGCAGAGTGGGAGATTGGAACGTACAGAGATGAGGCTGGTGAGATGGATGTGTGGTGTATCACTGAGGGATAGAGTGTCGAGTGCAGAGCTGAGGGAAAGAATGGGGATTGAGTCAGTGTCTGATGCTGTGAAATGGAATAGGTTAAGATGGTTGGGACATGTGCTGCATAAGGACGATGATGATTGGGTGAAAAAGATCATGTTTGAGGTGGAAGGTAAGAGAGGACGGGGAAGGCTGAGGATGACATGGAGCCAGGTAGTGGAAAAGGACATAAGAGAGTGTGCATTGAAAAGGAATGATGCAAAGGATAGGGAGAGTGGGAGGAGGCTGCTGTGTAGAGCCACCAGCCAACCCCTGCATAAGCAGAGAAAATGGCCATAAAACTACTGTTGTTGTAGAGAACTCTGCTAGCCCATTGATGAATTTTTTAACAGCTATCTAGCTCACATTAGTGTTTCAGGCTGACAGTAAAATAAGGGGATGTTTTCCTTCTCATAGGATATTTTGAAGGGAGGGAAAGCATTAAAAAATGCCAAACATGGGAGATTAGTTTGCATCAGTTTTGAAAAGATGCATAGTCTGAACAACCACAACAGGTTGAAAGCCACTGATGTGAAAAAAAGTGCAAAAATCAATCTGTGCATGCTTTTAAATCACTGAATCAAAGATTCTGAGGACAGCTTATATGCAATGGTGACTGAGCTTTTTTTTTTCCCCCAAAAAAACTGAACAGATGAAAAGGACTATGGAAATGATGCTATTACCAGTTTTCCAAAAATTTCCAAACAACGTTAACTACCCCAAGGTATGACTTGATCAAAGTTCTCAATGAAATTACGTTAAGTTTAGCACAATACTGTTGGAATCAGTGATCAATGCATAGAGAATAATGCAATTAGCATAAATAATTCTGAAGATTCTGACATTTTTCACAATTCTGACCATGATACTTTTGATGCAGAAAGTGAAGAACATGATTAACATAAAGATAAACTGTTTGAATAAATAGCATTGTTTGTAAATTTTTCTTTTGCTATAATTTTAAGTGCGTTTAGGTTTACTCTTGAAGTGCAGACAATAACCTTAGTAACATGATGAATGAGGTAAAATGATTGTTTTCATGGTATTTCCTTGTCATAGTGGCAATTTAAACACCTGTACGATTCACACATGCAAGTTGATCTAAGTGTCTAAATCATCACACACATGCTGTTTTGCTCACAAAAAGGCCTGCTTTGACTGGTTAAAATCTGGCACTAACTTATCTTGTCAAAAACCTCCTAGTATAGTTGTAAAACTGTTTTAAGAGTTTTTTATTAAAGATAAAGTTAAAGCAGTGTACTAATAATGTTACACTTACAAAAAACTTTAAAAACTACAAATGAGTGAATTTGTTGTTACCCAGTAGATGCACATAAAAATTTTAAATTTTTCAAAAACACACTAATAATGGTTGAGACTAGTGGACAATTTTGCATCAAAAAAACAAGCTGAAGGAGAGAAGTTCACGAATATCTTGCAGAAATTATATGAACGTGGAAATGTTTAACTTGGTTAAGCAGGTGGTTAAAGTATTCAATCCATAAACACTTCATATTGAGCTCTGTACAAAACAAGTGTATAGTTGAAAACTTCTCTTCCACATGATACAGGTACCAGTACTACATGTATTACTGCTGCTTAATGAAGTTCAAAACTCCCATTAGGGTCTTGTTGTTGGCTGAAAGTGTTCAACCAGAGACTAAGAGGGGACCAGGTTTTCTGTTCCTTTGGCATATGTTTCAAGGCTCTGGTAGTCTTGCTATTTCTTCACTTCCTAAATATGTGTTCCATTCCTATTTTTGTTCCCTTTTATGAAGTTCAATGCAACACTGCTTATTTGATACAACCTAAGGATTGGCATTCCTTCTTCAAATGAGAAGTGAGGGTTAAGCAAAATAAAATTGAAAAAGTTACTCAGGTACTAGTTACCTTGGGATATTACTCTTTGGATCTTCACTATCATTTGCTAATCCACCAAACAAATATGCTTTGTGACCAACCAAAGTGAAACTGTGGCCCAGTCTAGCACATGGAAAAGATCCCCCTTTTGCAGGCTTGGGTTTCAAGTTTTTCCATTCCCACCGTGTTGCTTGGAGTTCATACAACTAAAATAAGAGATTGTAATAAAAAGGTTATTATAAAAAGACATAAAACTTAAGTAATTACTGTTTTGTCAATAAATTATGACCTCAGATAGTAACTGTACAGTTAAGTTTACATGTAATAAAATTAAAATGAAACAAAATTTTCTGAATTTTTCAGATCTCTGATTTATTTAACCACAAAAAGATTTTGTGGATATTTCTTATAGTATTTGACCACCCAGGATAACTCTCAAAAGTAATTTGCCATCATAGCACTTCCTGACATAAAATTGTACAAAACTATCACAATATACTGTACATGACATGTGGTCATTAAGGTGTTGCTTACTTGAGAAAAAGCCCTTAACTTGGCCAATGAGTACCCTTTCTAAATCCATGGGGAAACACTGGTTAAATCCAGTATATTAAACTTAATTAAAAGGGCTTTTGATTTTGAAAGAATACTAGGTCTTAAAGACAAACAGCTATGAAGAATTTTGAAATTGATATGAGTAAGATTTCTAGTATTACGAGGGAATCGAAAAGTGGATTAAAGCTTTAAAACCTATCCATTTCAAAGAATGATTTAAAGTTGAAGATCATACTGATATACATAAAATACCTACAAACTTGTAACTGAAACTCTGAATGGCTAAGTCTAATCCTATTGGTATGGTACCAAGTTCTTTTTACATACCAATCAACAAGTAATAAGCTTTAAGTCTACATGAAAATAACTTTTAATTAAGAATAAATATATAGCACACAAAAAACTCCATGATCACCACATGAATATAACATTAACCAAAATTCAATTGTATTAAGAAGAGGCCGGACCTTGATTAAACAAAAAGTTTGCAAAATCTGCTTGGGACAATCAGCCATACTTTTATAATGATAAGTACAATGCAAATCTTGAATAAATCCACTAGTTTACATACTTATGAGACCATATGGTCATATTCTGTTGAATTTTCCCACAAAACACAAATACTTTGTAAGATTTTCCCAAAAATACACAAGACCTGTGAAAATTACTCCAAATTTTTCTGGAAATAAACTTTTACACAGTACAATATTCATCAATGTGGGACCATGGTAATGCCACAAGCAACAGTTTTGACCATTTAACTTGTTTTATTTCATTTTCCATTTCATTACTGAGTTCTGGCATGCTGAAAAACACAGCATTTTTGCCAAGTGTATTGATAATGTTAAATATTAGCAACGATACAGCTTTAATGAAACTTGACTTTGCAAATTGAGCAAGTAATGCATTCAAGTAAGTAATGTGCTCATATCAAGTAAGACCCGTCTTGAGTTGTGTTGTTACTAAGGATTAAGAAACAGGCTTCACGATCTAAAAACATTATGTGAGAATTGAACAGATGGGCTTTATTTATGCCAGCCAATTTAAAACACGGTATGGCAAAACTTTTCAAACATACTGGTACTGTATTGCAGCAAGCTGGTAAGTACAAGCACTGTTAGTTAAATATTGAAGATTTCAGTGTCCCATGAGCAACCAAAACTATAGTCTGAAAACTGCACTTTCAACATGTTTGCAAAAGTGACGTTTGGAGAAAGTGCAAAATTGCTACTGTATTGATGAATTTCCTTACAGTACAAGTAGAAGTAATATTGCTAATTAATGTGAAGTGAAAGTTAGGTTTGCTACCTTGTCTTGAGTGTAAGGATAAATGATTCTTTGTCAACAGGTTTCTCAAAATGTTGCAGGTGAAAAGGAATGAATAATAAAAGTAGTACTATTAATACTAATAATATTAACATTTCCAAGGCTAATCTGGGCAGTTTCATAAATCACACAATTGTCATGTTTAATCCAGATGAATTCAATTAACATTAGCTTTGATAAATGAAATTCAAGTCAATTGCAAGCTCATTTTAAATGACATGTCTTAAACAAATCTTGCACTTCAGACAAATTTAAATTCTTTCATATGTTCCTTTATTTGCACTTAATAGCCTGAACTAAATTTGTATGAGTTAAATATAAAGTATAAAATTGCCCTCTTTCTATTTTATATTATCAGTTATGAGAGCTAATCAACCTTCAGTGTTTTTTTTTTTCACATCAATATCAACACTACAATCCTGGCCAAAAATATTGGGACAACACTTTAAAATGAGTACATTTCTAACACCCTCTTCACCCGTTTAATTTTACTGCTTTTGGCTAATTTGCTTTGCATGTGACTCAGCCAGCATCATCTGACATAGTTGTATGATGCAACATTAATGGAAGGGGGAAGGGGAGCAGGAGCAAGCAATATTCACTCCTTTGTCTTTGGTATGGTTAGTACACAATCTGAATTAGCACTCTGCAAATCAAAAATTGTGAACTGATTTTGAAAATTGCAAAAATCTGCAAAGCAATTTTTCTGAAACTGCAAAGCTTATTTAGTGATGTTTAATTTCTAACAGCACTATCAATGAAATGATGACCATGCTGGTTTATTACTGCCATGACTGTCACAATGATGATTTTTTAAGCAAATTGCAGGTTACACACAATGAATTTTGGAAGAACATATGTTGCTTAAAACTTAGTTGATAGAATCAACTTTACAACTTACGGAACTGCAACTGTAATGCATTTCTTTGACAGTGGCACTGGATAACAAGCATCACACAATTTATCTAGTGACAATGCAATTCATTGTCCAATAAATTACACATCTAGCCAGTCATGTCCTTGGTTTCTTTTGCATGAGGGGTCTGCTAATAGCCACTAACACTCCACATTCCAAAAAAGTTCCTAATAATAAAGTGTTTTGCAAAATTCTATCTAAAAGTTCAGTAAAAAGCCTCACCCAAATACTGCTTGGTGAAATTTCACCTTTCTATATGGATGTTTTACCGTGAAACATCAATAAAACAAGAAAAAAAAATTATTGCAATTACTGCAAAAATTATTGCCTCATCCATTTTAAGCATGAATGGTGTGCTTGGTCTAAAATATTGCAATTAGAATCCATTATTGTAGAAAAAAAAATTTTCTAGGGGAGTGTGTGGTAAATTTTGTTTTTGAAAAAAGTTGCAAAGGTGTTTTGAACTGCTAATTCAGACCCTGTAGTAGGGTCATTTGCTATGCTGTCCCAGGTATTTTTGGCCAGGATTGTACTTACACTGCATTCTACTGTATATATTTATATGATGGTTTGAATCTCCCCATGCTGTACCAGGATGATGAAAAAAAATATATTTCTATTGCACTTGAATGTGCAATGCTAGCACAGGCTTAAACAAAAAAAGTAATTGCTCCATTTACAAGTATCAATAAGCTGTGGAGGGTCTAACAGTAGCATTTTGATATTGCTTGTGCAAACACTTTTCATAATATTTTACTTAGTTTATGGTTGTTAAGATGACTTAAATCCAGCTAATGTATATGATTCTGGAATTGTGTTCAATTCTTTTTCTTGTCATTCATATTTCTTCCAATGTCTCAAAGAAGTTTGAGAAGAAAAAGAATCACTATCAAATGTGTAGTTTTAAGGATTGAGCATGTAATTGCAAGAGTCAAGTATATTATTGACAGAAATGAGCAAGAAGTTATGATAGTTATCAAGCAAGTGATCATCTCTCACTTCTGGTTTAATCTGTGCTCTCAGCTCATTTGAAAAAAAATCTTGAAAATGGTTATGTTTCATTAAAGCAGTATAGTATTTGTTATATTGTAAGGATGAGCTGATTAATCAGAAATTAATCAGCCAATTTGAAATAATTGGTAATTGGCCAATTATTCCTAATAATTGGCAAAATAATTGGTGCTTTAACTTTTTCATGAACGACGCAAGTGCATGCCTTGAATCCACAATTTCATATGGATGAAAACAACAATACTTGATTTCACATGATGAAATTTGAGTATCCAGCTTGATCCAAGCATAAAGGGGACGATTTTATCAGTTATCAAACGAGAATGTTGCCACAAATCTGCAACAAGTGCAAGTTATGTTAAAAATCGTTTCCAAGCACATGTTATACACATATTTCTACTACAACATTGTGTTAAAAATTGCTTTATGTAACATTACCTTTAGTCATTAAGGTCTCTTTTTCTTGCAATAATTGTGTAGTGCATAGCATTGTACTTATAAAACTATGAGTTCAATTGTTCTTGTAGTATGAAGTATGAATTAGGGGCCAATACAGATAAGCACAAATCCTGAAATCAATCAGATCATTTGTGCACAGCACTATTGCTCTTTCGGCATATCTTCAATCATTTAAACAACCAAAACCTGCACAGTGATCACCAAAAACCATTTCCGTAATATTTGAAAAATGTTATATGCTCCGATCAATCCCAGCAATCCCGTAAAATATTGCAAAACTGAGCGGGGGCAGGTAACCCGGCAACAAACCAATAATTGACTGATTATTTGTATTAATCGGCTTCAATAATTGGCTAATTTCATAATCGGCTCATCCTTATTATATTGCTATTCAGCAAGGAGACATTTTCAATGTATAATATCACTGATAACAAGCATGAAATACCACTTGAATAGTGAAATTTTGCTTTCTTTAACAAAGAATAAAGAACAATTACCAATATTAAAGAGTCACATTATCCTGATGACACCAAAACACAACACTATCCAATTACCTTTGTGTTACAGACTTACAGTTAACTCTTTCTGGGTTAAAAAGATATTATAACATACACTGTTGACACAGTTAACCACACAAGCCTGAAAATAATTTTCAAAGGAGTACCTGACCAAATTTTAGGTGCCAAAAAGTTGGTGCCAGACATTTTTGAATTGGTATCTGACATTTAAATCTGACATTTAGGTTCTCAAGTGAATTTTTGCTAAATCAGACTCCAAGATGAATTCGAAGGATATGTGAACAAATGTCCCAACTCTTTGGGGTTTTCCTCCATCAGAGGAGCTCTAGACCTTAAATGTTGTCATCCACCAAAGATATCTTCTTAATGACAATGATTTAATTCATTAACATCCAAGGCACTGGAAATAGGCCACACCCCCAAGAGGCAAGCAAAATGGCCAATTTCAGCTAGTGCAGCAGTGCATCTACAAAAATCACTAAAGCTCATTGATAAGCCAATTGAAAGCCCTGAATTTTTAGCACAGGGTAGAGTGATAAATAAGTATTCATCTTCTATGAGTTTTAATCCATTTGGATTCACGTTTTAAAAATTAGGGGCTAGAAATCCAAGCATATGACAATTTCACAGCACTATACTGGATTCAAGACAATGAAAAACATTCACAAGCAAATAAAACCACAAAAGTCTGGTTTTGTGGCTAAACCATTTATTTCATTTCATTAAAAATATATATACAATACAAAGTTTTTGATCTTAAAGAGAACAAAGGCCAAAATGCTAATGAAATTAAAAATTTTCTGACAGGTATATCTGACAAGTTTTTGACAACTAACTGTAATGCTGGCAGCTGAAGTGTGGCACAAAGCCAAATTGTTCATTTCATGGTAATTCGATACTGGGACATATAACAATCATGCAAAACATTCCACAAGACATCAGTGTTATGTTTTTATTGAATTTCCTAATGTTACTGCAAAAAAATAGCCTTGTTTTTGACAAAGATTTACAGGACTTTGTCCCCACTTGTAAACAACTTCAAAGTTTGCCAGACAGGCCACTCTTATCCAACTTTTGAATTTAAAACAAGTTCTTTTTGCTTCAGAAGCCTTAACCCAAGTTCAGGTCCTTGATACTCATACCTATATAGATCTCATTATGACTAATTGGAGCACTAAATGTTTTTTAGAACCACTGTAGTTTGAAACTAGTTGTTTAGCAATCACAAGATGAAGGTCTGAATATCAGAAGTCGCAGTACCTCACTGTCTGTATCTTCTGCAATTCAAAACCATCCACAACAGAAATAAATTTGTTAAGTTTGACAAGTCCTTCATTGATTGAAATGTTTTTGCCTGGAATTGAAAACCATTATGAAGCTTCGAAATAAGAGGCGTAACATTTTTGAACTTCTCAGTTGCTTTCTCATAGTCCACAAATGAAATATGAAAATACCAACTTAAAAGCTTGAAACCTTTTAAAAGAATTGTTTTTTAAAACCCAGGATTGCCCAGAAAGGGATTAGAGTCCAGCTACAACCTTATAGTAAACAGTTCACTGATTCCTATCTAAACGTTTAAGCCAAAAAAGGCCAAAATTTCTGATCAATCTGCAGAAACTGAATGATAGGTCCCTGAGTTTTGTGCGGGTGAATGTAGCCATGGCACAAGATCAATAAAATCATGACCTGAAATAAGACAAAAAATCTTTTTGGGAGGCTTCTGATTTTAGCTTATGTCAAGGACCTGACTTGGCACATAAAGGCTTCTACTTTGCAGACTTAAACCTATTTTTCCATTCAACAAAACACTAAGAAATATCTGTTTCATATTTGCTTTCACTTTTACTTTTTATTTTCACTAACATCAATATCTAATCTGTCATCAAAAAATCCATGGAAATCATCTTTTTCATTATCTGAATCTCCCTGACATGGTGTTCCAGGGAACATTCAACAGTCTTCTACTAAGTCTGATTCTTATCACATTCTTATCACTTCATCAAATCCAAATATTTTCACCGCTTGTGTATGTGATAACACATTTTTGAAAAAGGGGATAAATTTAAACACATGTAGTTCGCAAAAAACTTGCTGCATGAAGCTCCACAAGGTATCATTTGAAAGTTCATTTTCCACTCTATTTATAGGTGCTTGTTGCTAAGCAATCAGAACCAGATGTTTTTCACAATGAGCCAATAAAGACCATGTCCCCATTCAGGGTGCATCAGGATGCATTGCCCATTAATGCTTTAATGGGGTAAGTTTTGGAATTTGATGTAAATAATATTATTTAGACTTTAGAGAAAAGAAAGCATGATTATCTGGCAACAAATGACATGAAACAAACAGGTCATGTTAAAATGGCCTGGAACTGATCTTAATCTAATTTTGCTTGCAGGCTCCCCAAACCAGATTGGGTCAGTGGATAAAACCACTGGGTTGAACCGATGAAACAAAATAACAACAACAAACAGCGAAAACTGAATGACCAAGAAATTAATAAATCATGCTGCTGGTCACTTTGACTGGTCTCCAGTGACTAACACTGGTCAAATGATGTTTTGTGTCAGTAAATTGACAGTGATCAAATACTTATTTTCAGGCTTGATCATGTATGGACAAAATCTGATTTACAATTCAGTACAAAAATCAAAAGGATCAAAAATCTCATGTGGTTTCATTGAAAAAAAGAAAATGAACAGGTCCAGCCCTTGAAATTTTTGACGGCAAAAGGCAATTGCCGCCGATAATGCCACCGAAAATGAAATTATCAACGGCAATTTTTTGCCGTCGAAGATTTTTGTGTATATTGCCTATTGAATCTCATCAATTCTTCCAAGAAACTCAAGTGCTATGTTATGAACAAATGATTATCTACAGATTTCCTGAATTTTATTCCTCATCATTGCCTGACGATAATAAGTGTTTTCATGGCGATGTTATATACCATTGTTTACTAACAAATGGATCTTACATATTGCCTTACATAAAGTACTGATGATGAGTACTGAGAAAAGGAATCCACAACTATTGAAACGATTGACCCAAATTTGCTTCCTAATTCTCATTCTGATTCTGAATCAGAATCTTAAAAAGATGAGGATTAATTAAGATGGACTGATGTTTGTTTATTGACATTGTTCTTTTTACTTGCATATTTGTTAGTAATAACAACGTTTTGTACGACTAGATTTTTATATTAAAATGGGAAAGTTTTGAGTAGTTTTTTTATTATTCAGCTGCTTACAACATATGTTTTAGAATTCCCCTTACAATAAACCCGAGGAAAAAAATTGCCATTGAGTTGCCGCCGAACTCTAAAATATCAACGGCAAAAAATTGCCGTCAAAGATTTAGAGAAATTTCGAGGGCTGTAGGTCATGTTTTACTTAGAGAATTGTGTTCTGGATGCCATACTTTAATCTACAGTAACAGCAGTGGTTCCTACACCAAGGGCACATCCCATAATGGGAGCACCCTCAGTGGTGTGAGACCCTCAAATGAAACTTATCAATTTAAATCTGAGATGTTCCGGTTTAGTTAAGGTCGATGCCTTAGAAAAGAAAGTAACCATGTGAGACTACACAGTTAGATCTGGTGACTAATTAAGAATCTGTTCTAAAATCTAAAATCCAAACTAAAATCTTGCCTCTGTATCCTCTTTATTGTGAGCGAGGGGTGCTTAGTGGAATAGAGATCGCAGGGAGACAGTTGAGAAGTCAAGTCACTGCCGTTGAATAACCATTTTTGTTTACCAACTTTCAACGACTAAACTAACTTTTGCCTACTGACTTTTAAATTGCGGTTTAATGTTTGAGAAACATGAGAGCTTGGATATATTAAGGTAGATGAACGATCTTCAAGCTCGATACTCATTACATTAGCAGGATAATTAAACATTCTTTACACATTTCCTTGGACATTGGCTCAGAATAAAAAGCTCTGCAATATTTGGTAAATGTATACCTCTTTTGAGTATTTTCCATACTCCAACATTCCCCCAAAAACATACAGTCTCGTGCCATCGCACACAAACCCATAAGCGGCACATCCGGATGGGATATCGCCGCGTACAGCGGGTACAAACCATTGGTTAGTTGCTGAAAATAAAAGAAGGTCACAAATTATATTCTATAAACTCGAATCTCAAAATAATCAGATTCGAATGACCAAGTGTAACCACATGAGTACATCCTTCAGTAGGAGTAATCAGTTACATATTGTCAGTTGTCATTATGCTCCTACCTGTGTTATACACATGAAGTTCGTCAACAATTCCTTCATTCCCTCCACCGAACACTACCATAAGCTCTCTGATAGCTACTGCACGATGTCCGTGACGAGGACGAGGAAGAGGACCCGCGGAACTTGATATACGTTTCCACTTCATGGGCGCCGCCATCTTTCTTGTATCCGGGGACAGCGAACCCTTCTTTCGATTTCTGTCGACAAGAATAATCGGGTCAGCTGACAATGTCACGTGATATCTAGCCAGCATAGCTAGCCCAAGACACAAACTAGTAAATAACGAACAACTGTGCCTGACGGTCTAAATTTAACTTGGTCCGATTACAGCGACAAAATTCCAGCCTTGAAAACCTGGTTGAAAAAATTTTCGATTACAATATAAATTTCAGCACGTGCTTAAACTGAAATTGAAAGTGAACCCACATGAGAATATGGAGGAGGCTTTCTGTTTTGATATTTTGAATAATTCCCACGCGTCTTTCAACTTTTCAGTATGGGTCGAATTATTTTCGCGCAATCGCATTCAATTTTTTAGCCCTTTGTTGACTGGGCCGAAATTACAGCCGGATAAATGCTTTATGCTTTATAATCTTGAAGGAAAATTTGACATTTTGAGGCCCGATATTTGTATTAATCCCATATAGTCCCAGTTGGGTATTAAATACACTATTCTTAATCCAGAAAATTAATCTTAACAGAAATTTCATTTTACGTGATCGAATGTAAATGCCTACCACCTATGACCTCGTGACCATAATCTCGGCCACAATACAGTCATTTGTTTCTTAGTTAGCAGGACAGTGCAATAAATTAGTAGGGTCAAGAGTTTGATTACCAGCCGAAGGCTCTAGAGTTGGAGTTTTTGCATCTGAGTCCGGTTGGGACTTGAAATATATGATTCTTATTCACGTAAGAAACTAACTTAACATTTGCTTCATTTTGTAGAATATAAAGTACAACCTCGTTCGACTCCAAGTCTACCACGTGCAACTTTTCCGAAAAGAAATCCAAGTAGAGAAAATCTCCACAGGCAATCTCAAAGACCATGAGGTCAGAAATGAAAATAACAGAAAAATGGAGCACGAGGAATAAAATGCCATTTGAGGAAACCTAAATTTTCGAAATTTTTAATATCATTTCCAAGGGCCTACCAAAAAATTTTGATACTGGGAGCTTAATTAGTCTCACAGTTTTCTGTCTCTAAGGTATTTGTACACTTGTTTCTACCAACTTGCATTTTACGTGCAATTTCAGGTTAGAACTGTGTCAACTCCATAGTTACAACCTGGTGGTTTATGCTCAGTCAGAGACAATAAGGAAAACACTAAACAACATCATGTACGTTTATTATATGTATGACACGAACTGCAATACACAAATATGGTAACTCTTAGATTGATGTACCTATTATTATTCTAGAAGAGATCTTTCCTTTTGAATGGGTCAAAAAAATTAACTCAGACCAACGTGGTGTCGATTAACTAGCCTTTCAGTCCATTTGGTCCGCTGTTTGCCAATCGTGGTCGGGCGTTGACCCCCTAAGGAAAATTCTTCCCACGTCACTGAGGCAAATAGATTTCTACTATCATGACAAAATGTCAGATACTTATAATCATTGTATTTGTCTAACTCCACGGCGTTGGGCGAGGTAAAAAAGTTGGTTGGGGAAACAAGTTAAAGAATGTGATGCACATTCTATGGGTTGTCTAAATTTTTAATTCCTAATTTAGATCCTCTCACGCTGATTTTTAAGGCTTCCTCGGCTAGCGTCTCGAGCAAATCTTACGATTTATTTGTGCTCTCCAAACTTCCCACGCCGTGTATCCATAACCCAATGCAACATGCCTAATTGTGAGACATTTCTTTTATCACATATAATCAGACAAAATAACGAAAAACAAGCTTCATTTCTCTAATTAAAAATCATTTTCTCATTTTCTTGGGTGACCCTGAATGTTTTTTTCCAAAATGTTTTCCTGGTTTTTTTCCCCGTGCTTCATGGTAAAAAGGAGCACGCACGGCAGCCAATAAGTAGTTGCTTTATATCACATATTATTATAGCATATATGTCGTGTACAGTGGCGTAGGAAGCGGGAAGCCATGGAAGCAAAGCCCCCTACCAGTAATAGAAGTGGGGGGCAGGGCCCCCAACATTTACGGCAGTCACTGTTTTGCATAATGTACCTGATTAACGGTGGACCAAAACAATCAGCTGTGAAGTGAATATTTGTAATTACTAGGATTGAAATTAGTGAGTCTGTTTTAGGTTGGATATTAGTCTAATTGTTACTTTTGACAAATATAATTATAGCATGATGCAGTGGTGTAGGACACAAAAACATTTAACATGTGCCTATATTAAACTTTATTTAAAAACTAGGTTAAGGTAAAGAAAACATTGTGCTATAATTTATAGTGACTGAGTTATAACGAAGCCTTAGACATTTTATCCTATTCTATGACATCTTGTACATAATTAGTTTTAATTGTTGTGTTAACTAATGACTATAAGCTTTAATCTTATTAATTAATTTGGGTATGATAGGCATTTTGGAAAACCAGGTCAGGGTTACTGACTATTGTATAGCATTAACTTTGACCATTCACCATCATGGGCTAATATAAACACTCAAAAATTTATTCTGTTGGAGAACATAAAAGAGCAATTGAAAATCACTTCCTGTTGTCATGTGCAATGAGATAAAATGTTTTATTATATCACTATAAATTTTTGGTGTGTTACTGTTTATGGTTTTATTTTATTTTATTTTTTGGTTAAAATGGCCCTGAAAATGCGAGAAATAATGTTACAGAGCCTTAGAAAATCAAAATTTTCCAGAGGAGCATGTCCTCAGACCCCCTAGAGGTTCCTTGCACCTTTGGCTCATGGTCTTGCCCCCCCCCCTCCCATAATGGTTAGTTTAAACTTTAAAAAATAATATAATTTATAAAACAAATTCCAAAAAGAAGCAATTTGGTCCCCAAAATATGAGTAAAAACACAAGGTAATATTTGAGAAGGTAATATCAAGAAGATAATAGTTTGACTATACTACACATTCATTGCCATTTAGTTAGGTTTGACAATGTATGACCATGTAACATAATCAAAATATTACCTTGTCAATGTTCTCTTGTGTTTTTACTCATATTTTTTGTACCAAGATACTTCTATTTGGAGTTTGTTTTATTACATTTTGTACATTTATGTTATAACAATATATGAACACGAAACATATACATCATATACAGGAATTTGGGCTGGTCCTGCTTTCCAGACAACACAAATGTTCCAAGATGGGTCTCTGACAATGGCAACCATTCCACCAGCTGAGACTTAGTGTAGGATTGGCCCTATTAACTGAACTAGGTGCAAAACTCTCTGATCCATCCTCATTAATTCCTATATTTAAACAAGATGACAATAAGATTACCCTGAATTGTCCCATTTGCAAAGCTTAATAAATTAATGATGTTAAATGTGGTAACTTTGTAGTTATAGGATGTTCTTTTATGTGCTCTCAAGCTATTCTACTCAGAAAAACTTTGAGTCCCAAGACATTACAAGACTTGCAGACTGGCAGTACATATGTCTACCATCATATGAAGCAGTACATAAATGTAACCTTCGCTCACCATCTGAGACTATGTAGCTCAATGGTTAGAACATCTTACTGGTGATCAGAAGGTTACAGGTTCGATTCCTGTCAGGGACTCAGAAAGTTTTTCTGAGTAGAATAGCTTGAGAGCATATAAAAGAACATCATATAACTACCAAGCTACCACATTTAACATCATTGATTAACACTAAAATAAATAGTTGACATTACGAGACTTGCAGACTAACAGTGCATATGTCTACCATCCAATGGTGTAATGAGGGGGGGTAATCAGTGCAGATGCCAAAGGTGGCACTTTTTGGAGGGGCAGCATTTTCAGCCATCATTGTCCTGAAAACATTGACCAACATATTATGTCATTCTCATGTTGTTGATAGATGAACGTAAAACCAACTGATTACTATTTATTTGAAGATTGATAGCAGTTGAACAGCAAAGTTTGCATAAGCTTAAGCATGAGCACTGGTTAGTAATTTGAATTAGTATACATTGTCGAGAAAGAATATTCCATTTATGGATAGAATATTTTTTGTGCATGCCTGCTTTTTGAGTCTTCTTTTGTTGTTTCTTTTTTTTTTGTGGGGTGGGTGGTGGCAATTTACCTCATTATGCCACTGCTTTGCTCACCATCTGAGTCTATATAGCTCAATGGTTAGAGCATCTCACTGGCAATCAGGTTACGGGTTTGATTCCTGTCAGTGACTCTGAAAGTGTTTCTGAGTAGAATAGCTTGAGAGTGTATAAAAGAACATGTTAAATTACTATACTTGTGGAAATGGATGTTGAGCCTAATGTTTTGGCACTCTTGTTGCCACCAATTCTTCAGTATATTCATACCAAATCAACTTGGCTAGGTTTTAGTGGTGTGCCATCTCCATGCAGCATTCAGGTGACCTACATATAACTAGAGTGCATGGCCCTATTATTTAATAAATTTTTGACCCCATTCTTATTGATGGGGCTAACCCCCCTGGCCCCCTCTCTTTTTATTTGGTGTCTAAATGGTAAATTTGCCATTTACCAGGACTCGTATATCGCCCACAATCATGTTAAAAACACTGGTCAGTGGTCACTGCCATTAGCAGAAGGACAGAAGGACCGCTCTTACCACTGATTCGTATTTTATTGCATCAGTTGATCAGACCTTGAACCAGACATTGTCGAATTTTATACTTACGAATGTGGCTTCATTTAGCCAATTGTACAGAGGTTTAGCATGAAGCAGAAGCATGTACTGAACTGCCAGTTTTCTTCTTGGTATCCTCTTTTCAAAAATGTTACTCTTCCAAGCAAAATCATCCCTCTTCAGCCAGAGTTTATTGATTACCTCAACCAAGATGGAATAGTGCTTCCAAGTGGAAGTGATCTCCAGAATGAATGTCTTGAAGATAATGGCGATGATGAATCAGATTCTGAAAGTTGGTCTGAAGGGGAGGATTATTCTGTTATGACAGCAACTGCTCCCGTCTTTAATGAACTGACAAGAAAGATTGAAGAGGCCATTGAATCCCTAGGCGGTGCTGTATTTCCCAAGTTGAACTGGAGCGCTCCTAGAGACTCAGCGTGGATCAGTTACAACGGTACTTTGAAATGCTCGACCCCTTCTGATGTCTACTTGCTTTTGAAGAGTTCAGACAGGGTCAGTCATGATATCAACCACCCATTCCGAAAATGTGAAGATGGAGAAGACAATGTGATGTCGGAATCATCAGGGTTCGTTCTGGTCTTGCGAAAATGGCATGAAATTCTGTCATCTACAGAGTTTCGCTGTTTCGTAAGAAAGGGTCACATCGCTGCCATCTCACAGAGGGACACTGCAAGTCATTATCCTTACATTGCTGAGTTCTACGATGATATACATTCTCAAATTAAAGAATTTTTCGATAAAAAGATCGCGAATAAATTTCCAGACAGTGATTATGTCTTTGATGTTTTTCTTCAGTCCAAAACAGTTGTAAAACTAGTAGACTTTAATCCATTTGGAGCAGTCACTGATCCACTATTATTCACATGGGATGAGCTGTCCAGTCTCCAACCTGATGATGAGGATAAGGACACTATGTTCCGCTTTGTAACAAGCAATTCTGGGGTTCAACCAAGTCCTTTTCTCAGCAGTCGAATGCCAAAAGAAAGTATGAACTTGACGACCAGCGAAGATATTAACAAATTGGTGGATTTCATTAAAGCCGATGAAGTAATTGATACAAGCTTAAACAATGGACCAGTGACAAAATGACAATATTTAAGGGTAATCTTGTAAATTTATTAGCATAATTAGCATATTGGCTATTACTGGTAATGCTGGTGACAGTAAAATTACATAGTTGAATTGATTCTTCAAACAGCTACCTTTGTAAAATTTTAATTGGTGGCCTTAAGTAGCTTAAGGTTGTTCTTGGAAATTTTTATTGTGACTGCAGTCTTCTGTGCTGAACTTTGTAGCTTTAACATGGTCAGAGAAAACCTAAGTCTTGTTGATCAGTTTGCTGAAGGTTTGACCAAAAACCATGACCAGCCGACAACTTAAAAAAAGTATGAAATAAAACATATTCCGAAAAATTAAAACATCTTGGAAAACTCAAGATATGAGTCAAAACAAGATGAGTATATGAGACTGTAATATTTCGACTTTATTACAAAGTCATCATCAGACAGAATCATGATGATGACTTTGCAATAAATTCTGTTTGATGATGACTTTGTAATAAAGTCAAAATATTACAGTCTCATATACTCATCTTGTTTTGACTCATATCTTGAGTTTTCCAAGATGTCTATTTTTTGGAATATGTTTTATTTTATACTTTTTTAAATTGCTGGAGATGATGCACCTGAAGTGAACTCCCAATTTTAAAGCACAGCTTTGATATGATTTTTTTACTTTGTGCTTGTTCCATTTGTGACATCTATTGATGAAAACTGTCCATATTAACATTTTCTATTCTGTGAAATTTAAGTCATTGTCTGTCAAATGGAACAAGCTATTGTATCCTTGGAACAAAAGTTCCAGGAGTCATTTTTCGTGTATTGTCACAAATAATAAAAATGAAGCCTAGTCTTGCTTGCTGTTGCTCTTTGTGTCCTCATATGTTGTTCCTCTCCCTAAGCAAAATTCCCTTTCCACAACCTTGTACCCAAGGCATTTTACCACTGTATGAGGTTCAACTTTCCACAAACACCACTTGGTTTCCAAATTGACCAAATTTATGTTCAGGTGTAACAATTGGGAGTTACCTGATAAAAACAGGAGAGATGTTTTTTAAGTTATTTACAATCCATCAAAATGATCAAACAATTTTTCAATATGATGTAAACAAGAGTCACAATCTTGTTTTGATATTTCTTCCTAATTTTCTCTACCTTTATGTCTTTAGTTCATGAAACCTAACAAGTTTCAGCTTCTAATTTACTTAACTCTCTTTCTCATGGTATTGGACCTTACACTATATCCTGTTCAAATTGCTAAAAATAGGCATGGAACCCGTCTATATTCATGTATTAACTAAAGTACTTTTTAAGATTTTAAAGAGTAAATAAATTATTTGATAATCACACCACAAATTTCCATGGAAATGAATTCCTGACAGAAATAGTTGACTTGTATTTAAATCTACCGGTACTTGGCTCAACTTGAAAATGTGTAAATTTTTAACATCAATAATTCCCGGATGCGATAACTTTGGGTGAAGCAACTACCTGAAATATACGAAAAGAAACTTCGACGTTTCGTATATTTCAGGTAGTTGCTTCGCCCAAAGTTATCGCATCTTGTTATCTTCGACTACCTACACTGGCACCCATTGCTCAATAATTCCCACTTGTTCAACATGGCTCCATCAAGCCTTGCTAATTATCCCTTTCCCCGACTTGAGCTCTCTCCTTGACAAGAAAAATCTTTGGCATTAGTGCGAGTAAAATAATAGTTTTCGTTGTCAGCTGGGAAAGTGTCAAGCTAAGTTTCCATTAGGAGGAAAAAGTCCCCTTCCAAAATTTTAGTCCGCCACTCAAGCAACCCCATCGAATAATTCCTGGACCCGCCTTGCTAAGAAAGCCATTACCAAGGTACAGAAAATCACCATTACTTAAAAGACGAAAAGTACCAGTAATTAATTTAAAGAATTTCAGCAGAGCCAAAGAAGTGACCTTTTCATGACCAGGTGCAACCCTCACCGCCTCATGTTTTAGCGCAGCTGACTGGGCTTCGTGTCCGAGTGCAAATTCGGGCTGTCAGTCAAAGCGTCAGTAATTCTACTTTGCCGATTTTTGTGTATGAAATAGAATAACATGGCAACTCATATTAAAATAAATAGAGTTGTTTTCACTCAGCTAAGTGAACTCAAATTATTTAGAATACCGAACAACCATGATGATCAGGAGTGGCGGATTAAAACTTCCTTGGCCTTTATGGCACCGGTGATTTTCCCAACGTGTTCATGGTAGTTTGATTAAAAACGTTAAAACAATGATCGAAGGATTTTGACTAAACCGAATCTTTTCTTGCTTTCAACTGAAACTAATGGATTTCTGAACAACCCAAACAAGTGCTCTCCCCATGAGCACAAGACACTGTTTAACATTCTATCCTTTTTTGTGAGTTACAGGCATGGGAGTACAAGGAAATTAAGAAAATACAAATTAATCAGTAATACTGATGAATCAGTAATACTGATTCAGTATATGAATTAGTTACTGAAACAATACTTATTTCCACCTAAAATTCTGATAGCCGTTTGTTCAAACTAGCCTAAATGCCAAGTCAATAATCTTTATCCGTTCCTTTTTTCAATATCTGATCACAGAGATCGAATGAAGAATCTTGACATTCAGCTGCACGGGTTGGTAAACTCTTCAACTCAGTTCTGCCAATAGTAGAAAATGTTCTCTCCCAAGGCTATTTATCACATCGTATCCGTGTGGAAAAAAAATGCACACATGCAGATATTTTTGTAGGCCCCTGGTTTTATTTTAGTATATATATTGGTAAAACCCCACTGATAACGATGGTTATTCAATGAGTAACTTTTCTGTATTTTGTAACTTGAAATGTGAAAAAAGCTTTCGATGGAGAAAAATCATTGTAAACATCATTCGTCATACCAATATTCACAATTTCACAAATTTCGACTGGAACTCAACTTAAAAATCCGAGAGTCTAAAAGAAGTCAACCGTATTTACTTTTAAAAGTACGCAAAAGTCGATTTCCACTTGGTGCAAAATGTCGTGCGCGCTACTTTTTTCTTTTCTCTTAGGACTCGAGTACTCGAGTAGAACCAAGTATAAATCTATTCAAATTTTAACAATACAGCAGTCGCCCGCCCGACATTTGCACCAAGTGGAAATCCAGCCAAACGTCCGGGCTCGAGTACTATGTACAGCGCGATCATTGAGGATAAAAAGCTTGGAGCCAAATGGGTGGTCTTGAGGGTTCCACTGCTGGCATAGTTTTACTAACGTCCGATAGAGTTGGAATATTTTTTCTTCATAACCGTAACTTTCTACTGCTTTAGAAAGTTTTTCTAAAATATTGGCAAAAAAGATGGTGAGAGATGTTTGTGGAATTCATGGTAAAGAGTGTTTCTGAATCTGATCATAATAACATGGAGTTATCTGCAAAAGAAAGTTTAATCTTGACTGAACTGTATCTGCTGTTCGATAAAGGTGTAACTGATTGGGGGATCTATGTTGCTTCAGTTAACCTTTGGTTCATCAAAACGGAAAATATATAGTGGAAAATAATAAAAACGCACTGAACGTTTCGGAAGAAAAAAAAAATATATAGTCATTTAAGGTAATTGATTACAATTACGCCATAGTTTGGAGTCAATATTGTTGTTCCTAAATCCCAAATTTGGCCTCTACCATTTGTTCCTAAATTTGGCCTCTACCATTTGTCTTCAATAAATGGTAGAGGCCAAATTGATCGCAAGACTGTCAAATCATGCTACAAAGTACCGAATTTTTGCAAAATAGTTGCTTAAGTAACAATTACTGATCAAAGTGGGAGCGAATAAGGATGAACATTTACCAAGACGACTGACATCAAGGTAAGTGTAACGACCATAAGTATAATTACACAGGTGATTATCAAAAATCCCGCGTGATGATTGGCCAAAAACTACATCACATTTGTCGATAATCACAGCACACATAAATTTAACATTAAAGGTATTTACGCTAAATGCCGTCTAACTTGCAAATGTTACCAAGGACTTTTTAAAACTCGTTCACTACTTTCTTTCAATTAATCACCGTGTAATTTTACTAAAACAATTATTTGCCTCATCGCTCAATGAATATTTTTAAATAATCGCGTCGACTACGTCTCCGGGATTATTCAACAATATTCACTCCGCCTTCGGCGTATACCTGTTAACTATAGACTTTACGACGCAGTGCCGGATTAACCACATGGCAAAAGCGGCATATGTCGCGGGCCCTGCACTTTCTGATTGCGCAATTTTTTGTTCTAAATCCCTTTCTTTCTAGAAAGCGTTAGGCCCCAGAAAGCGCAGGATTCGCTAAAATGCCCTCCACAACAAACGCGGGCCCAATGAACGTTATCTCCCTAAAAGCTCATGGCTCAAAAAACGCGGGGCCCCTTACAGTTACAGCGCATGGCCCAAAACGCGGGCCCCAAAAAGCGCATAGCTCAAAAAACGCGGGGCCCCAAACAACGCAAGGTCCAAAAAACGCGGGGCCCCTAAAGCCCTAAAAGCGGCTAAACAACCTTACTAGGCTTAACGTGGAACACGACCTTCTGCCGAACATTGACTTGTCGTCGCTAATCAACGATTTTGCTATTCAGAAATTGCGGAAACATATCGTTTACAAGGCGTCTACAGACTGAGACCTCAAAGCTTCGCATGGTCAGATGGTCTATGCAGGTACATTGTGTTTATGACTTTCTGTTTTGGATATTTTTAGCTGTGTTCACTTTCTTTTTTTCTTATATGTAATACAGTACATATAATGCATATGGTAGCTCAGAAAATAGATAACATGGTTAAATTATTCGACGTTTCGACTATGTTTTAGGCATTATCAGCGTTCCTGATGACAAAAATCTAGTGGAAACTTCGAAACCATGTTACCGATTTTCGAAGTTACTGTTGTTGGGTATTTTTTATCAAAATACTCAGTGGTTTTAACGCAGATATGGGTCACATTAATTATTGACGACATAATTTCTTTTTTTTAAATACACAGGTAACTATTAGTTGTTTGAGAGGGACAAAAAGGAAAAAAATTGATATTTTATGTCTTTAAATATTTTTGAGTAACTCCATCTGAACTCGGGGGGATCAAGGGGCCCCACTCTGAAAATTTGCCGCGGACCCCGCGCAACCCTAATCCGGTCCTGTTACGACATTGTGGGCTATAATTGTTTTGTCGCTTAGTTTGAGTAAATTAACGTTAAACCAGTTTCACAAAAAGCAAACAGAAGCTAAAATGTGACTTTCCATATATCGAGTTTTTTAAAAGTTTTAAAGGAAACGCAAAAGCAGAGCACAGATCTGCACAAGACACCTCAAGCTCTGACATAAAATTTACTGCATGCTGCTGATACAGAAATTTCCAGTATAAGAACGAAAGAATTGAAAGCTAAACTAGCTGATAATGGTTTTATCAAAGAAAAAATTCTGAATGGCTCTGAATTTGGTCATTGTACTTTTTTATTATTTTTCGTGACGGTGTTTCTTCATCCACGTCTTTTTAGTGGTAGAAATATCAGTATGGCTGCTGAAACTTGTTTTTAGTTCAGCAAATTAAACTGTTAAAAGTTCTATTTATCAGACAAAGGCTCTGACGAAGACTGCATTAAACAAACACTGTTAAAAGTTGGTTCATTCAAGTAAGCCTGCTTCTAGACTTTTTATTGTTTTCGACTATATTTTTTATTAAGCCATTATACATATATTTCGTATACACTAAGACGAAGGCAACGAAATTTTTAGAGAAATTTAATTTTTGTTTTAGTAACGGAAGAGACTTGCATTGTAAATTTGTTTGGTGGAAAGAGAAGTCATTTCCCCCCCCCCTCCCCCCCCGCAGAGATGATTATCTTTGAATATCAGAGGTTAAGAAGCTAAGTCAACACTACTGACGGTTCTAATGGGTATTAACCTTAAGATTTATGTCTTACCAGTTATCAGTTTACAAGATTTTCAAGGTACACAATACTGCTGACTACTGATATCATCAAATGATAACTTTAATAATCAACTCTGAATTAAATGCTTCTGAATTAGCTGTTTCGCAGCGAGATCTGTCTTCCATTATTTTATTCTGACTAACGCCTGACGATTTTACTTGTCAAGGGGAAAGGGTTAAAATAATGCATGCACTTCGATGCAGCTGTACTCATTCAAATTATTGTGCAAGCACTTCTTAAAAGCCTTAGCAGAAATAACCACGTGGAGTTTCCATGCCACTAGCTGCGACACTTTCTCAGTGGTCAGCAAACTCTTTCATTACTTTTCACAACTGGATAAACAATGTCGATAATGAAACTCCTCAGGTTGCTCAGATAATGTTTGTTACATATTTCGGGTATTTTAAAAGGATTTTCTTTCTTGCCTTTTTTCTCCGAGGGGTTTCTAGAAACCCTTGGTAACCCCTCATCACGCCCCTGTCTCTACCTATGCCATACTGGCTGCATTAATGCGCACATATATGTAAAAGTAAATGCATATTTATATATACTCTATACATGCAGCATGTACACATTCATGTAAAGCTCTAGCGCACGTCCTCTGGTGCATAACACTGCTGCATTACCCGCATTGGGTTACTCTGTCTACGTCCTGATACAACATTTAAATAAGAACCGGCTTGCACGTGTCAGATGTATATAGCAACTTACAGTTTACAGTGGTTTCAAACTGAAAATATATAATAAATGCTTGATATAATCGATGAAATAAGAGTTTTTAATTATTCGAATTCAGTAGTGTTCAACTATCTTAAGCATTCAGGCGATCTGGAGTAGGCCTCCAAGACTGCGAAAATCCAGTGCTCGAAATTAACATTCGCAAACTCGCAAAATGCGAATGGCTTTTGCAAGTTGCGAGTAAAAAATAATATCCTCTAGCAAAAATTTGCGGTAAACATTTCTCTACTAGAATTTGGGGGAAAAAGAAACGTTCTTGGAGAATTTTGTGGCGAAATTGGAAAAAGTACGCACGCATCGAAAACCATTTACGGGAGGGAAGAAGCTGGTTTGACGCGTGAGCTACTGACCAGCGGTTTTACATAGAACCTATGCGACACTTAATCTGCGCATTCGTGTTTCCTTCGAGCATCGTGACAGAAGTGAATAACTTCACACTACCTTTTAAGCTCACTAACACATCATTTCTTCATATTCATTATTTTAGTCGTCAAAAGGAAAACGAGTGCATTAAAAAAAAGATGGTAAACTTACCAGTTTTGCTGGTGGAAAAAAATCTTACCAGCGAAACTTTGCTAGTGGACTAAAAAATTAAATCCGACCCCTGAAATCTAGAGCAGGAGTGCGCAACCTGCGGCCTGGGAAAATCGTTTATGCGGCCCGGAAAGATTTTAGAAATTGGAAACTTCTCTCGGTAATAGAGGTCAGAATCAAACTTTTGCTTACATCTAAAATAGCTTAACTTAGAACCAGAGGCTTTATTAAGGTTAGCTGAACATAAAGTCATAAATAGCACCTTCGCAATCGAACAATTGATCTTACGGAGGGAAATGGATGTCAAAGGCAACAACTGGTGACCCACCAACTATTCTAGGCTAGACTGAATTTGGTCCACAGAACCAGTAAGGTTGCGCACCTCTGGTCTAGATCGTAACAAAATTTTACAATAATTTCAGTAAGCTAAATCTATCAAAAACAATAATTGATACAAGAAAAACTGTGATGCCTAACGCCGCAATGTATTCGGTAAGTTTTATTATTATCAAATATTTTAAAGTAAATCAAACTTCAGTTACTATGAAAAACTTTTCTGACAACCTCTCGTGGCTCACATATTTTTGTGGAACAAGAGCAACTTTTCCCATCGTCATCTGGAAGTGGTACAGGCAAATTTAAAATCTTCTGGTTTTCAAAAGGAGCACAGTCTGGAGTGTGACCGTTGTCTGGACATAGAGATCGACATGTGATTTTTCCGCCATCTTTACAATGGCATTGTAAAGTGCAGTTTTGATCAGAAAACACTTGTCCAACTTGGTAGACATTTCCTGATCTAGATACGCAAGTTGACATAACTTTGGTGATTGCTTGAGACATCATTATACAAAAAGAAAGAGAAGGAAAAATTTTGTTAATAAGACATAACGTGGTGGAAGCTAGACTGCAAAAGTACGTTGAATTTATATACTAAATATAATTATTTAAAAAACATCCTAAATAAATTGGTGTCGTCAGCTAGTAATTAATGACGTCGCACCGTTATGTGAGTCATGTTGTGGACGGGAAGACTTTTGAAGCGAATCACGCTCATATGCCAGGGGTGTCCGAGATTTTATACCAAAGTGCGTCATATGATAAAAAAATTTATATGTGTTAGGGCTACGTGAATTTTTTACGAGTAACAATGTTGAAAAGTAACCTGGCTAATATTTAGCTTTTAGTATTAATTAATTAATTAATTAGTTAGTTTTTAGCACAAAAACAGTGTATTGAAATTTTGCTGGAAGAATACTTGTATAATATATAGAGAGCTAGGTGTTTTTTGTTTTTATACATGGAGGAACGCAGTCATTGTTTTCTGAACGAAATTAAGAAAAACGTTGTACCATCAAACTTATGAAAAAGAGTAAGTTATAAATGAGACCTGAAGCTACGAGGAGTGTGATTTCAGTTAAGAACGCAAGCAAAATATATCTGAGTTGAGTGTCTCGGTTACCTTAATGGAACCAGTAAAAATCCAAAATGGCTATAGACGAACTCATAAAAAGTTTTAGACGGGTCTCACTCAGAGATCAGGCAGGTTACGGTAGGCTTGCGGGCTGTATGTTTGACAGCCTTTCATGTAAAAATGTTATCCGCATCTCGATGTCTCATTTTCTACGTCATTTTTTTTCTTATGTCTCATATTGTGACGTATTGGAAGTTGAACCCTATAAGTAGCACTTCATCAGAAACGTCCATATTAATTTATGTGTGTTATGTAAACATTACGACTCAGTACAATATGAAACGATGACTCAGATGTTCGAAATTACTCATTTTTTTTTTGCTATCAGACATGTTGTCGTGTAATTTTTAATTTGAAAATATTGGATTGAGCAACTTGAGAATGTACGATTTCCTAACTGAAGAAAAGGAAGACTTACGCGACTATGCACCTAAAGGCTTGTATGTTATGCAGGGACCGCGGAACGATATTTTGAGGGGGGGGCTGACAGGGGGCGATAGCATGACCCCCCTGAAAAAATTAAATTCAATATTTCTGAGACGGTCGAGAACACTTCTTCTTTTAATGATAACTCAGAAATCACAAAACACTGGTTATATTAACAGGAACAACTCAAATACTATCAGCTGGTCACTCAAGAATCGGATATGTTTATCGGATATTTAAAATCATAAACTAAAATGCAAGTGTAGTTCTCGCTATGTAGGTAGAACAACTCAACGGTTAAGTGAAAGGATCAAGCAACATGTGCCAAGTGTCATACGAAACAAGACCATACCATTAAGAAATCAACCGAAAAGGCAATGTACCTCTGCTCAAACGGTTAATTGTGACTCGGCAATCGGTCGACACTTGTTGTCAAACAGCTGTTGTGCCAATAACTATGCAGACTCCAAATTTAGCATCCTGGCAAAGCGCCGCTCAGCATTCTTTCTAAAATTATGGAATCCATGCATATTGGCGTTATTTGGATGTTTAATCCCTCCTTCGTGGGATGACATCATTGTCTGTACATTAGGTATAAATATAAGCTAAAAACTCATTTCTCAACAGTTAGCAGACGTTTGCACCTGAAGAGTGGTCTGCCGAAATGCATAGTGCTTCTTTTTAGTATTTACTTTCTCTCTGTGTGTGTTGGTTTCTCTAGTTCTTTTCAGAACTGTCTTGTATAACCATTCACCATGGTTAAGACGTTTTTCAAAGCAATACTGAAATATTTAATTTCTTTCCAAAACAGTGAGGGGACTAAAGCCCCCACCCTACCCCCGCCCGCTTCCCCGGTCCCTGTTATGACGTTAGAAGTGAATGATTAACGATCGGTAAAGTAAGGGATACTTTGGGGAGGCCGAGGGTATGGTATTAGCTAATTCAGGGAAGTGCAACCGGGTCCTTCTATGACTAGATTTTTATTTTATGTAAATTTACCTTGCAGAGTTATTAGATTAACTAGTGGAGTCAAATCCATGTCTGGTATGACAAGGTTTTATTATTAAGGAGGCAAACACTAAGGTGCTAGTTTTTTACATCTCGTGTTTTTCTTAAAGTTGACTCTGGAATGGTTTAAGCCTATAACTCTATATTTGGCAAAGTAGGAAAGCGATGATGGGAGTATAAGCTGGTAGCGTTTAGGGATTTTCCTTGCCTCCAACGCATCAACACCATTTGAAAAGAACCTCAAAAATTGAATTCTGTCAAGTTAGCATTAAGTGTAGTAATTAAAGTTTGGTAAAATTTGGCAGAATTTTTCTTAATGTGGCAATTCGTTCAATGAAAAGTTATAAACACGGATTAAAGAGTCGTACACTGAACCACTTTTTTTAAAAAAAAAATTATGAAATGTCTGTCTAAATGTTATCAAACTAGTATTAACAGGTACGATTTGTTTATCGTAAGCTTTGTACAACTTGAGAAAAAAATTTACGATTCGATTTTTCACTAACTTAACTAAAATGAATTTTCAAGTTGTTTTCAACTTCTATTGTTTCCATGGAAATAGGGGAAGTCCATTATATTACTCCACCAGCCTAAACTATCATCATTACATGCATTCTTTCTCTGCCAAATTTAGACTTACATGTTATGTATCCATTCTAGAGTTATGCCCATTGGGAGAATGAAGTGAGAAACAGAAGCAAAATTTATCCTCTTTTTAATTTGAGTCATTGGTAAAAACGAGAGTGCGACAGCAGTATAGCGCACTCACTACTTGCCTCATTACATAGACAGTCCATGAATAGGGAAGCTCATTCAAACCCGGTAGGATACGCTTTTCTTGACGAATCCCCATTTAAACGCCTGCAGTAAGTCGGCAATACACAGCAGACTTGGAGTTTTACAACAATGAGATATTCAAACCAATCTAGATATAATCGGAATACCTTCTTGCTTTTTTTTCAGACACTTCCAAGTAGGACAAGTGCAATTGCTGTTGGGAATTTTCCGTGATGACTGGATTGTGTCTTCGTTGTGTTGACAGGTGATTCCTTCTGGTGGGCACAGGCTTACACAAAGGACACCTCCTCCTGGATGACATTTGCAATAGCCAGAGCAGTCAGAAGAGACAAATTCATCACCAGGGTTATAAGTGTATTCCCCAACAGTACATTTAACTAAAAAGCACAAACAAGAATTATGAAAGGATAAGTAGTTGATAAATCTCAGCGTGTATGATGGTGAATTGCACCCTAACGGGCGCCCATCCTTTAATTCAAAACAACTTTTAAAATATACACAAAGATGACAATAGCGAGGCACAAAATCACGCATGTAAACGGGTCTAAAAGTGCACCTAAAATGGCTATTCTTCTTCAGCCACAATGTTTTCAGAGTCAGTCAGATAAAAATACCCTTGAAAATAGAAAGATCCAACTGAAAGCAATGTCTGGCCAATTACTCTTTCAAAAGATACGGTATGATCATAGTTTTGGTGAAACTTTGGTTGGCATGCAGTCGCACGATATCAAATGCGTCACCCAAACTTGATAACCTAAGCACAACAGTTTCTTGTCTGGATCCAGAAAGCTGCACCCTCTAAGGAGCTGCGTGGCACGTCTAAAAAGGCGTACTGAGAGGTTTAAACACGGAGCGACGCTATAAAAGGGTAAGCTCCTCCTACATTTCTGGCTTCGTATGGCGGTTGCATGTTTCCCAATGGCGGACACTTTGAAGCGTGACTGAACTGGACAGCGTAGAGCTCCACAAGCGTGTCCTAGAGCCTAAAGCTTACGGAAATACTTTTAAAATGTGTTTTTAAAATACAACTAAACAATATAGAAAGCAATAAATGGCTGAACAAGCCACATTTACTGATTTTTATGGTTGTTATACGTCGTATTATAATCATTCGAGACGTCCTGCGCGTCTTCATTCACTTATAGTCATCCTACCCGCGTAGTGTTTGGGCACGATTCACATTTTATTACGTCCGCGATGCGTCATAGCCATCTGTATTCTTTTTGGCGCATACTTGAAGCTTGTAATATTATAAATATAAACAAAAACTGGCGCCACTTTCAAATTCATTTGTGGCAAATATGCTCGGTTGCTCTCATCCAACAGCTCGGACTTCTACCTCGGCGCAAAGCACAACTCCGCTTTCTGCGGGGCTTAGCAAGTATGATCGCAATAAAGTCTACTACCAGAAGAATAAAAGTGCAATTAAAGAGAGCAAGGCCTACTAAGGCTTCAAAATGGAAATAAAACGCGATAAGGAAGGGCTCTTGGTAGAAGTACGCAAAAAGATCAACACCGTGAGGAATCAGTTACTGTCCAACGGAAAACCGGCACGAAATGTTGAAGTGATGGAATTGCTCTTCGATTGTTGGCTCAGTCAAAACAGTTCAAATGGCCAACAGGCGCAAAATACTATCCAGGCAGCAACGTCGTAGGAAACAAATTCATCTCCTATATTCTCCTCAATTGAATGTGATATTCGTCCACCGGAAATTAGTCTGAACTCAATTGACAAATAACATGCGACCTTTCCTTAATCATAATTGACAGGCTGAGAAACTCAGCCTCTTCTTATGCGATCGCTCCGTGTTTAACAATTAACATTCAATAGAGTCCAACATATCTGACACTATGGTTGTTTTCAACTTTACGGTTTTTGCCGACTTCCTTTTGGAATATCTACAGATACAATTCTGCGCAGTTTGAATAGCATTTCCTGAAACTTTTGACAGATAATGTTAACGAAATTAATTGCTCCTGTAGATCTTGAATCTTACAAGGAGAAATGTGACAATTGTAAAGAAAAGTATCTCGTTGATTTCAAATGGAATTACATTATTGGAATTTTCAAATCAAACTTGTTTACGACTAGCAGACTTCCAAATTTAGTCGGGAAAATAATTATATAAGAAGCAAAGTCCTTCAAGGGAAATGGGTACATCGTATCAATAATTAGAGTGGGCTAAGAGCGTTCTCGCTATTTGGTAAATACTAATTCACTAGCTCCTTACCAAACTAACGCTAACCCGTTTTACAAAGCAGTTCATAACCTATGCTAAGTTAATCAAAAAATAACCCTGGGACTATCTGTAGAGAGGTTCACAGTACAACAAACTCTTACCACAAAATACGCTACTCGGATGATGGTTAATTATTCTTCTCTTATTCAGGAATCATCAGTGTTATAGCCACTGAAGCAATAAACCAATGCATCCTTAAGTCGTTGAGTGTCTTAAATTTTCTTTCATAAAAACTAATATATTTTTTTGTAAAAAGGTAAAGGTAAAGTAAAAGGTAAAGTGCTTTTATTTATACTGGATAACCCTATCAGCTATCTGAGCTGGTCTCCCTAGAGGTCCAGTAAGGGCCTACCCTCATGGGTCCAGTGTTATGACAGGAGGAAACCGGAGAACCCGGAGAAAACCTGCGATGCTTGGTAGAGTCAAACTGGGCAACACTCTTCTCACATGTGACCGAGGCAACCTTTAATCAGATTACTGCACGCGGCCGGAATCGAACCCTAGTCACAGTGGTGAGAGACACGTGCACTACCACTGTGCCACCAGCACCCACCATTGTACACAGGAAGTAGCACATTTTCACTGAGTCATTACTCCGAGAAATCGTAGGAAAAGCGTTTTCAGAGCTGAAAATCAAAAGACTTTTCTTGCAATGAAAACCCTCCTTTACCGAAAAACGTTTGGTGCTCAGTGGATTAATGATTATTCCTATTCAGTATTAAATCCCTTCCGAATGATCTGTGAAGGAATCAGGACGAATATTACCCAACATTTCTAAAACGACAACTAAGAAAACGGGGAGAGTAAGTAAACAGGGTTAAAATGTATAAATGATGACAAAAATTTCAAGTTAAGCCCTGTTTATATAATTAAGTTGGCCTTGCACAGGGTGCCTCAGATACTAAATGCGCACCCGCAAACTTAACAATGCTATGGTCCACGGGATTTTTTATTCAACGATTTAACACCGTTTCGTCCTTTCGAATCGTAAAGAATAATAAATGAAAAGCTTGGACTTCAAAGTAACTTTATGCAGGATATTTCCACTACCCAACTACGGTACCCAGTCATTGTTCTTTCCAGTGGCGGCGTGACCCTCCGGTAAGTAATGAGTCCAATGAACAATGGGTGGTGGTATATATGTGCATTCCTCATGAGTAAATTTGGCACTTTGTACCATCTTAATTATACGGAGGCGCTACTAAAGGGAGATTGGGGGTATCGCGACCTCTGCCTTTTTCGTGGAAATCTTACATGTGCCGTATTACCGACAGCTTTTTGCTGTCATTTACCCAGTCGATGAAAATCTACTTCATTTGAATTGATCAAAACAGCCCCAACGGTGCCTTAATTCTACCATCCGACTCCTGCCCTTCGAAATTCCTGCTTTCACCCCTGTTATAAGACGGGTTATCCAAATGATTCCTGTGACTTGATGTTTTCGTAAGCTTTCTAATTCAATATTGAAATATTTGCAAATATTTAATTTGTTACCATGGCGCTTTTTCCACTTTATCAGGTTCCCAAAAACTTACATGTGTTGGCACATAAGTTATAGGTTATAAATAAGACCAATGGAAATATAAGTTCATTTGCTAGTTATTTAACAATTATTCACCGAAGGCGAAGTGAACATTATTCAATAATATTCACTCAGCCTGAGACAAATAATTGTTTTAGTGTAATTACACAGGAGATTATTTGAAAGAAAGTAGTGAACTAGCACTTTTAAAATCTCCTCGGTAACATTTACAAAGTTAGCCGCCATCTTGGTTCTAGGCCTTCACTGTTATATTCACCTGTTGGTGAATATTGAGATTTATGACGTAAATCATCACGCCAATCACCACACACGATTTTCATATCAGGCCAATCACATCTAGTCAGTCACATCATTTTAACATCAGGCCAATCACCAAGCAGGATTTTCGATAATCACCTGTGTAATTATACTAAACATTAATAAAACAGTGCTACACGATGTCATAATAACTTCATTGTCGATCGACGATTCCATGTGTCTAACTGATAAAATATTTATTCTGAGTTAAAAACGGAAACGGAACGCGGAGGATTCCGATATCTGATAACCAGTTTGAGAGAATCAGAGAATCAGAAGAGAGTTAGAGACGTTAGAGATGTTAACTATTGCGTTTCTATCGGCAAACGGGATAATTACCATGTGAACACGGTATTCTTTGCGTTTGTATTTGGCAGGCATGCCACCAGCAGCAGCACAAGGTTGAATGACCTATGAGTTGTTCAACCCTGATGCTGCCTGCAGTAACCTTTTAACGATTACATTATGACCTTGAAATTTCTATAAGAGGTGATAGTTGAGAGAAATGCCCAAGTCATCTATCTTCTCAATGAAATGGAAGCGAGTGACCTAATCGTTTGGATAGAAACTAATTAATGTCAGTTTTTTTAAATTTATTACGAGGAACTAGGTCTATATGAGCGATTAAAGATATGTGTAACAACAAAGCAAAGAAACGGTCACGGTATTGTTTTCGAATTCATATCTTGAGTTCCCATGATGATTTTCTTCAGATTATGTATCTTACACTGAGTTTGTACTTATCAGTTTGGGTTAATTCAATGCCATTTAAAAGTGGTTAACCAAGGCATCAACAATCTGGAAGGCAAGGACTGAGAGATCAGTGCGGCGACGACATAGCGGACATCACGCAGGCACAGTAAAACCAATCAACTAAGCAAAATGTTAATATTCGCCAATTTATGGCTCAATATAATTTCATTTAGTGTATTATACCTGCTTATCGCTCATATTACGTCATTCTGGTAAGTTACGCGTACTTACCAATATAATCTTCTCTGACAACTTCACGAGGTTCACAGACAGTTATGGGACATGAACAACTTTTTCCTTCACCATCTGGTAGCTGTACCTTTGTGAGTTTGACCTTCTGGTTTTCGAAGGGGGCACATGGTTGGGTGTGTTTATTAGAACACAAAGGTCGGCATTTGATTTTCCCACCGTCTTTACAATGGCATTGTAAAGTGCAATTTTGATCAGTAAATACTTGTCCAATTTGATAGACACTTCCACTTTTAGACACGCACATATTCCGAGTAATCACTAATAATATAACATCAGAAGAGAAATTATATCTATCAGGAATGAACAAATGTTAACCCTAGCTATGAAAGGTCCAAGGAATACAAAAAGACTTCGCTCCGTTACTTACAGTCACTATCTCCCTTTCTCACCCGGTGATTCAATAAATTTGGTGTAGTGCTCTGGTTAGCTGAGTACTCACAATAAAACTCAGAAATTCGAAAATAAGTCTGGCAAATTTTCTGAATTTCTCGTCGGAGCTCAACGTCAAACTCACATTGGGTATTTGCCATGCTGTTCGACATGAAGCTCAAGGTCTCTGTTGATTCCTGATGTGCAACTATAAATTATTCAAAATACCTTCTTGTCGTTTTTTCAAACACTTCCAAGTTGGGCAAGTGCAAGTACTGTTGGAAATTTTCCGTGATGATTGAATTTTGTACTCATTTTGATGACAGGAAATTTTTTCTGGTGGGCAAAGGCTTACACAAAGAACACTTCCTCCTGAATAACATTTGCAATAACCAGAGCAGTCAGGAGAAACAAAGTCATCCCCAGGTTTATAAGTATATTCACCAACAATACATTTGTCTAAAAGACAAAAACGTCAATCAGAACAAAAATAAATACAATTCGCAAATGATGTAAGAAATAAAGAAGCAGTAAATTTTACTCAATATTGTCTACTGTAGAACACCTTCTGATGATCAGTGTGATGTTCTATATTGTCTTAGCTGGGCAGCGAACGTTAAATGCTGTGGGGTATCTAAGGGATAGTTCAAGGACGTTGAGTGACCTCTCATAAAATGTAGTTCATGCTATGCTAATTGCAGAATATAAGAAGTCTTTTTTATTATACAATGGGAGCGGAACAATTCATCAGACTGATTCTTTACCGCTTATTTATAAATTCACATAAACTCTTCAGCAGCAGTTTATGGCATAAATACCTCGGAGGTCCACTCCCTTAAAAAATTCCTGCCTCATCCCAAAATCCCCCTCCACGCCATGGTAGATTCATGTAATTTTTAGGCACAATTGGATATTTCGGTAACTCCATATAACTCTTTTATATAATATTCTGTTGTACTACCCATGCTATCGAGCACTCTTGAATCATACGCCAGCTTTGTAACATCCTTGTTACACACGTTGTTTTGGTATACATATATATATATATATATATATATATATATATATATATATATATATGTATATATATATGTACATATGTTATCTATTGTAGGAAACTAAAGTTAGTTTGCTGTTACTAGTAGTTTCACGCTCGTTGACGATGTTAAGACAACTGAAGAAAAATTAGTTCAGATTGTGCTCTATATTGTCAGATATTGAGCACTGTCAGAATCGTCCATCTTAACTTTGAAAATATATGGCTTTAAAATTGCTAAATACAATTCAAATCTTCCAAGATTCAAACATTTTTCAAGCATGACAGAGCATGGGCAAGAGGGGAGGGGCTTTAGCCCCCCACTTTTAAAGTTAGGGGACAGAGCCCCCCATTTCTGCCGAAAAACCCAAAATTTGTACTTTCATATTTAATGAATCTTGACATCTGGAGGAAATGTGGGGTAACATCAAGAGGGAAAAAAAGTCCCCTACTTAACTGGTAATAATTGATCAATAAAACTAAAACAACCTTCTCCTTTTGGAGAAGCAACCATGGATATGTCCCAAAATGTTCGCGCTAGTATTTACCAGCCATCAGAAAACACGCGTTTTGCGTGGTTTTCCTCGTAAACAAAAGCTCAATGGCAAAAAGACAGCGTACTTTGTTCAATATATGGTCTCTACCAAACAAAGAAGGAAAGAGAAAAAAGGGATAAAAAGGAAAAAGAATTTGTGGATTTGCATGATGAAAGGATTAAGTACTTTGGACATTTTAATGTTTAAAATGTTTAGGGCCTCCGTCACCGTTTTTTGTGTGAGTTTCTGTTCTATTTCAAAGCTTTATAATAAAAAAAAATTATTGTAAGATACATAGACATGTGGTTGCATAATTTAAAAATCAAAAAGGTTTCCTAAAATTTATGAAAGCCGTACAGCTTTACAACATTTGTTGGAACAATATCCTGCAAAAACTCTTCTGTAAGTTATTTGCCTTCTCTGCTAAGTTACTTCCTATAGCCATTAGTCCCCCCACTTTCTGGGGGCTGTCTCCGCCCTTGCAAATGTTATTTCCCAATCACAGAATCACGGACAGTCGCAAATCAACGTACAGAAACAAACTAACATTCAGACGGTTGATTTTTTACTTTCTTTAAAACTTCAAACGTTTCATTATTTTCGGGCCACACTATAAGGCACGGTCCACTGAAGTGACGAATCACAGAACACAGAAAGTATGAGGGGGATATAATAAATTAAAAGACCGTCCTTTCTGTTGTGCAAGGATAAGATAAATCGCATTTGTTGTCAGATAAGATATATCGCACAAAATATTGACAAGGATAGTAATCAATGTATTTCACTGGGCAAGCGTTAAACGATGCTGGACCGGTAAACTGAACTTTAACTACAATGTAATGTAAATTCGAGACCAGATAACACGTGTCGCATTTACGTCGAGTAAATTCATTATCATGTTGCCAAAGTACGCATTTTCATCAAATCATCCATCTGACTCAGACGGATAATGTGAGTGAGACGAATTCAGTCAAAACCCTAGAATTAAATCGAGTTATATATCAAACTTACGTTGAATATAATTCAAACTGGTATTCGGATTTGGATTAATTTAGAAAAGTGTTACACTGTTTAAAGGTGAAGTTAATTGACCAAAATCTATGAGTGACAAATAATTTACAATTCATTATTAAGAGAACTCATGGGCGGAAAAAAAACAAACTATGTTTAAAACGATCGATTAAACACTTACATAAAGTTAAAATAATTACTATTACGGAGAAGCCAACCGTGTTCATTGTGCCTCAAACTAAGTATCAGACAGGCTAGTTTAGGAGCTCATTTGAGATTTAAGATCTTTAAATAATTTTAAGCAAGTTGTAACCGTTTTGCAACCGTAAGTTGTAACTGTAAGCAAGTTTTCCAGTTGTGGTATAATTCAAACTGGTATTCATGGAAGACGATCCCTGGAATGGATGCCGTTTACTTAATTGTAAACTATGAAGGTCAGATACATCTCTCTTTAGAAGCTTTACAGATCTGTTTCAACCGATTTTCAATTCACGCGTTCCATGCATGTCACTTCTAACGTAAACTGAAACATAAAACAAACATATCGCCAAACCCCCAAGTGAACAAGACATTTGGATTGTGTAACCGTAAATATCCTACCTCTGGTTCGATTCCACAAACCACGCCCAATGAACACCTGCATGCACAGCATGCCTATTCTTAAGGATGTGCCCCGTCAAGTTTAATGCAGGCGCAACTTAGGAAAATTGTCGGTTACTGAATTGGAGTGAGAATATAAATAAAGAAACATATAAACGTTTATTACCTTGCTTTGGATGTAAGTTTTTGTAAGATTGAAAGCATTTTTATTTTCTTATTTCTACTCTTCAACAAACTTGTACTCGTCACGATAAATTAATGATGATGACAAAAAGTTTGTTGAAACGTGCAAAATAAGAAGATAAGACTGCTTTCAATTTTTGGATCAGACGTTGTTGCGTGTTTTGTCGCTTTAATTATTTCTTTAGAAAGTAATTTTTCTTTAGTAAATTATCGAAAGCATCTTAATCTATCATGGTGACAGCAAGCGTCGGCTTCTAAAAGGGTTAAAATGCAGTGTGATGGCGAGTCAAATTACATTCAAAATTTCTTTTGTGTCAACAATTCACTGAAGTCTAACAAGCTTAACGATGAAGTAATTATTGCTATTATTACATAGTTACTATTACAACTTCCTCACCTTCAGCAGGTTCACAAATTTCAATGAGACAGGAACAATTACTTTGACTGTCAGCATGAGGCAGCAGTACAGGAAAATTTACAACCTTGCGGTTTTCAGAGGGATCACATTCTTGAATGTGGGCATTACGAGCACAAAGAGGTTGACATGTAACTTTCCCACCTTCTTGACAATGACACTTCAAACTGCAGTTTCGGTCCATGAACACTTGCCCAACTCGATACAGATTTCCACTTTCAGATGCGCAAGTGTGTTTTACTACTAAAAGACATTTTATTATCAGAAATAAATTAATTTAAATTATATCAACATAAAAGAATATAAAAGCTGGTAAAACTTTTATAAGAATATTAAACCTTTTGAAAATGTCGAATGTAACTACCTTAGCTCACCATCTGAGTCTCGGTAGCTCAATGGTTAGAGCGTCTAACCGGTCATCAGAAGGTTGAGGGTTCGATCCCAGTCTGGGGGTCAGAAATCATTTTCTGAGTATCGAGCTTGAAGATCATTCATCTACCTTACCGTGAATTTCATCGACAGATTAAGATCTCGTATACGTAAATGACGCAAAGAAACTTTAGGAACCACCAGGGCTTTAATCGTGAAAAGCCTTACTATAACATAGATGTAATACAACGCCGTTTCTGATTGGTTGCCATGCGTGCTCCATATCTCGATAGAGCACGGAAAAACCGCAGGAAAACGTTTCGGATAAAAACACATTTTTGCGAAAATTATGATTTAACTGCCAAAAAAAAAGAAGCGAGTTATTACTTAAATGGCGAAGGAAAACATTGACTGCTGGGAAAGGATGACAGATTTTGAACCGACATTCGTGCTGGACCTTGGTGTGGAAGAAGTGTTTTAGCCTTTCGTAAACAAGCAAAACAAATCTACTCGACCGACGAAACGTTTCACCTCTTTCTCCAAAGACGAAATGTATACAATTTAAGCAAAATAACACTCGGTGAAAACAAAAAGAACAACGAACTGGTCTGTGACCACATTTCAATGAAGGTAGACGACATGGAATAGTTAAAGCAATCACAAGGCGTTCAGTCAACAAACTGTAAACAGAAAACACAACCCAGAAGCACCTGTGACATACATCAATTTAAAGCCATAACATATGAAAAAAGTACATATAGAAAGAATAAAAGTGAAATAACTACTTAATACATTCTCTCAAACTGTTTGTTATGTTTTCTTTCTTCTAAAAGCTCAGTTTGATCCATAAAAAAAACATTCGCTTCATGAGTAATTATTGCCGAAAAAATTTGAAACCCGAGGCCTTGAGGATCACCCAATGTTCAAGCGGCCAATCAAGAAGTTTCGAATTTTTGGCTTACGTAATGAGAAAGCAATTTTTAGCAAAATGAATCAGCAAAATGAAGCTTGTTTTCCGTTATTTTGTACGTGATTTTATGTTATAAAAGAAATGGTTCATGATTTGGCGTGCTCCATTAAGTTATGGATGCACGGGAGAGGTTGGGAGAGCACTCAAAAATCTAGAGTTGCTCGAGGCGATAGCCGAGAGCAACTCTTACCCTTTTTTCGTTGTCTCCCAATCTCGAGCGTGCATCCATAACTCAATGGAGCACGCCAAATCATGAACCATTTCGTTATTATAACATAGATGTAATACCACGCCGCTTGTGATTGGCTGCCATGCGTGCCCCATATCTCGATGGAGCCCGGGAATAACCGTGGGAAAACATTTCAAATAACTGAAAAAATTCTGGAGAAAATTATTAAGCGGTCAAATAAGTGAGTTCTTAAATGGCGAAGGAAAACATCATTAGCTGGAAGTGGGTAACAGATTTTGAACCAACATTTGGGCTGGACTTTCAAAAAACACGAATCTACTCGACAAACGAAACGTTCGAGTCTTTGCCCAATGAAGAAATGCATACAATTTTAGGGAAAAAAAACACTCGATGAAAGCAAAAAGAATAACAAACTGGCCTGTGACAAAATTTCAACGAAGGCCATGCAATACTTAAATAAACATAAACGGTTCGGAGAACATACTGTAAACAGAAAACACAACCAGGTTGCACTTCCTGTGACTCACATCAATTTAAAGCCATAAAACATGAAAAAACTAAGTACAAAAAGAAAAAAATTGAAATAACTACCTAATACATTCTCTCAAACTGTCTGTTATGTTTTCTTTCTTCAAAAACCTCAGTTTAATCCATCGAAAAACGCTCGCTTTGTGAGTAATTTTATGCGAAAAAAAGTCATAGCCCGAGGCCTTGAGGATCATTCGATGTTAAAGCGGCCAATCAAACAGTCGGGAACTTTCGACTTATGTAAAGAGAAAGCAATTTTTAATCAGTGGAATAAAGCTTGTTTTCCGTTATTTTGTGTCTGACTCAAAAATCTAGAGTTGCACTCGGCTATCGCCTCGAGCACAGCAACTCTTACGCTTTTTCATGCTTTCCCAACCTCCCTCGTGCATCCATAACTCAATGGAGTACGCCAAATCATGAACCATTTCATCAATAACGAAGCTTATTATAGCTCCTATATAGTAACTTATCATAGCTCTCACTTTCCAAACTACCAACTTGAACTATTTGGCCAAGCGTAATATTTGATGTTTCTCTTGAGAACAACAGTAAACTTCAGGCCAGTTCAATCTGCCACATTTAACCCTTTCCTGTCCGAGACGTCTTCCCTTCACGAATAAAATCATCTGGCGTTAGACAAAATAAATTAAAAAGTCGGATACAGACCGGAAAAGTTTAACTTCACCATAAATTATTTCTTGACTTCTTTATGTTTCAACTTTCTTCAAGCTTTGAATAATTGTTGATCCGAACGCTTTAGGAGGAAATTTGACATAATTCTATTCGGTTAATCTTTTCTCTGACCATTTGGTAATTTTTTTTTTTATTTCCGCAATAATAAATAGTGACACTCCGACGTTTTTTATCCCGTGGAATAAATTTCTTCGAGAATCGCATTGAACGGTTCAGGTCGCAAAAGTACTTACTTCCTGGAAGAGAAGAAAAGTTTCTTCTGGAGTTCTCTGGGACAAGATGCATCCGTAAGTATTCCACTCAATAAGTAGCAGAAAATTATTTGACACGTCATACTTGTCAAATGTACATGTTTTGTGATTAACTCAACTGATCAACCAAACATACGTCCATAGTTTTTCTCGAATCATTTGAATTTTCTGCTTTCAGGTTTGACAGTCAACCAACCTTTTCCCTTTCTACATGATCCACTAAACGTATCTCTACAAAGTTCCTTGTCAGGAATTTTTTCATCACATCCAAACATTGAAATGAATTTTGATCTTTCAAATACAACACATTCAACGGCCAAGGGTCAGTAATTAATTGAAGAGCGGCACGAAGAGTGCAAAGGAACGTGCAAATCAGCTAAGTCTGATTAATTATGCTCGTTAAAAACATTGCACACTCAGTAATGGACACAAGACTTTCTGTTTTCTTTCAGGAAAACGGAAAAATCATGATTTCAGAGTTGTTGGCAAAATATTATCGACTATATTTAGAAGGAATCACATGATTACCTAAATTACCCTCCATAGAAAACTGTGTAAGATACCTTCTTGTCCCCTGAATACACTTGTTTCTTCTTGCTTTTTCACGCACCTCCAAGTTGGACAAGAACAATTACTGTTGGGAATTTTCCTCAGTAATTTAATAGTATCTTCATTGTGCTCACAGTTAATTCCTTCAGGTGGGCAAAGGCTTACACAGAAAACACTTCCTCCTGGATGACATTTGCAATAACTGGAGCAGTCAGGTGAAATAATATCATCACCAGGTTTGTAAAAATGTCCATTAATATGACATTGATCTAAAAAATCACGGAAAGCTAAAAGTTTGTGGAAACTAGTAATTCATTAGAATGAAATGAATTTTCATTTGAGTGAAATGGAGTTTTTCATTCATTCATTCATTCAGTCAGTCAGTCAGTCAGTCATTCATTCATGCATTCATTTCAAGGGCGTTTTGAAAACGTGGTCAAGGAATCTGTCCAAATAACACTTATGTTAGATAAATAACCAGCTAGGCAAAACAGGCGTTCTCTATCGAAGGCACAGCGAACACAAGTTGGTGGGGAGCTGGGGACAGCTTTATATGTGTCTTTTAAGGTTTGTGTTGAAAATGTTTTCAAAATCCATTTCAAAAATACAATGAAGATATTACAGAGCAAATAATAATGGAGTAGATAATTTTATTTCAAACGTATATTCATTTTAGTTTCACCGGATATTTAGCTCCGGATGTCCTGCGTTAGTATATAACTCGCAGTTGAATAGTGTTTTTGCACACTCTGATTGGTTTAGGGGTTTCCACAAGTTGCTCGGCAACTTTTTGGCAACTTTTCGTTTTATGTGCAACTTTTCTCTTAACCGGCAATTTCGGCAACTTTTGTAACACCGAGCAACTTTTCCTAAATTTGACCTTTGTTTAGCGATTTTGAGTTTTTCAGTAACGTTTACTGTCAATTTGTGTTAAAATATGATAGACCATCTCAGGATAATATAATATTAATAAATAAGTATAGCTCTTCAAGATGGGAAGACCCATGCAAGTCCAGTCAATCTCTGCATCCCTTTATCGGTATTTATTACTCGGTAATTTTAGCCGTCAGGGGAATTAATATCGGGGTTATTTGCCCTTTTGGCTTCTCAAAATTCAAAATGGCCGACAGCACATGTTCAGGAAATGAAAGTGAATCTGAGGATAGTGCAAGAGAAGATGATGAAAACTTTGGTCTACTTGAAGAGACAGCTCAAGCAGGGGCAGATCTGCGGATTCCTCGGATGGCTGAGATTTCAAGGAAACGTAAAATTCAAACAAACCCTGGAAATGTAGAACGTAGTAAACGAGGCTCGAAAGATCCAAAACTTGTCAGTGCTTGGGAGAGAGTTAAACAATACAAGAACGAACATTTGACTGTTGTTAACGGGAAACTCCGCTGTGATGCTTGCAGAGAGATTATTTCAAAGAAGAATAGTTCGATAAAAAAGCATATTCTCACCAAGAAACATTTAACGGGTAAGAAAACCATCGAAGCAAGTAAAATCAGACAGCAGTCTATTGTTGATGTATTACGACGAAATGATGCGAGGGTTCACCCGAAAGGAGAAACTCTTCCTAATGAAATGCGTTTGTTTCGGTATGATCTTGTCGAAATGTGTTTGAAAGCAGGAATACCACTTGCCAAAATTGATTGTATGAGGCCATTTCTGGAAAAATATGGCCATCGTTTGACATCAAGTAATCATCTTTCAGAAACCATCCCACTCGTGTTGGAAAAAGAAAAGGAGACTCTGAAAACTGACATTTCAGATGGTGATGAATTCTCTGTGATTTTTGATGGTAGCAGCAGGCTTGGAGAGGTCCTTGCTATTGTTCTACGATATATTGACACTCAATGGAATATTCAGCAGAGACTGTTAAAGCTGGAAACCCTAGCAAAGAGCTTAAAATCCCAAGAACTAGCTCAACGTTTGATTCAATGTTTAGCAGTTGAATACTCAATTCGTCCCGAAATGATATTATCTGCAACGAGGATGGTGCTGCAGTAAATGAAGCTGCACTTAATCAAGTCAAGTTTTATTTTCCAAACATCTTCAGTATTACTTGCTTTAGTCATATTATTGACAATGCTGGGAAGAAATTTCAATTCAGAATCTTAGATACATTTCTCAGGTACTGGAATGGCATGTTTTCTCAAAGTCCTGCTGTTCGACTAGCGTGGAAGACCAAAACTGGTAAAGCCATGCGTACTGCTTCAGCAACAAGGTGGTGGAGCAAATGGGAAGTCGTGAATCAAGTTTGTGACTATTTCGGGTTTGTGGAGCCTTTTCTCAGAGAAATTGAAATTGAAGATCTTGCTCCTGCATTACGTGCTCATTTGCTGGAAATTTTCGACAGTCCTGAAGATGTTGCAGATTTAAAGCTTGAAATTGCAGCTCTAATTGATGGCGGAAGAAGCTTTGTCACAACAACGTATAATCTTGAAGGGGATGGTCCTTTGATATTTACCTGCTATCAGCACTTGACGGCTTTGACTCAAGCAGTGCAATTGGGTGCTTATCCCAATTGTACTGCCCTATCACGTGAAAGAGCAAATGGAGACCAGGTTATTTTCAACCAACTGCTTGAAAGAGCGAAATCTTGCATCAAACCTGGCTTCCAATACTACTTCGAGAAAGTCAACATTCAGTTCTACGATATTGTCCGAGCATTTCGAGGTGCACGCCTGTGCTGCCCAGTACGGGTTCAAGGACTCCAACCTACCTTAGAGTCCTTAGAATTACTTCGTAACTTTCCATTTTTGGATGATGATGCACTTATTAATGGACTTGCTGAAGAACTTCCAAATTACCTAGCTCTATCAGATGGTGTCCAAGTACAAACAGAAGATGACAAAGTAAAGTGGTGGGCAAGGAATGCAAACACACTTCCTAAATGGGCAGCTGTTGTTAGAAAGATCTTGCTTGTTCAACCAAGTTCTGGTGCTGCTGAGAGAGTTTTTAGTCTTTTGAACAGTAACTTTTCAAAAGGACAGGAAGCTGCTTTGGAAGAAACAGTTGAAGCGTCAATCATGCTGAAGTACAATTCTACTCAAAGGGAAAAAACTGAGTAACGTTTTAAATTGTGCAAACAACATCCTATCTACGCAAAACTTAGTATTTGACATTATCATTATTGACATTACGCGGGGTCTTATATTCGCTTACATAGAACTATATACTATTTTATGTGAAGTAATATATAAAAAAAAGTTTCATCAAGACACGTTATATTATGAATTTGTCTGTGCATTGCATTTTTTTATAAAGACACCAATTTATATGATTACTCTAAACATCATCACAGAGTATGTATCGAATCTAGCTCAAAATAGCAGCACTTAGCAGTGAAAAGTAGCAACTTTTTAGCAATTTTCTTGAAAACTAGCAACTTTTCGGGGAAAATGGGCAACTTTTACGCAACTTTTCTTCTTTTTTTGAGCAACTATTATCGGAATTTCGAGCAACTTGTGGAAACCCCTAGATTGGTTCCTCAATCTCGGAATATCCTACACTATTCATCTCCGAGCTTCCCGCTTTGTCTCAGTTACGGAAGAAGAAATTTTTTTACAATTTGACATTACAGTATTAAGAGGTATATATTTCTCCTACTTTTTTAACGATAAATTCACACAGGATATTTTCAAAATGTTTTTCTTACAAATTACGACTGGGCGACAAACTGACCTCTCGTAAAATTGTTTTAAAAATTTAAAAAAAAGTATGTTGAAACAATTACGCAAGGCATATACTAAACCAAACATTCACCGAAGCTTCGGTAAATATCCGCCGCTCGGTAAATATCCACCATGCACTATTCACCTCCACTTCGGGGAATAATTATTTCTTTTATTTCTTTTTATTATTTCTTTTGCTAAATTAGAAGGAATTCTTCTCAACGATATTTGTCTTTTGCTGTATTTTAGAATTTAAACTAACTGTTAAAACCTGGTCAACGGAAAATAATTTCTATATCTGTGAAAATTGCTTTATTTACTGGTTCAATGCTTCTACTAAAATTATCTTGGAATAAAGGTTACTGGTTTTCAAAAATTTGACGGAGGGATGTATCTACAGCAAGCTGGTGATGACTGTGTGCAAAGTGATGCTGTAACATCGCCGATTGTTACGATTATCTGGAAAATGTCACAAGCGCATGAAACGGAGTCGAAAAGACGGCTACAGTCCCCTCTCAAACACTGGTCAATAATGGTTATTTGGGCGAAGACTTAATTTAATTATTCTGAAATTTGAGCAAAATGAATGTCTCATACGATTCCTTTTCTTTAGATTCAAGCGCTGTTAGTTTCGTTCAGACGATTTTACATAAGCCACCTCCCTGATAAATTGTTCCCGACGGAAAAAAGGTTTAAGTTATGCCATTGGTCACCTCTTTGGACCTAGAGCTACCAGCGTCTTTATATGTTCACAAATTTTGCCACTCTACCGGTATGCTTAAAATTTTCTAAAAAAATTCCAATCGCTAGTAGTAACACAAACTAGAAGTCGGAGACGTATGGAGAAAAGTACCGAAAAGTAAAATCGAACCTTAATTAGTATCTGCCAATAATTTTGGTCTTTTCAACTACCAAGTTAATTACTGCCAATGAATTGTTATTCAGTCAGAGGAGTTTGAAAAAGTAAAGAGATATCCAGGGTTGGAATTGATCCTAATTTGTTCAATGCACTGGCTTCTTTCCAGCTTTTCAGACAAAAAAATGGGTATTTGGTACATTTTCTAGAATGTCCAACCCTCACACCAATTAGAGAAAAGTTTTTAATGTTAAAGTTTTTATGGTCTATACTGATGAAGAGCTAGCTTGTGGTTATAGGTTTAAATTTTATTTTAAACTTTGCTGTGTACAGCAGATTTTTTAATTGTTTAATCACTAACCTTCAATCTGGAGGGGTTTGCAAAATCTTCGTTTACATTTACAACTGCCACGATTATATTCAACGGGTACTGGTACTTCTATTTCTTTTGTACCAAGTGGGCATGGCTTTTCATGAGGACATAAAGGAACACAGCGTGTCAGGCCTTTCTTGTAGCAACGACACAGTTTTGTGCAGTTCTCGATAAACTCTTCTCCTGGTTTATAATACTTGTCACCCTCAAAACAATAGCTGGTCTTCCCAACTGAAATTAATGGTAAGGGAAAAAAAACTTAGACGAAAATTCCATTTGATCACACACCATGATTAAAAGAAGATTAAGTCGGTTTTCTTTCTTCTTTCAAGGGTTTTATCCTCCGTGGAAACCTATTTAAACCAAAGAGCTTTTGAAAAGCTGGCGGGGACTGCATATATAATAACTGAAATCGCTGAATAGTGTATACAACCCCTGACAACAATTAATCCAAGAAGGAATACAACCTGAAAACATGTTTTTTACTTCTCAAAACATTTCTTGAAAGAAATCTCCTTTAATTGCTTGTTAACACGGATGTATCTGGCTTAAAGCCTCCGTTTTCGGTATTTGTCCTATACATAATTAACTGTACTGTTGCTTTTGGGGTATCCAGGAACTGAATACCACACGTCCTTTACAGTTTCGTACTACTTATAGAACTCCCCATATCTTGCAAAAAACTAAGTAAAGCCTTTTGTATACCCAATCTGACATTTATTTTTATCCTATTTTTCTTCTGCTCTTTCCTTTACTTTTCTACTTAACGCAACAGACATTGACTTGATCAACAGAAGGAAAAGAACCCCATGTGACATATAAAAGGGTATAATATCCTCGTCCAGCAATGACCAACGACTACTCACCATTGTTTGTAAGGGCTTTACAGGTGACTTTCTTGCAAAAACACCCACTGTCTTTCACTCCAGCATGTTGCGTGACCTCTGTACGTTTATAACCAATAGGACACTTCCATCTTACACTGGGGCAAAGAGGGACGCAACCAATGTGTCCGTTAGGAGTACAAACACAGTGCATCAAACAGTCAGAGGTTGTAAACGTGGTATTAGCTTGGTAATTATTTCCGTCTGGTGCTGTGCATGTTGATATGTCTTGGAGTTCTAAACATAAAAATATAGGAAAAATCATTAACAGTAAAAATAATTTTTGAAAGAAAAGGAGAATCTTCTGATTAACTATGAATATGTCAATCCGATAAAAGGGGGGGAAATAAGAAACCAACAGTTATTAAAAAGCGTTTAGGTGAATGAAAATGAACAAATCCAGTCTTTGATTTGGGCTGTTTTCTTTTTTATTTGGTTAAGACGTTTTTCCCTTCTCCTTTTGCCCTTCTCTTTTTTACATTTCTTGGTTTTCATTCAGTCTGTCAATCACTCAACCATCTGGAAAAGGGAGCATCACACATTAGCTGATATACTTTAGGGACCAGTCATTGTTTACGGCAGGGATGAGGGCTGAAGAGAAAGTACTGTGGAGCACAGAAGAACTTAACCCAACCATTTTTAAAACAAAAAAAAGTTCTTCAACCCAACCTCTGAAAGGCAGAAAAAAATATCTCCCCAACCCTATACCTATTTTATTGTTCAAGGTCACATGCTAACCCTTTTGATTCGTCAAAGATGGATAATACAATCAAAGGAAGTGAGTTCATAATGCTGGATATGTAGCATACCATTCATCAGCTAGAAAAAAGATTTGAATGTTTGACAAGAGTACTGTTCATATTAGTGAGAAAAATAGGAAAGCTTCAAGGAAAATTGAGTTGATGTAGAAAACCAAGAAAAGGAAAGCCTAATTGAGTCAGAAAAAGAATATTATGGAAAGAGTGTACGATTTAAAAGTAGCAGTGATGACGATAAACATACATACATATATATATATATATATATATATATATATATATATGTAATATTTAAAAACCGAGCAGGAGTGCTTTATCGGGATTTAAAACACGAGGCGATAGCCGAGTGTTTTAGACCCGATAAAGCACGAAGTGCGAGTTGTTTAAATGTCTCATGAAATTCTCCTCTTAATACACTAATTCGTGAAGAAAGTTTGGAAGTTTATAGTTCGTAAACCGAAAAAAATAAACTTCAACACATACAAAGGCACATGTATCTTTATCACATATGTAGATCCGACACGCTTATGATTTTCTTTTGTCTTTTCCTCGTGAATTTTTAATGAATTTTATAAATATATATATATATATATATATATATATATATATGTATATATATATATATATATATATATATGTGTGTATATATATATATATGTATATATGTATATATATATATATATATGTATATATATATATATATATATGTATATATATATATATATATATATATATATATATATATACATATATGTTCAATCTGCAGACGTACGTTTCGCTGTACTACAGCTCATCAGTGCAGTTCGGAACGAACTTGGATTGATAATGGACCTGAGTGCTCAAACCGCTACTCGAGCGGTGGGCATTGCTTAACGCTATTGGTTATCGTTATATATCCATAGAGTACTCAACAACATCGAAATGTGGGAGCGAATACATAAATATACTAATACAAATAGGTATACGTATACGTACATGTATATGTATATTTATATGTATATGTATACATATACGTATACGTATACATATGCATATCCATATAAATATACTAATATATATACGTATACATATATGTATAATGTATATGGATATGTGTAATGTATATGGATATGTATTTGTATACGTATTTGTATACGTATATGTATATGTATATGTATATGTATGTGTGTGAATATGTATATATGTATATGTGTACATGTATATGTGTATATGACATGTTTGAGGAAGTTGATCGTCCAGGTTAGTGTAGTCTTGAGAAAGACTGTTGGTTGAAGTGACTGACGTTTCGACAGCCTTAGCGGCGGTCATCTTCAGAGTCAAAAGGAGAGTAAATGTCAGGTTTAACCGCCGCTAAGGCCGTCGAAACGTCAGTCACTTCAACCAACAGTCTTTCTCAAGACTACACTAACCTGGACGATCAACTTCCTCAAACATGTCACGATTCTCCCAGGTTCAAACCATTTACTTTATATGTGTATATGTATATTTGTATATGTATATGTGTATATGTATATGTGTATATGTATATGTGTATATGTATATGTGTATATGTATATGTGTATATGTATATGTGTATATGTATATGTGTATATGTATATGTGTATATGTATATGTGTATATGTATATGTGTATATGTATATGTGTATATGTATATGTGTATATGTATATGTGTATATGTATATGTGTATATGTATATGTGTATATGTATATGTGTATATGTATATGTGTATATGTATATGTGTATAGGTATATATATATATATATATATATATATATATGTTCATATTTTCAGTTGCCCCACTATTCCTTTATTTTTTAGTCGTAAAAGAGGCTTTCAGGTTTTGACCATATCCATTAATTACTCTGACCACTTCCCTCCCTACACCACAAACTGTCCATCCATCTATGAAATGAGAGATATTCTTCGCAAAATTACATGAAGTACAACTCTTAACTGTCGTAAAAATCGGGGGCGTACTGAGGCCATTTAAAGGAGAGGAACTCAGTCTGTAACCTCTTGCTTACAGACCTAGCATGTTTTTCATCTTATTTGTCCTGAAAAGTCTAGGTTTTGCCCTTTGCCACACCAACATACTGTAATGATTTAATTTTGTATTTCAACCTGAGAAATCGGGAAATCTTTCTTTAATCATGTGAGGTTGCATTTGGCACACCAACATGTTTTTAGTAATCTTATAAAATTTATGTCTAGTGGTATATTTTATAGTTATGTATTACAATTTAGATTTTTATGTTAATTATATTTTATGTGGGCCTCACTGAAAAACACTTCGGGTGATGTGAGCCCCCTGGTAAAATATTATTATTATTATTATTATTATGTCTGTAACTCCGTTCAGCACTTCTGCCCCATGAATACGTCAGGAGAGGTGAACGCTCTTAACCACATGTAAAGCGGGGAGTGAGTCATGGTGGGAAATTCGGGTAGCGCTGTCGCGGACTGTGGGGTGCGGCTTCCGGATGTGTCGCAAACTTCTAAGACGTTTTAAATTTCGACACATTTGCAATACTACCAGAATCTTTTCCATTTTCATTGGGTTGTCAATGGGAACTGTTTTCTTGAAAAAATGTGACGTGGGTCGCTTGCACGAAATTTAATATGAATAAATTAACATCAATTGCGCTAATCAGTTTGCTCCAATGAAGAGTATATATTATTAACAGATACACAATATTAACAGTATACATGCTCAGCTTCTTAGCCTCCTAAAGCGTTAGAAAAGAACGTGGTACTGATACATGTCTAAATTGTATTATACTCGAATGCAGCGGGTTTAATGATGAAAATGCATGAGCACACATTATTCACGAAGACAAAAAAAAAATTATAATTTAGATCACAATTTGCCTAATTTGTTTTAAATTCAGTTTACCATATTCTACCATATATTACATATCATACTGAGAAAAAATTCTCAGCCCTAAGTCTGTTTGAAAGTTTTGTGACGGCTGTAATCTTGAGCGTTCTAATAACGCGAGAAATCATCGTATCTCAAGTGCAAGGAATGCTCTAAACGCCTTATATTGAGTTTATTATCTCAACATCTCAACTTACAATTGCTCAGTCTATGCATTGCTAAACAGTAGCCTAGCCAAGGAAAGCTCGGTGATGATCGCCCAAAACAATAATCCCAAGACCATTCTCTAATAACGACCAAGTCTTATGAGAAATCCTTCAGTAACAAGCATGTTTTGTTTGAACCTTGGGTTCATTCCTTTGCCATCATGCAGGACAAAAGTTTTACAGTGAGACCAAGTCACGCATGTTTAGAACCTCTCAGGTTGTTCCATTATTGGATTATTCACATATGAAAACGCGTCTTGAAAATGTCAAAGCTACCCTCATAGCACTGACAGTT